>SJYA01002253.1:110730-195392 GCA_006410615.1 Neotragus moschatus
AATGATGCGACCAAATGCCATGATATTTGTTTTCTGAGTGTTGAGCTTTAGGCCAACATTTTCACTCTCTTCTTTCACTTTCATCAAGAGTCTCTTTAGTTCTTCCTCACTTTTTGCCATAAGGGTGATGTTATTTGCCTATGTAAGGTTAATGATATTTCTCCCAGCAATTTTGATTCTAGCTTGTGCTTCATCCACCCCAGTGTTTTTCATGATGTACTCTGAATATAAGTTAAATAAGCAGGGTGACATATGCAGCCTTGACATGCTCCTTTTATTATTTGGAACCAGTTTGTCATTCCATGTCCAGTTCTAACTGTTGCTTCCTGACCTGCATACAGATTTCTCAGGAGGCAGGTCAAGTGGTCTTATATTTCCATTTCTTGAAGAATTTCCCACAGTTTATTATAATCCACACAGTCAAATTGGCATAGTCAATGAAACAGAAATAGATGTTTTTCTGGAACTCTTTTGCTTTTTTGATGATCTAATGGATGTTGGCAATTTGACCTCTGCTTCCTCTGCCTTTTCTAAATCCAGCTTGAACGTCTGGAAATTCATGGTTCATGTATTGCTGAAACTTGTATTGGAGAATTTTCAGCATTACTTTAATAGTGTGTTAGATGAGTGCAATTGTGTGGTAATTTGAGCATTCTTTGGCATTGCCTTTCTTAGGGATTGGAATGAAAACTCACTTTTTCCAGTCCTGTGGGCACTGCTGAGTTTTCCAAATTTGCTGGCTTATTGAGTGCAGCACTTTCACAGTATCATCTTTAGAATTTTAAATAGCTCAACTGGAATTCCATCACCTCCACTAGCTTTGTTGATAGTGATGCTTTCTAAGACCCACTTGACTTCGCATTCCAGGATGTCTGGCTCTAGGTGAGTGATCATACCAATATGATTATCTGGGTCATGAAGATCTCTTTTGTACAGTTCTCTGTATTCTTGCCACCTCTTCTTAATATCTTCTGCTTGTGTTAGGTACAATCAGTGGAATTTCACACTTGTTATTATTCTTGTACTGGCAATATAGCAAAGAAAACACATATATCTTTGTCCTCAGTGTACACGACTATTATACAAATGAACATACAAAAAATACATGTGTTAGTTAATGAAAAATGCTATTGAATACAAAGAAATCAGCTGAGATTCCTGGAGGTAAGAGTAAGCATCACATAGGACATTCTACTCAAAGGTTTTCCTAAATGAAACAAGGGACCAAAAAGTGTTTAGGCATGAAGGATACTGAGTACAGACTCTGACGTGGGGTTATGCTTAAGATGGTAAAGGTATCCTAGATGTATGGTTTTAGTGGAGGAAAAAAAAAATGGGAAAGTAGGCGACAATGTGTTCTGAGAAGCCCATCTGCATGTCTTTTTATTGAAGAAATACATATTTTGGTCTTCCAACCATTTTTTTGATTGAGTTGTTTTGGTTTTTGATATTGAGCTGAATGATTTATTTATATTGTTTTGGAGATTAATCCATTTTCTGTTGCTTCATTTGCAAATTCTCTCTTCTATCATAAGGGTGTCTTTTTGTCTTATTTATGGTTTATTCTGCTATGTAGAAGCTTTTAAGTTTAATTAGATCTGATTTGATCATTTTTGTTTTTATTTCCATTACTCTAGGAGATGGGTCAAAAATCTTTCCATGATTATGTCAGAGTGTTCTGCCTATGATTTCCTCTAAGAGATTGATAGTAATTTATGGCCTTTAATTTAGGTCTTTAATCCATTTTGAGTTTATTTCATGTTCATAGTAGCATCACTGTTTATATCAGCCAGGACATGGAAGCAACTTAAATGTCCATCAACAGAAGAATGGGTAAAGAAGATGTGGCNTGATTATGTCAGAGTGTTCTGCCTATGATTTCCTCTAAGAGATTGATAGTAATTTATGGCCTTTAATTTAGGTCTTTAATCCATTTTGAGTTTATTTCATGTTCATAGTAGCATCACTGTTTATATCAGCCAGGACATGGAAGCAACTTAAATGTCCATCAACAGAAGAATGGGTAAAGAAGATGTGGCACATATTCACAATGGGAGGTTCGGTTCAGTTCACTTCAGTCATTCAGTCGCATCCAACTCTTTTCGACTCCATGAATCTCAGCACATCAGGCCTCCCTGTCCATCACCAACTCCCGGAGTTCACTCAGACTCATGTCCATCGAGTCAGTGATGCCATCCAGCCATCTCATCCTCAGTCGTCCCCTTCTCCTCCTTCCCCCAATCCCTCCCAGCATCAGAGTCTTTTCCAATGAGTCAANTTTGTGGGAAATAATTTCTTCAATGGCACTGAATGTGAGACTAGTTATAAGAATTAGCTATGTGATAATGCTAATAGAGAACATTTCAGGAAATTAGACTTGAATGTGTGAGGGCCCAGATACATCATAATAATCAGATAAATTTTAACATCTGGATAACAGAAAATACTGATCAATAGAAAGTCAAGGACCCAGATGGAGAGTGGCATGGGTGAGTTTGGGGAGATAAGCTGAGCAAGTTTATTCTAATTGTCATAGACCACATTAAACTTTTTTTTTCTTTTCTTTAACTAAGAATAATGGCAATATATTGTGAATGGAGAATGTAATGGCAACCCACTCTGTTATTCTTGCCTGGAGAATCCCATGGACACAGGAGCCTGGTGGGTTACAGTCCATAGGGTCGCAAAGATTTGAAAACAACTGAGTGACTAACACTATACTATACTTAATGGTAATATACTGAGAAGTTTTATCAGAATAGTGCTAAGATAATTTCTACATAAAAATCATTATTCTGACTCAGAATGGAGAATGAATCACAGTAGGAGATTTGGCTGAGTTGGTGTTGGTAAAAATGGACAGAAGTAAGTGGTTTAGAGAAATGTTTGTGAAGGGGAAGCAATTAAGAATTATTGTTTGTTCCAATATATATTAACATCACTTTCTACTTGAGAAAGTGTAGAAGTTATTATTTCTCATTTGGATATGTTCTTATTGGCTTCCTATAAAACATCCAAACGAAAATGGGTAAACTCTGGGNGTAAAAATGGACAGAAGTAAGTGGTTTAGAGAAATGTTTGTGAAGGGGAAGCAATTAAGAATTATTGTTTGTTCCAATATATATTAACATCACTTTCTACTTGAGAAAGTGTAGAAGTTATTATTTCTCATTTGGATATGTTCTTATTGGCTTCCTATAAAACATCCAAACGAAAATGGGTAAACTCTGGGTCTGAGCTGTACAAGTAAGTTTGCATCTGTTACATTAGCAGAATGAAGGAAAAAACCAAACGATCATTACAGTTGATAAAGAAAAATAATGAAAAAAATTCAACATCTTTTCATGATAAAATCATTCAACAAACTAGACCATAAACTATTCAATATAATAAAAGCCATGTTGAGTAACCCATAGCAAACGTCATACTTAATGATGAAAGACTGACGACTTTTCTTCTAAGATTTAAAACAAGGTAAAGATGCCTGTTTTGGCCACTTTTAATCAACAGAGTACTAGAAGTCCTAGATAAAGCAATTAGCAAGAAGAAGAAATAAAAGGCATCAAATTGGAAAAAAAGAAGTAAAATCATCTCTGTTGTAAATGAAATGACATTATATGTAGAAAACTCTAGAGATTACACACACACACACACACAAATGTTAGAACTAATAAATTAATCAAGGTAGGAAGACACAAGTCAATACACAAAAACCAGTTGCATTTCTGAACACTAACAATGAACAATCTGGAATGAAAACTGAGAAAATAATTTACTTATAATGAAATGAAGAAAGAATATTTAGGAATTAAACAGGAGTTAAATGATTTTCACACTGAAAATAAAAAAATACTGTTTAAAATAATCACAGAAGATATAAATAAACGAAAATGTTGCAAGAAGGGTGACCCCTTCCAGGGCCCGAAACTGGGCTCTTGTCTAACACTCGGAAATGAATTGTCTGAGGAGATACATGTGCAGACAAAGCAAGAGATTTTATTGGGAAAGGGCACCCGGGTGGAGAGCAGTAGGGTAAGGGAACCCAGGAGAACTTCTCTGCCACATAGCTCACAGTCTAGGGTTTTATGGTGATGGGATTAGTTTCCGGGTTATCTTTGGCCAATCATTCTAATTCAGTCTTTTCTGGTGGTGCATGCATCGCTCAGCCAAGATGGATGATAGCAAGAGGGATTCTGGGAAGTGGATAGACACGTGGTGTCTCCTTTTGACTTCTCCTGAACTCTTCCTGTGGTGGTGGCTTAGTAGTTCATACTCCTTAGCAGGATCTCCTGCCAACTCATGAGAATGGTTACTAAAGGGCCTGACCAGGGTGGGCAGTTTCAGTCAGTGTGCTTCCGCTAACAGAAAGATGTCTCATGCTCATAGATTAGAAATCTTAATATTATTAATATTGAAAGATTGCTGCTGAGCCATGAAAGACATCAGGATTCTTGGCCTCTGGAGGAGAGAAATTCAATCTGGGGCCAGTGATGAGCCTTGATCACTCAGAGCTTTTGTGTAATAAAATTTTATTAAAGTATAAAAGAAATAGAGAAAGCTTCTGACACAGACATGAGAAGGGGACAGAAAGAGTGTCCCCCTGATAGTCTTTAAGGGAAAGTTATATACCTACTAGCAGGCTGCTAATTAGAGAACAGAAATGTCTAAAAACTAAGAGAGTGGCACCAGGCTTCTCACCCACAACATGCATTTTGAGATAATATTGGCACAAGGTGAGTCATCCAGGGCCATAAAACAATTGACATGAATCTTGAAGAAAGGCAGGTTTCCAAGCAACTGCATTGTTTCATTAACATAGATTAGGAGAACAATTGTATGAGTAAAACATACTGGCTTGTTGAGTGATTACAGGTTCTGAGTTTTAGGCAGAACCCACTGGAAGAAAGACAAGAGTCTAGGGCAAATACTTAGTTTATTAACATAGCTTAAGAAAACATTTCTATAAGAAAATCTGATTGGTTACCTCAAGGTTTGAGAAAAGTTAAGCTCAGGTGGAACCAAGTGTTGTCATGGCAACACAGAATTTTAAAATAAATCTCCTTTTAATTTTGTATAGAGAAGAGAAAAAAATCTAACTCTTGTAGTTTGTTTCCTCCTGCTGCTTAAGAGAGAGATGAAGATGTCTGACACTTGCAGTCTATTTCCTCCATTTGGAGCCTCTAGCTTTCCTGCTGGAGAAGGTGATGGCACCCTACTCCAGTACTCTTGCCTGGAAAATCCCATGGACGCANTTATTGACTGCAACTAAATGGTGTTGGTAGCATTTTTATCATACAGTAGATTTCATACTGGAGAAGGTGATGGCACCCTACTCCAGTACTCTTGCCTGGAAAATCCCATGGACGCAGGAGCCTGGTAGGCTGCAGTCCATCACTTTCACTTTTCACTTTCATGTATTAGAGAAGGAAATGGCAACCGACTCCAGTGTTCTTGCCTGGAGAATTCCAAGGATGGGGGATCCTGGTGGGTTGCTGTCTATGGGGTCGTACAGAGTTGGACACGACTGAAGAGACTTAGCAGCAGCAGCAGCCTTCCTACTTGCTACCCTCTCAATATGCTGATACAATTCAAATCAACCTATATATTTAATGCTATTGTTACCAAAATCCCAATGACATTTTTGAAGAGAAAAAATTAATCCTAAAATTCATATGGAATCTCAAGTTACCTCACATAGCCAAAACAATCCTGAAAAAGAACAAATCTGGAGGACTCACATTTCCTGATTTCAAAGCATGCTACAAAGTTACAATAATCAAACATGTGATCCTGACATAAAGATAGATATAGAGACCAATGGATTAAAATAGAAAGTTCAGAAATAATACATGTTCACATTATTTTCAACAAGGCTTTCATGATCATTCAATGAATGAGACAGTCTTTTCAACAAATAGTGCTAGAACAATTAATGAATTTGGAACTTTACTGAAGATTATATACCAAAAATTGTCAAAATGAATTTGTGGCATATATGTTGGACCTAAAACTATGAAACTCTGAAAAAAACATAAGGCAAAAATGTTATGATGCTGTCTTTGTCAGTGATTTCTTGACTATGACATCAGTGCATAGAAAACAGAAAAAATGGACAAACTGGATTTTATTATATTATTTCAATTGTGAATCAAAAGACATTATGAGTAGAGTAAAAAGAAAACCCACAAGATGAGAGAAAATATTCACAAATCGTAGACTTAATGAGGTTTTTAATATCTAGAGTATATGGAGGACTCCTAAAACTCAACAGTAAGAAAACAACTCGGTTCAAAAAATGCGCAAAGAACTTGCACATATATTAATCATATATGAATGATTAATAAAGTCGTGAAACTATGATCACCATTGCTCTTCCTTAGGGAAATGCAAATCAAATCACAATGTGATATCAACTCATAACCATTATGATGGCTAATATTAAAACAAAACAGACACAGAAAATAACAACTGTTGGTGAAGATGTGAAGAAATTTGGAACCTTGTGCATTGTTGTGAAATGTACTTGGTATAGCTATTGCCAACACCGTAAAGTAATTCCTCAAAAAGTTAGAAATAGAATTACCACATGATGCAGCAATTCCACTTCAGGGTATATAATCAAAAAAATTCAAATCATACCTTAAAAAAATATGTATACACCTAGGTCTATAGCAGTATTAGTCATAGTAGCAAAAATGTGGAAGCAGCTCAAGTATCCACTGACAGATGAATAGGCAAACAAAATGTGTTATTTATATATAATGGGATATTAGCCTAGAAAAGGAAGGAAATTCTGATATGGACAAATCTTGAGGACATAGGTGAAATAAACCAATAAAAAACCTTAATTATTATCTTTAATACTTGCATTACCTTTCCTATAGCTCTCCCTTTCAAGGCTGAAAGTTAAAGCATCCAGGGTTTATATCACTCATTCATCACTGAATATCTCTCTAGTTCTCTCTATGTGAGGTACCTAAAATAGTCGAATTCATAAACAGAAAGTAGAGAGGTCATTTCCAAGGACTAGGGGTAAGGAAAAATGAGGAATTATTGTTTAATGGATATAAAGTTTCAGTTTTGCAAGAAGAAAAGCATTTCAGAATAGATGGTGGTGATGCTTGCACAACAATAAGGATGCACTTAAAACACTTGAAAATGGTTAAGATTGTAAATATTATATTTTGTGTATTTTATCACAGTAAAAAGAAATGAAAAGAAGACATTTTTAGTTTAGCACATTTTTGTTGTTATTTGCCTGTTTACTATTTCATTGAATTTTGCCCTTATTATTTCATTCTGTTGACACAGTTTCATTTCTATTTTCTAGCGTTTAAGGCAGGAACTTAGATCATTCATTTTAGGCATTTTTTCTTCTAATATAAATATTTAGTATTGTAAACTTCTCTTAATCACTGCTTTAATTTCTTTCCATAGATTTTGGTATTTTTAAATTATATTTTCCAATTTCTTATTTTATTTCTTTGTTATTTTAGAGTGCTTTATTTAAAAATTTTCTACTCATCTTGTAACAGATCTGTACTGCAAAGCCACTGAAGTAGAGTACATATTCTTTATAATTTCAACTCTTTTATATTCTTCTCTTTATAATCCTTGGTAGATGAACTACCTTGCTGAAAACTCCATATGCATTTAGTTTCAACTCCTGAATAACATCAAGAAAAATACTTTAATATAAATAATATGCAATTATCTTTTTGATTATTCAGCAATAATATTTCCTATATTAATTGGATACTACGAGTGGCAGGATGAGAGAGAGGGAGAGACAGGGCTTAAAACTACCAGTTTAACTATCTAAAAGACAGTTTAATTGTCTAAAGTCAATACATCCATGTGGTCACTTGCACTATAATGCTGTAATTTCCCCTAATATCTAAGGAACAAGAATTATCATTGTTAAATTTTTTTGGCTACATAATAGATATAAAGTTTTATTGACAGATTCTTGATTTATATGTCCTTGACTGCTAGTTAAGTTTGGGATCTTTTAATGTGTTTATTTGTTTTAGCATTTCTTTGAATTAGCTACTGATGTACATTGGATATTTTTACTATTTTATTATTAATCTCCCTTTATTGATTTGTTTTTATTACATGTACTGACACTGTGTGCGTGTTAGTCTTGTCTGACTCTGCAACCAGGGTGTACTCGCCAGGATCTTCTGTTCATAGGATTCTCCAGGCAAGAATACTGGTGTGGATTGCCATTCTTTTCTCCAGGGGACCTTCCAAACCATGGATCAAACCCAGGTCTCCCACATTGCAGGCAGACTCATTACCATCTGACCCACCAGGGAAGATCTTTAGCTCTTATAAACTTGCAACCATTATTTACCCCCTATTTATGTAATATCATTTGCCATGAATGATCCACAAATTTCTACTCTGTCTGATAGTCTTGGAGATATGTTTTTCTGTTGAGTGGGTTAATTATTTTACAACCTGTAATGCTTTGTATCTTTTTTACAAAGGACTTCTGAGTTTAACGTGCCTGCAAAATAATTTATTTTAATATTTATTTTTATTTTATTAGTTAATTCATTAACCTATACAAAATTAGCTTTTTATATAATAGGCATAATTCAATGTTCTTTTCTTAGGTAGCTTTGACAATATTGTATATATTTTTTATTCTCAATATAATGAACTTCCTGCTTCTTATATGGAGTCAAAATTATTACTGAAGCTATTTAATATGCTGTCTATAATGATCTGAGAAAATTTTAATATTTTTAAAAATGAAGCTAAAATGAATTTGAGTGTGGATATGGTGCAAGACTCCTGAGCTTTAAGTGATTAAGTAATGTAATAAAACAATTCTACAATGCTATCATTATCCCCAGGTACATATAAGAAAATCCAAGAGAGAGATTTAGATCTAGGCAGACCATTTCTAGAAACCAGTATCTAAGTATTGAATAAACACAATCATTTATACAATTAATGCAATCTCTCCTTGATATTGATATCAGTCTCTAATAGCAAAACCCTAAGAAAAAAAAAAAAAACCTGGGGGTGGGGGGATACTGCTTTCTAAGTTTGAAGTCATAAAATCAAACTGCTACTGCTAAGTCACGTTAGTTGTGTCCGACTCTGTGTGACCCCATAGACGGCTGCCCACCAGGCTCCTCTGTCCATGGGATTTCCCAGGCAAGAGTACTGGAGTGGGGTGCCATTGCCTTCTCCAAAATCAAACTAGAAAGATTATATTTGTTTCAACATCAGCTTATATTGAACACACACTGAAGATATTGAAGGCTTCATAAATAAGATGGGTTACTAATAACTCAAGGACAAATATGACATTGGGTTGATGGGTAACTTACAGTTTTACTTTTTAGGGGGGATAATCAATGCCATAGAAAAGGTACATTTGTACAAAAACCATAAAAGCATGAGACTGACTAGGGCACAGTAGCATTAAAGTAACTAAATGAGGAAGCCATTAGACTGAGATGACAATGTCTGGAAGACTACATAGCAAATGAAAACCTAAGCCCCAGTCACTTGTGAATGCACTGTTATCCATATAAAAAAGATATTTAAAAACAGCAAACCACAAATGGTCAACTAGATTTCACATATAGTGTATTTACATGAGCCATAGCCAATCAAATAATTTCCTTGCTTTGCTTCTGCATCTGTTCTATAAAACCCTTTCTCCTAGCTCCTGTAGGTGGAGTACTTTCAGATTTGAATATATGTCACTGAAAAAAACAAAAATCTTGAAAAGTTTTCATTTGCCTCAGTTTATCTGTTAACAATTTAGAAGACCAAAGTTGATTTTTGTTTGTTTTGGTCCGAAATAATATAAGGCTACTGATAATTTAACACATTTTAATATATTGTTTCTCAAATTTGAAGGGAACATAGAAGAATAAATTAGAATCTAGACGATTATGACAATACACAAAATAAAAATATAGTATATATGAATTGACTCATATGAATTATGTTAAACTAATGTTAAACTAGCTGATTAATTCTGGGTCTGAGATTACTTAATAATATACAGCTAAAATAACTACTTTAAATCCACCAATCAAAAAATAAATGCCCTTAGACTGAATTAGAGCTACAGGGTGTCGCGGGCAGACAAGATGGCAGAGTAGAAGGATTTGAGATTGCTTCATCTCAGGAAAACACCTAACTGCTGAAATCACAACTAACTGCTGAATAATCATCTACAGACACACCTGGAATCTGTGTAAAAAAAGATATTTTACATCCAAAGACAAATAAAAAGCCACATCAGAAAAGTAGGAGAGGCACTTTTGTGAGATAATAAAATCCCCAACCTGCCAGGTGGGTGACCCACAGACAGGAAATTAATTCTATTGGAGAGATTCTCCCACAGAAGTGACAGTTCTGAGCCCTGTCTCAGGTTCCTCAGCCTGAGGGTCTGATATTGGGAGAAGGAGCCCCCAGAGCACTTGGCTTTGAAGGCCAGGAGAGTTTGAGCATAGAAGCTCCACAGGACTGGGAGAAACAGAGACTCTGCTCTTGGAGGACACACACACAAGTTTTCACGTGCACTGGGACCCAGCCCAAAGCAGTGACTCCAGAGTAGCCTGGGCTAAACTGCTGGTGGGTCACGGAGGATCTCTTGGGGAGGCAGAGGTCACATGTAGCTCACGGTGGGGGCAAGGATACTGGTAGCAGAAGCTCCAGGCAATATTCACTGAGGTGAGCTCTCGTGAAGGTCATCCTTTTGGCACCAAGACTTGACCCACTGAACAACCTGTGGGCTCCACTTCTGGGACACCTCAGGTCAAACAGCCGAGAGGGTAGCTGCCACTCCATACCATCAGGAGATGGCTGTCTGAAGTCACGCAACGATTTACCAAGGTATTGTTTAAAGTTAAGCACTTCTATTTAAATAATGAGTGGTGTTGAAAATAAGATAATGCAGGACAAAATTTTTTAAAAGAAAAACAGAAAATGAAAGAAAGCTGCTGCTGCTGCTGCTGCTAAGTTGCTTCAGTCGTGTCTGACTCTGTGCGACCCCACAGGTGGCAGCCCACCAGGCTCCCCCGTCTCTGGGATTCTCCAGGCAAGAACACAGGAGTGGGTTGCTATTTCCTTCTCCAATGCTTCAGAGTGAAAAGTGAAAGTGAAGTGGCTCAGTCGTGTCCTACTCTTCTCGACCCTATGCACTACAGCCTACCAGGCCCCTCTGTCAATGGGATTTTCCAGGCAAGAGTATTGGAGTGGGTTGTCATTGCCTTCTCTGAATAGAGAGCATAGGTAATTTTAATAAAAAATAGTAATCAAACTCTTTTAAATTAAGGAAGAGACAAATATATTTATAAAATTTTAAAAGTTAAGGAGAAACAAGAAACATAATGATAACTAAAGTATAAATCCAAAATAAACAAGGTACAAATTGAAAAAAATACATATGCAGAAAATAGTGTAAATAATCAGTTTGACTGTTGAGAGAGAAAAACAAAGTAACTTCTTAAAAATAATCTAAATAATACAAACATTAATTCAGAACTGAGAGTATGTTTCTTTGTGGAACAGAACATAAACTTTATGTAGTAAACTACAACAAAGCCTTAACCATCCTGAAAAATCAGTGAATATTAACCAGATTCTCTGAATGAAGCCTAATATGATTAAAAATCTCTGATGACAATTAGAAAATATGTTTAAAAATTCATAAAATATATCTGTGCATAACCTTTGAGTTAAAACAGATATCCGAGTGATATTAAATATTAAAGTACAATAATTACAATAACAGACCTTGGACACAGTAATGCAATACTTATTGCAATTAAAACAAAGATGTTTAAATATTCCTAATAAAAACAATACAAGATATAAGCATCCATGATATGCTATTAAACAAATTAGCAAAACACAATCAAATTAATGCCTATGCACTGCTTCTCAAAGGAAGAAAGAAAAGTTAGCGATGAGGAAAGGATTAATAGAACAAAGAACTATAAAACAATATCAAAAATTAATACAGACAAAATCTCTCTCTTTGAAAATAAGTAAAACACTAATAATAATAATAATAGAACTCTCAGAGAACCTCCCAAGAGAAATGAAAAGACTTCCAATAAATAAAACATGGTGTAAAATTACAAAAGTTTAGACATAATAGGTATGGTGTACTTAAAGTGAAATATAAACAAATATACACCAATAAAAATTTTAAAACATAGTTAAAAAGTTAATTTTTACAGAATGTTAGATATGATCAAAGAAACAGAAATCTCTAATATATAGACAATGGCTAAAGAAACTGATAATTTGATTGCTATAAAAATTCTTACCTAAAATACCATTTTAGAAGGTTCTGACTTTGAAGAAGCGAAATATAACTCCTCTCTGATACAGATCATTCTAAAAAAGAGATGACTGAAGGCTACTGAATGCATTTTACAGTGACAGTAGAAGCTTGATTTTAAAACTGGATAAAGCCAATAGAAAAGAAGTAAACAGGCACATGTATCTAATTCTCTACCCACAGCAGTCTCTGCAATATACCTGATTCATCTGGTAAAAGTTTAAAAAATTGGACAGTGACACCCAACACACAATCTTAGTTTTGTATTGCTTTGACTGATATTCCATTTGCTCTAAATTTTACAAATTAGAGGAAATCACTTCTGAAAATTGATACTGCTTCTATGTTTTCATGTGCATTATATTTATTATCTTTTATATTTTCTCTATGGATATTTAGTTTATTATATTATGCAGACTTTTCATCTAAGAAATAATCATAAGGGTGAGTCATTTATTATTAATGTTAATTAGGTGCAATTCCTATCACTTCATGGAAAATAGATGGGGAAACAGTGGAAACAGTGTCAGACTTTATTTTTCTGAGCTCCAAAATCACTGCAGATGGTGATTTCAGCCATGAAATTAAAAGACGCTTACTCCTTGGAAGAAAAGTTATGATCAACACAAATAGTATATTCAAAAGCAGAGACATTACTTTGCCAACTAAGGTCCATCTAGTCAAGGCTATGGTTTTTCCATCAGTCATGTGTGGATGTGAGAGTTGGACTGTGAAGAAGGCTGAGCACCAAAGAATTGATACTTTGGAACTGTGGTGTTGGAGAAGACTCTTGAGAGTTCCTTGGACTGCAAGGGGATCCAACCAGTCCATTCTGAAGGAGATCGGCCCTGGGATTTCTTTGGAAGGAATGATACTAAAGCTGAAGCTCCAGTACTTTGGCCACCTCATGCGAAGAGTTGACTCATTGGAAAAGACTGATGCTGGGAGGGATTAGGGACAGGAGGAGAAGGGGATTACAGAGGATGAGATGGCTGGATGGCATCACTGACGCAATGGACGTGAGTCTGATTGAACTCCGGGAGCTGGTGATGGGCAGGGAGGCTTGGCGTGCTGTGATTCATGGGGTCACAAAGAGTCGGACAGGACTGAGCCACTGAACTGAGCTGAAGGTGCAATTTCTTATGAGAGTATTTTTGTGCTTTTTTTTTTTTTTTGCATTGCCTTATCTCACCTTTACTTTGTTTTTGTAATTTACACACACAGTCCTTGGCTTAATAAAGATTCCTTTTTTTTTTTTTTAAATAAATTGACCCTCTTTTCAAGGATAGCATTTTTACTATACTGTGGGACAAAGTCCTAACAAACAATTATATAAACAAGTTTTTTTTTCCTCTTAGAAAAACATCCAAACAAAATAAAGCCCTGAAAATTTTACTCATTAATGTCTATCTATTGTCAGATAAAATACTTCAAAAATTTTCACATACATGAAAGAACTTTTTTAATAGAAATGTAAGAATTTTGAAGTCTGAGGAAACACCCATTAAATTTTGACAAGAAGGGAAATAAATTACATTCAGTTTAATACTACCTTCTGATGATATTGTTTTGTTCAACTTTCATTAATACTTGGAAAGTGCATATTCCTTAGACTGCCTTGGCACAAGCTGGGTTAGTCATGTCCATCCAACCCAGTTTTTCTTCCCATGTCTAGCAGATTACAAGTCACACTCCTTAGCTCAGCAAATCATATGTGTCTTCACTTGTAGCAGACACATCCTCTAGATACTGACAGTTTTCATTTTCTCATCAGATTGGCGACAGCTAAAGGAAAACCTGACTCCACCAGCAAACTCCACCTCCCTATACTTAGAGTGAAGTTGGAAACATTATCTATGCAGTTTTAAAGGATTTTTTAAGGAAAGTATTTGCATCCTTTCTGTGTCCAGCACATTTGGACAGATTCCCTGGCCTGCCAATCTTCCATCAATGGAAATCCTCCAATCGACCCTTCCCATTCAAGTGATATTTTGAAGATGGAAAATGAATCATACAAGTTTCCAAATGACAGACTTTCTATACTTGATTAATTTGAATTGTCATTTTGAAGACAAGTAACTATAAACTTGCTTTAATAACTTAAAAGGGGATGCCCCTGGAAAATCTCTGCATTCCCAAATTATAGTTCATACATTCCCACACCCTAATTCCTTTTGCATTTTCTCCAGATCTAAGGACCTATATTCTGTGCTATTTATGCCCAAGCTCTGTCCTATTACATTGCCAAGCAACTTTATCGCATGTGGTTTTCTAAAGTGGTCACTTTCCTCATATTTTGCAAACATTTCAGCTCTTTCTTTCTTTTTCACAGGCCTATATTCTGCATATGGGTAGAAATCACATTAACATTACTTTGTCATTATATTAGTGTGTCAGGGCCAGAGATAGAATCTGTTACACTGTGTGTGTGTGCTAAGCCACTTCAGCCATGTTGAACTCTTTGCTACACTAGGGACTGTTGCCTGCTAGGCTCCTCTGTCCATAGGATTCTCCAAGCAGGAATGCTGGAGTGGGTTGCCATTGCCCTCCTCCAGGGGATCTTCCCCAACCAGGGATTGAACTCACGTCTCTTACATCTCATCTCCTACACTGGTAGCTTTTCAATAAAATAGTTCCATGAGTAACGAATATGGTTTNGGGCAGGAGGAGAAGGGGACAACAGAGGATGAGATGGCTGGACGGCATCACTGACTCAATGGACATGAGATTGAGTGAACTCTGGGAGTTGGTGATGAACAGGGAGGCCTGGCGTGCTGTGATTCATGTGGTCACAAACAGTAGGGTACGACTTAGCAACTGAACTGAACTGAACTGAAGAGGTTCTAGTAGGTACTTTATTATCATTATTAAGAATTCCATAGGAATGCTTCTAATTGACGTTTTCTTATATTATTCTTTCTTGTGCTGTTTAAATTCATTTAATGATCATGGTTACAGAATGAGTGGGGCAACTTTCTTCATGTTACATTTCTCACTTTTCTCTTAAAATATTTTCTAATTCTTGGAATTTTACTCACCATCTGGATCTAGAACATTTTTGTGCAGGAAGTTATCACATTGACCAAAAAGTTAATTCAGGCTTTTCCATACATCTTAGTGAAAAACCCAAATGAACTTTTTGGTCAACCCAACTTTTCAAATTAAATATTTGTTTATTATTCATATGTTGAGGAATTCGAGAACCTTAGGTAGCAGCATATCCTTGGAGGAATAAATAATGGTGATATTCTAACTTGTGACCACATGTGTTGTTTAAGTTTTCAAGTAGTTTTTCCAAGGGGTAGAATCTCCACTGAAACTGCAGTTAACTGTTAGATACCCCAAATTGCTCAGCCTAACTCCATAAAAGTTATATTAATTAAAGTTCTCATGTGTTTCTCCTTTCCAAGAGCCTTTAACTTCTGACTGATTCACAAAATGTGTTTTTTTATCCTTCAGTCACTAGTTTTGTGTGACTCTTTGCAATTCCATGGTCTGGAGCATACCAGGCTCCTCTGTCCTCCACTATCCCCCAGAGTTTGCTCANCCATAAAAGTTATATTAATTAAAGTTCTCATGTGTTTCTCCTTTCCAAGAGCCTTTAACTTCTGACTGATTCACAAAATGTGTTTTTTTATCCTTCAGTCACTAGTTTTGTGTGACTCTTTGCAATTCCATGGTCTGGAGCATACCAGGCTCCTCTGTCCTCCACTATCCCCCAGAGTTTGCTCAAATTCATGTCCACTGAGTTAATGATGCTATCTAACCATTTCATCCTCTGCTGCCCCTTTCTCTTTTGCCTTCAATCTTTCCCATCATCAGGGCCTTTTTGAATGAGTCGGCTCTTTGAATCACATGGCCAACATATTGCAGCTTCAGCATCAATCCTTCCAATGAATATTCAGGGTTGATTTCCCTTAGGATGAACTGGTTTGATCTCCTTGCTGTAAAAGGGACTCTCAAGAATCTTTTCCAGCACTGCAGTTCAAAAGCATCTTTGGTGCTCAGCCTTCTTTATGGTACAACTCTCACATCCATGTGTGACTACTGGAAAAACCACAGCTTTGACTAGAAGGACATTTGTTTGCAAAGTGATGTCTCTGCTTTTTAATACACTGTCTAGGTTTGTCAAAACTTTTCTTCCAAGGAGCAAGTGTCTTTTAATTTCATGGTTGCAGTCACCATCTGCAGCGATTTTGGAGCCCAAGAAGGTAAAATCTGTCCCTGGTCCAACATTTTTCCATTTGCCATGAAATGATGGGACAAGAAGCCATGATCTTAGTTCTTTTAATATTGAGTTTAAAGCCAGATTTTTCACTCTCTTTTACTATCCTCAAGAAGCTATAATAGGATAGAAGATGGGAAAGCTGGCAAATTCATTCCTTCTGCTGTGGTGTCCCCAGCTCTACTTCCTGCTCCTATTTGACATTGCCTTTGTTTTCCTCATCTAGTGCTTGGTCTCTGTGTTTTTCCTGGAAATTTTGCATTTTTTCTTTAGCTCAGAGTTCTCCTTCTTTACAGAGATGTGACCCACCACTCCATCTCTCATCTCAACTTATATTTTGTGTGTGAGTGTGTGTGTGTGTGTGTGTGTGTGTGTATACTCTTCCTTCTACTCATATCTGTCCACACAACTGGGGTTTGGATTTATCAGCACCCAATTACTGATAAGTCTTGTTTAAGGGATTAATATTTTACTGAAGCTAATCGCTAACATGAAAAAGTAAGAGATGTGATGGGTCTCCAGATTATTTTTAATATATGATTTAAAATAAATCTCTGTAGTTCACTTATATCACTTTGAGATTTTTAGTTGGAAAACAGTCTGGAAATCTGACAAGAATAAACTTTCACATAATTTTTTTCACTCTCTAACTGGCAAGATCAGAAATGCCATGAAAAGTAGACTGTCGTACAGTATATTTTCTACTTCAGCTGGTTTCTGCACTCATGCAGACACACAGTCATATGCCTGCATACATAAAATCACATTCTCAAAGCCTAAAGAAGAAAAGAGGGGAGAGAGAGTTGTGTTCAATTATCTCCCAGGCTTTGTCCAAAGATTACGTGATCAAAGAGATAATAACACCTGGTAATAAATTTTTTCCACTTATAAGGGGGCTCACAAAGTGAAAAGAATGTATTTTTCTCACTGTTTCTGTTCTTTATTGTAAAAATAACCAACTCAAATTCTAGATAAGATGCAAATTCCATTTTTAAATATGGGAAAGCCTATTAAGAAATTCAGTCCGCATGCTAATTTAGCTTTTATAGCATTAAGATATGTACATAGAGAGACGGTGTAATACCAACATATTATTTCAGTGCCCACTTCACTCCATTTCATTTTACTCTAGGCACAATTAAGTCCAGATAGCCCAGTTCATGTGTTTTATGAGGCACTGAACTGGTAGCATATGCGAAAATCATGCCCGTTCTTGCTGCTGCTTCTGACAGAGTGGGAAGATAATAGGCCAATCTTCCTTCTTGATGACTCCTGCCTGACCAGAGAAGATGAGGGAGAAGAGGAACTGAATCATTTTAAAAGAGGCATTTGTGCAGAATGAAAAGTGAACTATCAGTTGAGTCGCACTTGACAGAAGGTGGCACTTTTGCCTTCCAGCATCTTTTTAAGAGAAAGAACAAAGTTATATTTAATACCTACTTGATTTCATCTAATGAACATTGAATTTTCCCAAATGTATATTAGGATAAATGGTATCTTGGTGTCATATTATTATAGGTAACTTCATAGAAGATAGAGATTATAACCACATTTAAGCTAATTCCCTGGGATTGACCTCTCTGTTTGAAGGCAATGTAAGTGGCAAGACACAGAGGAATTTCCATAACACTAAATTATAAAGACATAGGACACAAATTTCCAAATAAAATTTAAAATTCATATCAATTAAACTCTCATTTTATAAATTAGTGATGAAAACTACAAAATATTATTAATACTGCTTATGTGTCTACAGTTTCCTTATCTATTGATATATACATTTAAGCTCTTTCTAAATCATCTGGAAAACCATAAAATAAGGCAAACTATATTATACTTCTGTCTTTCTAGTGCTTTGAAATTCCACTTTACTGAATTTTCCATTTTCTTGGTTTTTAGTTTTGTTTTTTGTTTTGTTTTTCATTTTTAATAAACAGAATATTGTATAGTTTTTCAGTTATTTTTATTTCAGTGTCACTTAAACAGTCTATTCATGGCAGGAATTGTAAACATGTATGTCAGTAACAGTAGTAAGATACTGAATTGGCAGTGATTCTTTATGATCATAATCATTTTGGTTTAGGATGGCTTCACATTATGTATGGTAAATTCCATAAACATAAGACTAATTTAAGCTTATATATAACAAATGAAGTTTTTTTTTCAATAATAGAAATGTGGACCAAGCTATGGATATCCTGAAATGTCTGTTTTGTTTCATAAAACCTCCTTCAACTCATCTTAGGGCCTGGATTCTGAATTTCTTTTATTTTATTGTGCCTGCTGTTCTATCACAGAGACTAAAACACTGTATGTCATAATTTCTTTTTAGTCCTTTCAGCATCTTATTTCACATTCCTTGCAAACTCTAGCAAATGGTTGACTATTACACATAATTCTCTCTTAAGGGTGCTTCACTTGCATTTTAATAAGAATTTGCAACTGATCATGGAAGATTAATTCAGCATTATTTTAGTCCACAAGATTCCTTTATTTGTATTCATTATAATAGAGCTACTAGTCAATTTTAAATACATGCATGGCTCATATTTATTATATATAAGCCTAAATCCTTATCTTTCAAATTTAAAACTCATAGTCTATCAGATCTTCCATATTGACAAATATAAAATTAAAGTACCGGTTTTGCATTTATGTGTTTTGCCAAAATGTGTTGAAACCATTTCTCCTTTAGTTACTGAAAAATTCGTTGACAAAATTATACTGTTGGGTGGGGGGTTAAAGCTTTAAAGCACATTAAATTTAGCTCAGAAAGAAAGCGTTAGGATTTTTAAAACATTATAGAAGAATTTCTTTACTCATTTATCAGGTGATTTGAAATGCTGATACCTATATTCTTGAGTTTAACTACCAGTACATAAATTACTTTAAGTATTTGTTTTATCTTTTAATAATGCAAATTATTCCATTTTTCTGTATAAATAGAAAGTTATAAGGCGTTATTTAATTCCAACTATTGTATTTGCAATCTGCCAAACAATTCTTCGGAGAAGGCCATGGCAACCCACTCCAGTACTCTTGCCTGGAAAATCCCATGGGTGGAGGAGCCTGGTGGGCTGCAGTCCATGGGGTCTAAGAGTTGGACAGGCCTGAGCGACTTCACTTTTACTTTTCACTTTCATGCATTTGAGAAGGAAATGGCAACCCACTCCAGTGTTCTCGCCTGGAGAATCCCAGGGACAGGGGACCCTGGTGGGCTGTTGTCTATGGGGTCACACAGAGTTGGACACGACTGAAGCGACTTAGCAGCAGCAGCAACAAACAATTACTTAGTGGAAGGTTAAAAAATATAAACATATATATACATATATATGCATATGTGATGTTTATACACACACACATGTGTGTGTTAGTCACTGAGTCATGTCTGACTCCTTGTGACCCCATGGGCTATACATCCTGCTAGGTTCCTCTATCAGTGAAATTCTGCAGGCAAGAATATTGGAGTAGGTTACCATTCCTTCCCATAGGGGATATTATACATATATACCAAATAAAACACTATGATTTAGGGAAGCTATCCAATGGCATTATTTTGGAGTTGAAAAATGATGAAGTAAAAGAAGGGAATTTGTCATTCCATTGAGTCATCTTAAAATGTGGTTGTCATTTATTAGCCTTTAATTACTTTATGCATCATGATTGACAATAAATGGTGGAAAGTCTGTTTTGAACAATACTGTAAATTGGTGTGAAAAACATACTAATCACCTTGGCAATAACTTGCACTTATATGGGATTAGACTTTTAATATTGTTCTATTGAGAAATTCAGATTTGACAGACTTACTCATTCTGTTTGATTTGCTTAAAGATATAAGCAATATTAGGAATCATCTCTCAATGAAAATAATTACTAGAAAATATACACAGTTGATTAGTGGGAACTCAAAGAAGGTTGGTGATCATGCATAAATTTAAAGTGTGAGCCATTAAGATAATAACATTTTCTTTTCAGACTTAAGCACAAGACCAAGAAAAGAAGAAGTTTTGTAAAGATTGATCTCCAATTACTCAACTAAGGAGCAAATCAATTATTTTATTTTATAAAGGTGAAAGATATCTAAAGTTTTACCAAGAAAGATCTTTTAAATACAGTTCAGTTCAGTTCAGTTGCTCAGTCGTGTAAGAATATTTGTGACCCCATGAATTGCAGCATGCCAGGCCTCCCGTCCATCACCAACTCCCGGAGTTCACTCAGACTCATGCCCATTGAATCAGTGATGCCATCTAGCCATCTCATCCTCTGTCGTCCCCTTCTCCTCCTGCCCGCAATCCTTCCCAGCAGCAGAGTCTTTCCCAATGAGTCAACTCTTCGAATGAGGTGGCCAAAGTATTGGAGACTCAGCTTTAGCATCAGTCCTTCCAATGAACACCCAGGACTGATTTCCTTTAGGATGGACTGGTTGGATCTCCTTGCAGACCAAGAGACTCTCAAGAGTCTTCTCCAACACCACAGTTCAAAAGCATCGATTCTTCGGTGCTCAGCTTTCTTCACAGTCTAACTCTCACATCCATACATGACCACTGGAAAAACCATAGCCTTGACTAGACGGACCTTTGTTGGCAACATAATGTCTCAGCTTTTGAATATGCTATCTAGGTTGGACATAACTTTCCTTCCAAGGAGTAAGGGTCTTTTAATTTCATGGATGCATCCACCATCTGCAGTTATTTAGGAGCCCCAAAAATAAAGTCTGACACTGTTTCAAACGTTTCCCCATCTACTTCCCATGAAGTAATGGGATGAGATGCCACAAATTTTGGTTTTCTGAATGTTAACCTTTAAGCCAACTTTTCACTCTCCTCTTTCACTTTCATCAAGAGGCTTTTTAGTTCCTCTTCACTTTTTTCCATAAGGGTGGTGTCATCTGCATATCTAAGGTTATTGATATTTCTCCCAGCAATCTTGATTCCAGCTTGTGCTTCATCCAGCCCAGCATTTCTCATGATGTACTCTGCATATAAGTTAAATAAACAGGGTGACAATATACAGCCTTGACTTATTCCTTTTCCTATTTGGAACCAATCATTGTTCCATGTCCAGTTCTAACTGTTGCTTCCTGAGCTGCATACAGGTTTCTCAAGAGACAGGTCAGGTGGTCTGGTATTTCCATCTCTTTCAGAATTTTCCACAGTTTATTGTGATCCATACAGTCAAAGGCTTTGGCATAGTCAAGAAAGCAGAAATAGATGTTTTTCTGGAAGTCTCTTGCTTTTTCCATGATCCAGTGGATGTTGGCAATTTGATCTCTGGTTCCTCTGCCTTTTCTAAAATCAGCTTGAACATCTGGAAGAGTTCACATATTGCTGAAGTCCGCCTTGGAGAATTTTGAGCATTACTTTACTAACGTGTGCTGCTAAGCTGCTTCATTTGTGTCTGACTCTGTGCAACCCCATAGAGGGCAGTCCATCAGGCTCTTCTGTCCACAGGATTCTCTAGGCAAGAATACTGGAGTGGCGTGCCATTTCCTTCTCCACTATCATGTGAGATGAGTGAAATTGTGCAGTAGTTTGAGTATTCTTTGACATTTCCTTTCTTTGGGATTAGAATGAAAACTCAACTTTTCCCGTCCTGTGGCCACTGCTGAGTTTTCCAAATTTGCTGGCATATTGAGTGCAGCACTTTCACAGCATCATCTTTCAGGATTCTAAATAGCTCAACTGGAATTCCATTACCTCCACTAGCTTTGTTTGTAGTGATGCTTTCTAAGGCCCACTTGACTTCACATTCCTGGATGTCTGGCTCTAGATGAGTGATCACATCATCATGATTATCCAGGTCATGAAGATCTTTTTTGTACAGTTCTGTGTTTTCTTGCCACCTCCTCTTAACATCTTTTGCTTGTATAAAATTTCTGTCCTTTATCAAACCCATCTTTGCATTAAATGTTCCCTTGGTATCTTTAGTTTTCTTGAAGATATCTCTAGTCTTTCCCACTCTGTTCTTTTCCTCTGTTTCTTTGTATTGATCACTGAAGAAGGCTTTCTTATCTCTCCTTGCTATTCTTTGGAACTCTGAATTCAGATGCTTATATCTTTCCTTTTCTCCTTTGCTTTTCGCTTTTGTTCTTTTCACAGGCCTCCCCAGACAGCCATTTTGCTTTTTTGTATTTCTTTTCCATGGGGATGGTCTTGATTTCTGTCTCCTGTACAATGTCATGAACCTCCGTCCATAGTTCATCAGGCACTCTATCTATCAGATCTAGGCCCTTAAATCTATTTCTCACTTCTACTGTATAATCATAAGGGATTTTATTTAGGTCACATCTGAATGGTCTAATAGTTTTCCCTACTTTCTTCAATTTAAGTCTTAATTTGGCAACAAGGAGGTCATGATCTGAGCCACAGTCAGATCCCAGTCTTGTTTCTGCTGACTGTATAGAGCTTCACCATCTTTGGCTGCAAAGAATATAATCAATCTAATTTTGGTGTTGATCATCTGGTGATGATCATCTGGTGAATTCCATGTGTAGAGTCTTCTCTTGTGTTGTTGGAAGAGGGTGTTTGCTATGACCAGTGCATTTTCTTGGAAAAACTCTATTAGCCTTTGCCCTGCTTCATTCCATACTCCAAGGCCAAATTTACCTGTTACTCCAGGTGTTTCTTGACTTCCTATTTTTGCATTCCAGTCCCCTATAATGAAAAGGACATATTTTTTGGGTGTTAGTTCTAAAAACTCTTGTAGGTCTTCATAGAATTGTTCAACTTCAGCTTCTTCAGCATTACTGGTCAGTGCATAGGCTTGGATCACCATAATATTGAATGGTTTTCCTTGGAGACGAACAGAGATCATTCTATCATTTTTGAGATTGCGTCCAAGTACTGCATTTCGGACTCTTTTGTTGACTATGATGGCTACTCCATTTCTTCTGAGGGATTCCTGCCCACAGTAGTAGATATAATGGTCATCTGAGTTAAATTCACCCATTCCAGTCCATTTTATTTCGCTAATTCCTAGAATGTAGACATTCATTCTTGCCATCTCCTGTTTGACCACTTCCAACTTGCCTTGATTCATGGACCTAACATTTTAGGTTCCTATGCAATATTGCTCTTTACAGCATCAGACCTTGCTTATATCACCAGTCACATCCACAAGTGGGTATTTTTTTTCTTTTGCTCATTCTTTCTGGAGTTATTTCTCCACTGATCTCCAGTAGCATATTGGAGTTCATACACAGCACATGTCCACAACTCCTTTTCCACACCTCTTAAATCTCAAAAACTCTAGTAGCAAGCATAATCATATGATCCGTTAATGGAAATCTTGTGTGAATTAACATGAAGTTATTTATGACCTTTATGTATTTTACTGTGATTGTATATATGTCTTGTTGAAAATATGTTAACATATGTGAAAATATGCAAATTTAGAGTTTTCTCCAAACCTGCTGGGACAGTATTACTTATCAGTTTTAAAATTCTGAAAATTCTAAATTCTGTAAGACATCTGCCCCTGAGAGGTTTCCTAAGCAAAACTGAGAACCACTAATTTATATACCTTCTGTCCATTTTGCAATGGCTTGTTTAATAAAAAATAACTAATTATCTCTATAACATGATAATTAACTACACTGGACTTAGGGAATATGCATTTTCATATGTCCCAATAAGCTGGCATTGAACACAGAACTTTCTACCCCTTTGGAATAACACCAAGCTCTTGGCTAGAATGGTGCTGGTTTATACCAATGTGCTGGCCAATTATTAACTGGACTCCTTTTATTCAGACATATCATGATTCAGAATATAAGTTAAACATCTTCCTTTTCCTTCTACTCCTCAACACATTTCATTCTCTGTCTCCCCACCTTCACATCCCAGTGCTGGGAAAATCTCACTCCTCTTTCAGGATATCCCATGTCTAGGAAGCCACTTAGAGCTGTCTGGACATATGACTAACTGATGGGAAAGGGTTTCTACTGTCAATCCATATATTCAATATAAGCAAAGTTATTATCATTCTAAGATACAAAACTAAATAGGTACGCATACACTTTAGCACAACAATGGATTACTGTGAGAATTTCATGGATTCCTCTTCCATCTGGGTAAACAAAGGTTGGTGGTTGGACACAAAGAGAAGAAAGTGGGCAGAGAACCAGGGGCACAATATTCTGTGCCTCAAGTGGGGCTAATTTCTGGCTTTGTCATATGACTTTTTCTTATATGTTCTATAACACATTTTAGCACAGT
The DNA here is from genome assembly GCA_006410615.1 of Neotragus moschatus. NCBI lineage: Eukaryota > Metazoa > Chordata > Mammalia > Artiodactyla > Bovidae > Neotragus > Neotragus moschatus. The sequence continues at coordinate 135,503 of SJYA01002253.1, forward strand.
TATATATACACAGATTTATAGAAAAATTTTGAATTTTAAGTGTAAGTAAGGCATTTCCCATGTGTTGAATTCAATTTTCTTTCAAAGCATGCTCCAAGACACCTAGTCACCTTATGCTTTACTCTCTACATCTAAATGTGTGAGGACAAGTTTAAGATATATTTACATTCTGTGAAAGTACACATATTTAGCTGCATGTCAATTTCCCAAACATTTTTATTCCCTTACAGACATTGTTACACTGATGTTATACTAATTTTTTTTTGTAAAATATTGCATTATCAGTATTTTTGTTAAAGGCAATCATTATTGCTATTAACAAGAGAGTAACTTTAATTATTTCACTTCTATCTACTTTTTTTGCTAGGACAGAATTTGACCCTATATAAAGATAACGTTTCTTTAAGCAAATAAAATTGTTTTCTCCAAAACTTTATGAACTGACCACCTTTCCCAAAAATAGTTTAAAATCAACCTGCCTTGGGCAAATATCTGCTGTTTACTTTTGTTCTATTTCAGTCTGATCAAGTGTAACAGATGAATTGCTAACATGGACCTGGAAGAGTGTCCTTAACAGATGTGAGTGAACAGATGATCAGTCAGAGAAAGTTTAGAAATTATGCAATCAACAACATCTTCATGACCTTTAGAAACATCACTTACTTACCAATTAAATCATCACTTTGTGACTTTGGAAGTTATTACAAAATAATTTCATGTACATATGAAATTACCTTAAAATTGCACTCACACAAGTAAGAAGAGTTTTAAAATTGAACTATTTCTCTGATGTCTATTAAATAAAACTTTATTTTTATAGGAATCTACTTGGGTTTCTTATTGATATAATTATGAGTTTCTAAAATCTACCTCATTAAAAATCATGGTCTCCTTAAAATACATTATCCATTGGTAGCAGATGCAAAGTTCTTTAGAGGAAATACATGTTTTTAATATATTTGAAAAAATTCTTTAAATATATCTTGCTAACTTTTAATTTTATTATGCTTTTCAGACCACATAGGACACCACAAAGATTTTTTCTGATGGCTGTTTGCTGTGCAGATTTTCTTGTTTATGTTCCATTCCTGCATTGGAGCTAAGTCAAGTGTACATACATAATTTGAAGAGTGAATTCAGTGCTTGTTCAGGCTGAAAGCTGTATGCATTTAGATAAGAAGGAATAAGGAATAGAAGGAAAAATAACCTTGGAAACTGTCTTCTGTTTGCTAGTGCTATATGTTTTACTAAATCAAACAACACTTATTATGAGTTTTCAATCTCTCTTTAACATAAAAATACAAAGAAGAAATATTTATGAAACTAATATTTTTCAAATATTATCTTGCCTGAAGTTATTTATTTTCACCATAACTTTTGAAAGATGATCTATGAATAAAACTATATGAATGAAGTAAAGATTTAAGCCCAAACATTTCACTTTTACATTTCTAATTAAATGGCAGAATGTATAAAACATTGTCTTATTTTTTAAGCTAAAAATGTTTGTCCAATATGAGTAGTGGTGTAATTTAGTAAATAAATTTATAGAATTGAATCAGGTGATCTTTTTGTTCACTTCCCAGTGAAATGGGCATGACATTTTGTCTTATCTTCATTTTGCATTTTCAACACACAGAGAAAATATTGGAGAGGGTAAATGCATAATATATTTTAAAATAATTTGAAATATTTCAACATGCAGTTAAAAGTGAAGTGACCTTAACTCCAAAATATGGTTATGTCAAGGGTTTAACATGACCCTTCCTTTTTCTACTAGAGATTAAATAACTGTCTATAATTTTAATGGGAACTACAGCAAAGCTGAGGCTAGATTGCTGCTGCTGTTGCTAAATCGCTTCAGTCGTGTCCGACTCTGTGCGACCCCATAGACGGCAGCCCACCAGGCTCCCTCGTCCCTGGGATTCTCCAGGCAAGAACACTGGAGTGGGTTGCCAACTCCTTCTCCAATGCATGAAAGTGAAAAGTGTAAGTGAAGTCACTCAGTCGCGTCCGACTCTGTGCGACCCCATGGACTGCAGCCTTCCAGACTCCTCTGCCCATGGGATTTTCCAGGCAAAAGTACTAGAGTGGAGTCTTCAATAAATAAACAAAACAGTTATTTAGTATAAAATATCTCATTGTGGATCTATTCAATAGCAATTTAAACTATAGTAATTGTAACTCGATCAGCACTCCTAAATACTAAGAAGAATTCTGAATATCAATTTGTCAAGCAAACATTTTTTTTTAATGAAGAGGAGACCAGAATTTCATGACACTGATTTTCAACAATAATTTAATTAATAAACATAAACCTACAATAGTGATTGGAGCCTGATTTCAGAATAGTAATCATACAAATTTGCATTCCTAGTATAATCTCTTAATCATTCACCTATAATCTATATTTGTTAAGGCTGAAATGGTAATATCTGGATATATATACATATATATCCTATTTGAATAATGGATAATTTTTGACTTGATTTGTAAATCCTTTTAAAATATAAAGATAACTTTTCTCATTGGGACAGCTATAAAGTTTGCCTGGTTTTGAACAACGTTTCTTGCAGCTCTCATTTAAGTTGTACAAAACGAAACAAAACAAAACACATTACCAGCAGTACCGCCATGAAAACAAAATCTTTCCAACAGCTATTTTCTCTTCAAACTAAAATTTAAGTGTTATCTTTTTTGTCTTAAATCTGATGGCATGTAAAAAACTGACAAGATCTAATTTACATTTAAAAGACTGTCTAATAATAATTGTGGATTTTTAAATATGGATATGGAAAGATACTGTTGATAAAGGACCTAAATTAGATTAATATTAATGAACATTTTGTTGTTATTCTTGATGCAGTTTGTGGTTCTGGGTGGACAGGTTATTTTTTGATAATCATGCCAAAGTGAAATTCGAGGAACATTTCAGGCAGAGTCTTTAAAAATAATCTGATAACCTTTGTTCACCATGTGTAACCTTATGCCTCTTACAAAAATTTAACTAAAATGCATCATTATGCAGATATTATATGTAGCTCATATTTTTCTTATTTGTGCAAATAATAAATGTTTTACTGGTTTACATGCAAAATTAAGAATAATGATGTTATGGAACTAACCAATGTTTTTAACAGACTTTAATTTAAAAAATACATATTTCTGCAGAGAAGTGTCTCCTTTAGAAGTTGGCTCCTGGAAGTCAGGGATTATGTAGTAGCTTTATACTTTATCCCTCTTAGTTCCTATCATTTTTCTTACTTAAAATACCAAGTTCAAAGGGATCTAAATCACTAATATGATAATTCTATTTCTTTTTACACATTTTTAAGTGGTCATAAATTGACAGCTTAAATATCTCTGGTAATGAAGTCAGTGTTTGTTAAAACAGGTTATCTTTATTTCTATGACAAAATGCACACTTAGTAAGTCTTTTGAGTTAAATGAAATAATTATTAATCAATAAATTATTATCCTAGTATATAGGGAAGAAGACATTTTTGTCAAATTCTTTGGAAGATTCTCTGTTTAAGATTTCTTATATCAGTTAACTACTTCCCCTCCCCCCAAAGGGAGAGGCAGAGAGAAAATGACATTCTATCTTGACCTATTAATGCTATTAAATGAATCTGAACAGAACTCAGATACATCACATTTTCTTTTTTATGGAAGGAATGGATTTGAAAGAGAGCTACCAAAGATTTCAAGTACTTCCTTATCTTGCCTGTCAGTTGATGATAGTGACACCATGAAAAACAAAATATTGTTCAGATCATTAAAAAATTTTTTCAAGTTATCATACCAGTTAGAATAAGACCATAAATGAACTAATTATAGCCTAAGGTAAACTTGCAGAAGTATTACTGTTATAAATAGCCAGTAAAAGACCAAGAAGGTAGTCAGTAGGGAGTCCAGTGATATGAAACATTCTTTGGATGACATCAGTTCAGTTCAGCTCAGTCCCTCAGTCGCGTCTGACTCTTTGCGACCCCATGAATCTCAGCAAGCCAGGCCTCCTTGTCCATCACCAACTCCTGGAGTTCACTCAAACTCATGTCCATCGAGTCAGTGATGCCATCTAGTCATCTCATCCTCTGTCGTCCCCTTCTCCTCCTGTNGAAAAGGAGTACGTCAAGGCTGTATATTGTCACCCTGCTTATTTAAATTATATGCAGAGTACATCATGAAAAACACTGGGCTGGAAGAAGCATAAGCTGGAATCAAGAATGCCAGGAGAAATATCAATAACCTTAGATATGCAAATGACACAACCCTTATGGCAGAAAGTGAAGAGGAACTAAAAAGCTCTTGATGAAATTAAAGAGGAGACTGAAAAAGTTGGCTTAAAGCCCAACATTCAAAAAAGTAACATCATGGCATCTGGTCTCATCACCTGGATGACACAGAAGAAGAAAAAAACATGCCCTTCCCAACCAGCAGTCAAATCTATCTCCAGTGTAATAATAAAACACCTCTTTTGCTCTTCTGAAACTCTTCCATGATGGTGTGCTTCAAGCAGAAGGCACTCTAGTTTGCCAAGTGACTGGCTTACAAAGAGCTGAGATATGAAGAGCTTACTGTAGTCATTTTTTAAATTATAACAATTGCAACATTGTAATGACTAAAAACTAGAAGTAAACCTATCCATATGCATTAATGGAGGATAAAGATACATACATAATTAATATGTATGTATTAGTTTTATATAAACTTAAGAACATAAATTAAGAAGAGGCTTAGAGAATAATTCCATTTTGCTACAAAGAAAAAGTTTAAAGAAGGTCTTACTGAGCTATAGCTAACTCTGGGGTGTGGAAAATTTGGTATTTTAAATTTATTATATATCTTCCTGCAATATTTGAATGTGTTGTCTTAAATACATAATTTTCATATAAATTGAAAATAATTCTCTTAAGGGAAAATTATTACTGAATACACACAGAGAGACAGAGTCAGTGGAAAGATAATACTATGGGTCAACTATTAAATAGAATATTTTAAGATTTAGCATTTATGGTGTCTTTCCTATAAACTCTGAAAACTTAAAAGTTTTTTTAAAAACGAATCTAAAAACATGCCTCTGTCTTAAGAAAATGAGTTAAACATCAGTGCTTTCTGGTTGCCTTGAGCTCAATCCTAGCTCTTTAGAATATGACAGATTTTCACCAAATTAATGTGACAGACTAATCAGACTGAAAAATTAACACTAATACATATCAATTTATGGGAATCGATGAGAGAAAAAGTGTTCTCCCTCTCACAAGAGAATAGCCAAGGTATCACATCTTAAAATTCTTGCCTTTTCCTGACTTCACGCATCAGGGAAACTTTAAAAAGCAATTTTTTTTTTAATGATCTAAGCTAGAACTTTCAAACTGTAAAAGGAAATATATATATATTTATATATCATTTCAGTTCAGCCACCCAGTGTTGTCCTACTCTTTGCGACCCCATGGACTGTAAATACACCAGGTTTCCCTGTCCATCATGAACTCCTGGAGCTTACTCAAACTTATGTCCATAGAGTCTGTGATGCCATCTAGCCATCTCATGCTCTGTAATCCCCTTCTCCTCCCACCTTCAATCTTTCCCAGCATCAGGGTCTTTTCTCATGAGTCACTTCTTTGCATCAGGTGACCTGAGTATTGAAGTTTCAGCTTTAGCATCAGTCCTTTCAAAGGATATTCAGGACTGATTTCCTGTAGGATGAACTGGTTGGATCTCCTTGTAGTCCAAGGAACTCTCATGAGTCTTATCTAACACCACTGTTCAAAAGTATCAATTTTTCAGTACTCAGCTTTTCAAAGTCCAACTCTCACATCCATACATGACTGCTGGAAAAATCAAAGCTTGACTAGAAGGACCTTTGTTGGCAAAGTAATGTCTCTGCTTTTTAATATGCTGTCTAGATTGGTCATAACTTTTCCTCCAAGGAACAAGTGTCTTTTAATTTCATGACTGTAGTCACCATGTGCAATGATTTTGGAGCCTAAAAATTAGTCTGTCACTGTTTCCATTGTTTCCCCATCTATTTGTCATGAAGTGATGGGACCAGATGCCATGATCTTAGTTTTCTGAATGTTGAGCTTTAAGCCAACGTTTTCACTCTCCTCTTTCACTTTCATCAAGAGGCTCTTCACTTCTTCTTTGCTCTCTGCCATAAGTGTGGTGTCATCCGCATATCTGAGGTTATTGGTATTTCTCCCAGTAATCTTGATTCCAGCTTGTGCTTCATCTGGTCTGGCATTTCTCATGATGTACTCTGCATATAAATTAAATAAGCAGGGTGACAATGTACAGCCTTGACATACTCCTTTCCCAATTTGGAACTAGTCTGTTGTTCCATGTGCAGTTCTAACTGTTGCTTCTTGACCTGCATACAGATTCATCAAGAGGCAGGTCAGGTGGTCTGGCATTCCCATCGCTTTAAGAATTTTCCAGTTTGTTGTTATCCACACAGTCAAAGGCTTTGGCATACTCAATAAAGGAGTAGATGTTTTTCTGGAACTCTCTCGCTTTTTCAATGATTGAACAGATGTTGGCAATTTTATGTCTGGTTCCTTTGCCTTTTCTAAATCCAGCTTGAACTTCTTGGAAGTTCATGATTCACGTATTGTTTAAGCCTGACCTGGAGAATTTTAAGCATTTCTTTGCTAGTGTGGGAGATGAGTGAAACTGGGCAGTAGTTTGAGCATTCTTTGATATTGCCTGTTTTGGGGATTGCAATGGAAAACTGACCTTTTCCAGTCCTGTGGCCACTGCTGAGATTTCCAAATTTGCTGATATATTGAGTGCAACACTTTCACAGCATTATCTTTTAGGATTTGAAATAGCTCAACTGGAATATCATCACCTCCACTAGCTTTGTTTGTAGTGATGTTTCCTCAGGCCCACTTGACCTCTTATTCCAGGATGGCTGGCTCTAGGTGAGTGATCACACCATCATGATTATCTGGGTCACGAAGGTCTTTTTTCTACAGTTCTTCTGTGTATTCTTGCCATCTCTTCTTAATATCTTCTGCTTCTGTTAGGTCCATCATATTTCTGTCCTTTATTGTGCCCATCTTATCATGAAATGTTCCCTTGGTATCTATAATTTTCTTGAAGAGATCTCTAGTCTTTCCCATTCTGTTGTTTTCCTCTATTTGTTTGCACTGATCACAGAGGCAGGCTTTCTTATCTCTCCTTGCTATTCTTTGGAGCTCTGCTTTCAAATGGGTATATCTCTCCTTCTCTGCTTGCCTTTCTCTTTATACACACATACACAGACACACATATAAAATTCTGTGGCCATACTTTTCACATATTTATGATTTAAATGCCTTTGGTATAGTTTGATTCATTTCATTTCCTGTTGTATTATATCCTTAGGAATTGTGGTGTGATGTAGCATTATGAGTGAACAACAGAAAATTCAAATCTTGTGGGGAAGAGCAAAAAAACAAAAACAGTGAAATTCTTCTAACCCAGAAATCCTGGATTCCCACATGGTGGAGTCTCCAACAGCAGAGGTGGAGCTTCTACCTTGTGTCGACAGAGTGCCCTGAGACTGGAGGACCTATGCAAAAACTGACTGGATGTGTGTCCAGACACTGACATGTTTCATCTGAAGGGCATCTGGTGGTTACTTGCTGGCAAGGATAGTGCTCACAAGTATTTCCTGAGCTCTCCTCCACTTCCTAGTCTCCCTTGCAGTTAGATAGAAGCAGTAGAGCAGCTATTCCATGACTTTGAGGGAAAGTTGCTTGTACCACTTGTAACGCTTTTAAGAGTTATTGTCCTTCATACACAAATACACACACACACACAAATATATATATATATTTCAATCCTTGCATATACTGAGACTTCAGAGAGCAAGTGTTCTACATGGTGCAACCATGGTGCAATTACTAATTGAAGAAGGGCTGCCAGACTTATATCAGGACCTCCAGAAAATGAAATATCAATAAACTAATCTATCCAGATTACAGGACTTGTTTGAAGTGACATTTAGCTTTCTTATTCTGATAAACTAGGGCTTCCCAGGTGGTACACAAAGTGCTTGCCAATGCAAAATTGTAAAAGACATAGGTTTGATATTTGGGTCAGGATTTTATTATATATGCCTTTATTTGTACGGGACACATAGGTTTGAACATTAATCTTAACTGTGGAAACAATGGCATTAAGACCACAGATATTACCCCAAATTTAATATTGAATAAAATGTGGTGTTCCTTTAGTATCTCAAGGGAAGGGAAATATTACCTTCCCTGTAATAAGAGAATTACTATAATAGGATATATCCTGAGTCCAAGCTAACATAATTTCAAACTGTGGGGGAAGCTGTTGCTTAGAATTTGAGTATGTCCTTTATTTTGAAGAATCATTTTTGAGGAAATCTCAAACACAGAAAATATACTGGTATTTAATTTAGAAAAAATTCCTATGATTTCTGTGAATATGAAAAGATCAGCTATATCAAAGATATGACAGAATAACCTGATTGAAGATTAATGTTTCATTTTCTTAGATGTAGACTTATCAGAAAGCAATGAGATAATGAGAAACAAACTTTTCTTAGATACAAAACTATGGATAGCCAAATGGACAGTGTGTCATGGAAAATTATTGTGGAGATATAATTTGGCAAGGAATCCATTTTTTTCTGATATAAGTATTAAAACAAGAGACATATGTAAATTTCTCATACTTAAGTGATTCAATGAATGAAATACAACAGGTTTTTTGGACTAAGTATTCTAGATTGAATATACGTTGGGATTTTTAGAAAATTTCCAAATTTCACCAGATGGTGGATGAAGATGTAAATGACTACTTCCAAATCTCAATTGTGTGCATTGGTTCCATTTTTTTTCTAATTTATTTATTTTTTTAATTGAAAGATAATTGCCTTACAGAATTTTGTTGGCTTCTGTCACACAACAACATGAATACAAGCCTGAATTGTGTGCACTAGTTCAGTTTTATATATTATTATTTTTTAAGTCAAATTCTAGTGAAATGCACAGATTTTAAGTGTAAATTCTGAAACTTGATAATATGTTCATGTGTAACTAATACCACAATCAAAATATAAAACATCCTCAGCTATACATGTGTGTGTATATACATATATACCATATATGTAATATTACTCAGTCAAAATGAAAAAGGAAAATCTTTCCATCTGCAATTACATGGTTAAATTTTAGGGAATTATGCTAAATAAGCAGCCACACAGAGAAATACAAATCATTATATGTAGAATAAAAAAAAAAAAACTCATATACATAGAGAACAGAAAACTGGTTGCCAGGGCTGGGCATTTAGAGTAATATGATAAGGTGGTTAAAAGGGTATAAATTTTAATTATAATATGACTAAGTTCTGAGGATCTCATATGTAATATGACAACTGTAGTTGATAATAGTGTATTCTATGATTGAAATTTGCTAGGAAAGTAGAACATAAATGTTCCCATACATCCATGAAAAAGTACACACTTGAAGTGACAGATATGATAATTAACTAGATGAGAGCATCTACTAACTCAAAATAAAATATATTTTTAAAATGAGCACACTATTTCAATAAAAAGATATAAAAACTACAAGAAAGAATAAGTGCCTGGCAATGCTACTGACTGGTGAAACTCTCATTGAAACCACATTCTAATATATAACCAAAATGGACTTCCCATGTGACTCAGTGGTAAAGAATCTGCCTGCAATGCAGGAGGTGCAGATTTGATCCCTGGCTCAGGAATATGCCCTGAAGAAGGAAATGGCAACCCATTCCAACATTCTTGCCTGGGAAATCCTATGGACAGATAAGCCTGGCAGGCTGCAAGTCCATGGGGTCACAAAGAGTCAGACACAACTTAGTGACTAAACAATAAAACAACAACAACAACAAATAGCTAAAATATTACAAAAATATGACTAGATGGCCCTTCTTTTCCTGGATGTTCACTTACTTGGAAAATAATTGAAATCAAATCAGAAGATAGAATGTTGGACACATAGAAAAGCAACAGCTAACATTAATTGAACTTGAACTAAGGGCCATGTCCTAGATGTAATTAAACTTTAATTATAATAATAATCTTAGAAGCTAGATACTATTATTATCCCCATTTTATAAGTGAGGAAACAGAACATAGTAGGGAAGTTTCCCAAGATCTCAGCACTAAAAGCCACAGCAGAGCCAGAACAAAAATCTCAGGTCCCTCAGGACCTAGAAACTTGCTTTTGACCTCGAAGTCATGTCTCATTCTTATCTCTAAAATTCTTCACTTAATGAAACAAGGACTCCTGCATTTATGTCTAATTTAGGGTTTGGGTAGTATAATTACAAGAAGAACCTGAAATATTTTGTTTGAATAGGAAGCAAGAAAAGCCTCAAAGAGCCATGGGTTATGTCATAAGGACATGAAAGTCCATGAGGAAGAGCCTTTGCAGCTAAATCTGTGACATCTTGAATATGAAAATGAATAAAAATCTTCAGAGACTGTCACTTTGAATAAAAGAAGGATACCTTGTTGGAGGAAGTGGAAAGGGCATGACCTGACTGCAGGTTGATCCCTGGCTAGATCTAGGCTATCTGAGGCTTCTTAACCCCTCTCCTGTCCGTGGTTCTGCCTACTGTTTGCGACTCAGTGGACATAAGTTTAAGCAAACTTTGGGAGACAGTGAAGGACAGAAAAGCCTGGCATGCTGCAGTCCATGGAGTCACAAAGAGTTGGTCATGACTGAGAGGCTGAAAAAAAAGCACTGTTCCCATACTAAAAAGCCCTTTCAAGTTCACAGCCTTGATACAGTGAGGTTGTATTTGAGACCATTTGGACTGAATATATGACTGAACCCAGTTAATGCTCCTCTAAACTTAAGAGTTGCAAGGGTTGGGTGCAGAGATCTTCTTGTCTTGCAATACTAAAGACAAGCCTCCTATGTAACTTTGCTTGTTTATTAAATTAACCACCTACCAACCTAGAGTGGCCTGCTTCATTTATTGATCTGTCTTTGCCCTCCATATACTGGAGTGAGTTTCATATTTCACCTGGGAATTTTCTAAGATTGCAAACCAACACCCATTGTTATTATTGTAATATGTCTCTGTGTGTGTATATATATATATATATATATATATATAGTGTGTATATATATATATATCTGCTAAGTCGCTTCAGTCGTGTCCAACTCTGTGTGACCCCATAGACAGCAGCCCACCAGGCTCCCCTGTCCCTGGGATTCTCTAGGCAAGAAAAATGGAGTGGGTTGCCATTTTCTTCTCCAATGCGTGAAAGTGAAAATTCAAAGTGAAGTTGCTCAGTCGTGTCCAACTCTTAGTGACCCCATGGACTGTGGCCCACCAGGCTCCTCCGTCCATGGGATTTTCCAGGCAAGAGTACTGGAGTGGGGGTGCCATTGCCTTCTCCATATATATATATATATATATATGAAATAAGTAAATGAGATAGAGCCAAAATGCCAACTAGTAAATAAAAAAGAAATAATGTATTTCAAAATTTTAATGCATGTTAAAACTAATGAGTTAAAGTTTGAAGAGTTATGAAGTGTTATAAAGTTATAAAGAGTTATAATTTATAAAGAGGCACAAAGTATCTTCCAAGAAACCATTAATTATAAATAAAAGAAGAGTAACTTTCCAGCATGGAAAACTATTGGCCACTACCTTAAGTCATCAAAACTAATACCACTGTTATGGGGTCAAGCAAAAAAAAATAAATAAGTAAAAAACATTCTAAAAAGATGGCAACATGAAGGACAAATCAGTCCACAGATATTCCTGAAAATTAAATACTCTGAATCTAATGACTGTGTAACCCCACCTTGCAAAGGCAATTTTACAAAGAAACTGGCCTGTATGTTTCAAAATTAACAAGGTTAGAAAACACCAGAGAAATGATGTGAGGCACTGCTATGTATTATGAGAAAATAAAAAGATGTGACAACTGACAGAAAAGCATGATGCTGGACTGGAAACACAACTGAGAAAACCAAAGGCTCCAGTGGACCCTGGCTCTGCACATGTGTCAGATGTGACAGCAGTGAACTATGTGACATGTGATGTTTCAGATGGTAAATAACCTGCCTGCAACGTGGGAGACCTGGGTTTGATCCCTGGGTCAAGAAGATCCCCTGGAGAAGCAAATGGCAACCCACTCAAGTCTCCTTGCCTGGAGAATTCCATGGACAGAGAAGCCTGGTGGGTTACAGTCCATGAGGTTGCAAAGAATCAGACACAATTGAGTGACTTTTATTTCCTTAAATGAAAATAATTCTATAATTCTGTAATGACATATATGGCATATTTCCTAACATGGCAAACAAACATCATGTATATATATATATTTTATATTATATATATATGTATGTATATAATATATACTTTATATATAGAAACAGAGAGACAGAAAGAGAGAGAGAAACAGAGACAGAGAGAGAGAAAGGAGGATATTTAACTATAGACATATGTATGAAAGAATAAATGAATGGGATAGAAGCTAAGTGAAAACTATCAAAGAAGGAATAGTGCATTTTATTATCTCACTGAGCACACTGAACAAGAGAACTCCAGAGAAACATCCACTTTTGCTTCATAAAATACAATCAGCCTTTGACTATGCGGATCAAAAGACTGTGGAAAATTTTCCAGGAGATAGGAATATAAGACCACCTGACCTGCCTCCTGAGAAATCTGTATGCAGGTCAAGAAGCAACAGTTACAACCAGACATTGAACAATGGACTGGTCTAAAATGGGGAAAGGAGCATGTGAAGGCTTTATATTGTCACCCAGCTTATTTAACTTCTATGCAGAGTATATCAAGTGAAAGACTGGGCTGGATGAAGCATACACTGGAATAAAGATTGCTGGGAGAAAATTATGTAATGCAATCATTCTTCAGTTAAAAATTAAATAAATTAAAAAGAAAAAGATTGCTGGGAGAAATATCAATAACCTCAGATATGCAGATGACACCACCCTTATGGTAGAAAGCAAAAAAGAACTAAAGAGTCTCTTGATGAAGGTGAAAGAGGAGAATGTAAAAGCTGGCTTAAAACTCAGCATTCATAAAATGAAGATCATGGCATCTGGTCCCATCACTATATGGCAAAGAGATTGGGAAACAATGGAAACAGTGACAGACTTTATTTCTTGGGCCTCAAAAATCACTGCAGATTTTGAGTGCAGCCATGAAATTAAAAGACACTTGCTTCTTAGAAGAAGAGCTATGACTAGCCTGCTGCTAAGTCACTTCAGTCGTGTCTGACTCTGTGCGACCCCATAGATGGCAGCCCACCAGGCTCTGCCGTCCCTGGGATTCTCCTGGCAAGAACACTGGAGTGGGATGCCATTTCCTTCTCCAATGCAGGAAAGTGAAAAGTGAAAGTGAAGTCTCTCAGTCATGTCCAACTCTTCTTGACCCCATGGACTGCAGCCTACCAGGCTCCTCTGTCCATGGGGTTTTCCAGTCAAGAGTACTGGAGTGGGGTGCCATTGCCTTCTCCATGACTAGCCTAGACAGTATATTAAAAAGGAGAGACATTGCTTTGCCAACAAAGGTCTGTCTAGTCAAGGCTATAGTTTTTCCATTAGTGAAGTATGGATGTGAGAGTTAGACCATAAAGAAGGCTGAGTGCTGAAGAATTGATGCTTTTGAACTGTGATGTTGGAGAAGACTCTTGAGAGTCCCTTGGACTGCAAGCAGATCAAACAACTCCATCTTTAAGTATATCAGTCCTGAATATCCATTGGAAGGACTGATGTGGAAACTGAAACTCCAATACTTTGGCCACCTGATGTGAAGAACTGACCCATTGGAAAAGATCTTGATGCTGGGAAAGGTTAAAGGCAAGAGGAGAAAGGAATGACAGATNAAACAACTCCATCTTTAAGTATATCAGTCCTGAATATCCATTGGAAGGACTGATGTGGAAACTGAAACTCCAATACTTTGGCCACCTGATGTGAAGAACTGACCCATTGGAAAAGATCTTGATGCTGGGAAAGGTTAAAGGCAAGAGGAGAAAGGAATGACAGATGATCAGATGGTTATATGGTATCACCATCTCAATGCACATGAGTTTTGAGCAGCTCTGGGAGTTGGTGATGGGAGGGAAGCCTGGAATGCGACAGTTCGTGGGGTCACAATGAGTCAGGCACGACTGAGCAACTGAGCTGAACTGATTGCACTTTATTTATAATTTATCAGTTCAGTTCAGCTCAGTTCAGTCTCTCAGTCATGTCTGACTCTGTGCGACCCCATGAATCACAGCACCCCAGTCCTCCCTGTCAAACACCAACTCCCGGAGTTCACTCAAACTCATGTCCATCAAGTCAATTATGCCATCCAGCCATCTCATCCTCTGTCATTCCCTTCTCCTCCTGCCCTCAATCCCTCCTGCCCTCAATCCCTCCTGCCCCCAATCCCTCCCAGCATCAGAATATTTTCCAGTGAGTCAACTCTTTGCATGAGGTGGCCAAAGTACTGGAGTTTTAGCTTTAGCATCATTCCTTCCAAAGAAATCTCAGGGCTGATCTCCTTCAGAATGCACTTGTTGGATCTCCTTGTAGTCCAAAGGNAAAAAAAAAAAAAGAATCTTCCTGCAATGTGGCAGACCTGTGTTTGATATCTGGATTGGGAAAATCCCATGGAGAAGGGAAAGGCTATCTACTCCAATATTCTGGCTTGGAGAATTCTATGGACTGTATAGTCCATGGGGTCGCAAATAGTCAGACACAACTGAGGAACTTTCACTTTCACTTCATATGTAAAATAGATAACTAGTAAAGCCCTACTATATAGCATAAGGAACTGTACTCAATACTCTGTAATGACCTGTATGGGGAAAAAATCTTAAAAAGTAGATATATGTATAACTGATTTACTTTGTTGTATGGCATAAATTAACACAACATTGTAAGTCATCTATACTCTAAAACTTTTTAAAATCCCAGGTTAAAAAGAAAGACTGCTCACAAATGCTTCTTATATGCTTTCTTCCCATCAGTAAGAGACATGATAATGGCACATTATATGCTCATTCAATCTCTTCTGTGTTGAGATGTTTAGAATATTTTCTAGTCCCTTTCAGAAAATTGAGTTACCTGCTGTTTGTCCCAGACAGCCTAAATAGAGGGTAAGCCATTTACCAAATGATGTTCAAGAAAAAGTACAGGTCAAAAGTAGGGCAGAATGAGAACATGCAACATTAGGATGAAAAAAAGAAAATTTGTAAAGTTCTAGGAGAAGATGGTCACAGCCTCAGAACCAAAGGAAGAAGGAGGTGGGAAAGATGAAATCAAGAAGAGAAGGCCAAAGCAATTCAGTGAAAATACTCTTTCCTTTTGTGATGACTGATATCTCCTTTAAAGACTTCATGCAAAACAGACCGGTATAGAGAAATTAGAGATATTAAACATAAACGTGTGTGTTCTTTAGTAAATTCAAATACAAGTATTTCTATGAACATTTACTACAGGTTGTTAAACAAGTGCCTCTTACTTGAACATTTTATACTTACATATATACAGAGACATTTAATGGATTAATCATCTATTAATTCTCATCTTCAGGTTTTTTTAAAGACATCTCATGAAGAATCATGTTTTGAATTTCTATATGATGAATTTTTATTAAATATCTATCACTATTGCCAAAATTTCCAAATAGATCTTATAAATGAAATTCATTAAAAATTTTTAAATTTGTGAATGAAGAGCCATAATCAATAGATGGATAAAGCAAGTTACATTGAGAATAGTAATCTTCTCTAAAATTATTAATATATGGTAATGTTTTTTTATTTATCTGTTCAACAGTTTCTTCCAAAAGAAAATTATATAAAGGGCATTGCTGTTTGTGGTGAAAACATAAAATTTTACTACTAGGCTGTAATAAATCCAATAGACTGCTCACAAGTTAATTAAAATGTTTATCCTCTTGGCTGTTAGTAAATCACAATATGGGTATAAAG
The DNA here is from genome assembly GCA_006410615.1 of Neotragus moschatus. Classification (NCBI taxonomy): domain Eukaryota; kingdom Metazoa; phylum Chordata; class Mammalia; order Artiodactyla; family Bovidae; genus Neotragus; species Neotragus moschatus. The sequence goes on from SJYA01002253.1 coordinate 151,494, forward strand.
TGGTCTTACTTTGATTGCTAAAACATTTTTTTTGATTTGTGTGACTGATAAAAATTGATGAGACCAATGAGGAAACAACCAATGAAAGAATAAACAAAAGAATATACATATTCATTTTTATTATTTTTATTAGTTTCAATATTTTACAGGTTCCTATATTTTCCACATTCCATTATTTTATCTTTTGGCACTATTGTCTTTGGCAATTTTATTAGTGGGAGATTCAGCTTGCTTTCCAAGGTACAAAAAGAAAGAATGAGTTCAAACTTTTTCATTCAGAATATTTTTTATGGTTAATGAGTCTTCTTTTTTAAGAACATCTCTGATAAGCCATCTTTTAAGTTACTCTGAAGGTATATTAGGGATAAACAATGTTAGGTAAAGCTGCTGTGAGCAAGCTATACAGGGCACGTTAGGATACAAACTGTCATCAAAATTTTAACAGTAGAGGCTGCTAAGTTTCTGGTGAGGACAAGATAAGTGACCTGCTACTTGAAGAATCTGCAAAATCAAAACATAATGTCTAATGAGACATACAATACATGTTAAGACCACAGATAGAAACAAACCTGGGATTTTTCAGGAACTAATGATCCATCAAGATTCTAGCTGAAAAAAAATGAAAAGGATTACACAAAACTTGAGGTTGGGCTACTTGATAGAGTTAAGGAATTTTAGTTGACTCCAAGTGAAATGGTCGCCCAGTTAACACTTAAGTATCTCTCTATGTTCTGTTTAGAAAGCTGGTGAGGAATAACAACAACAACAACAAAACACACTATAATAATCAACAGGAAATCTATCAACCATCGTGGAAGAGAGGTGGTAGAAGTTGGATGATGTAGGTCAGGTCTCATGTGAAAGGAAATACAAGGAGCCAAGAAAGAATTTGTGGTCCTAATTCACAGTGTTGATGATGAATGGGATGTGCCATGTGAGGAAAAGAATACGTAAAGCATGAAACCAAGGTAGTTTAGATTGATCCACTGCAAGGATTAAGATGTAATTTACTGAGTCTGGAAAGGATAAAAATTAAGAGGTTGACTAATGAGCTCAAGCATTGTAAAATACTCTGTAATGTCCATGAGACAACCAGTGAAGATGTTAATTAGACATGTGGATAAATAATTGTAGATAAATACAGATACAGACATAGATATACAGTACAATTAGCTGAATACATAAATTAGGCTTTCCTGCTGGCTCAGATAGTAAAGAATCCACTTGTAATGTGGGAGACCTGGGTTTGATCCATAGGTTGAGAAGATCTGGAGGAGGGCATGACAACCTACCCCAGTATTCTTACCTGGAGAATCCCATGGACAGAGGGCCTAGCAGGCTCCAGTCCTTAGGGTCACAAAGATTCAGACACGACTAACTAAGCACATAAATTAGCAATATACAGTGTCTAGGATTAAAAATTATTGATATATTAGTGTTAGTTAGTATTAATTGCTCAGTTGTGTCTGACTCTTTGGGCTATAGACAGCCAGGCCCATCTGCCCATGGAATTCCCCAAACAAGAAAACTGGAATGGGTTGCCATTCCATTCTCCACAGGATCTTCCTGACCCAGGGATTGAACCCAGGTCTCTCACATTGCAGGTAGATTCTCTATCATCTAAGCTACCAGGGAAGCCCACTGATACATTGTGCTGTGCCCTAAGTCGCTACAGTCATGTCTGACTCTTTGTGAGAACCCAGTTGACTATAGTCTGCCAGGGTCCTCTGTCTGTGGGATTCTCCAGGCAAGAATACCAGAGTGGGTTGCCATTTCCTTCTCCAGGGAGTCTTCTTCATGCAAGGATTGAATAAGTGTCTCTTAAGTTCCCTGCATTGGCAGGTGGGTTCTTTACCACAGTACCACCTGGGCCCCATTGATATATTAGATCTCATTAAATTAAAAAAAAGTTTATCAAAACATTATTCAAAAACATGAACAAATAAAATATTCACTACTAAGGACTTATATGTAGATACTTAAAGAACTATAATGAGTTTTAAAATATAATTGACCCAGTTTTAACCTGGAGTGTTAAAAGTTGGAAAAGACAGAGGAATAACATGTGAATATAGAAAATTACATCAATTGGAATGTTCCTCCTATACTAAAACTTATTCATACAGTTTTGCATTTTATTTAGCTATTTTCCCAAGCAATATAAGAATATATGTCCAAATAAAAATTTGTATATAAAGGTTACAGTGGTTTAAACACAACATGAAGACTACCCAAATATGTATGACTCTAATGTTTGAACAATCTATGATACAGACATGTGATGGACAGTTAATGATCAACAAATGAATGAATTGCTGATATATTCAACAACAGAAATGAGATCCAAGTAGATTAAGTGAGAGGTGCTAGAATCAAAGGATTAGATATTGAAGATTTAATTCCTAAATCATACTTGAATAGGCAAAAACATTGGTATAAGAAACATATCGGTTGTTGCCAGAACATAAGGTAAAAGAGGAAAGAGAGGAACTTCATGGAGCAAGAAGACTTTTGTGATATTAAAGACTACATGCATCTTCACCACAGTAGCAATTACGACACTTTTGTTAAAATTCAGAGAACTAGGTGCAAATGATGTACTTATATCATATAAAATTTAACCCAATAAACCTGACTTACAGCTACACTGGAGTGTAGCTGTAAATTTTATCAGTATGTAAAAATGCTCTATGAATGTGAGTTGATTTTATTGTTTATTAAGTTTTATCTGTGTTTATTTTTATATTTTTTTCTACAAGGTGACCAGAATTTAATAACTCATAATATAATAAAATCAAAAAAGTTTTAAAACGTAAATTATACCATCATTATTTCCTTGATCAAAACAAGTTTATCATTTTATTACTAATAGTAGCAAAAAAGTAATTTAAAGTATTAACACAAAGGATTTGCTCTTAAAAATTTCCTAAAAACCAAATTACTGCAAATTGTATATGTCTTGCACTTAAAAATAACAACTCTTTACAAATGGAGAGAAAGTAAACGGAAGTAAAAAAGAAAATTTAATATCCTATTTTATATGGCCAATGAGGTGAGTGGTAGCTTTGATTCTACACATTACAATTGTTGATTGCAGTTTGAACAATGACACAAAAATTATATAGCTCTTACTTTCCTTGTATTTTATCTAATTATTGTTGACAAAAAATGGCATTTCTAATGTTTCCTTATTCTGTTGTGAAATTATATATTTGAATACTCTGCAATTTGGAAGAGTAATTTAAAAAATTTTCCCTTGAAAATCGAGTATTATTTTTAAAAAAATAGCAAAATGCAGAGACTTGTAATAGGGGAAATTCTTTCCAGGAATTCTTATTTCATGAGTAACAATGATTTTATAAATGTTTATGTTTACTTCCTTCTTCTCAAAGTAATTACTAATAGTTATGTCAATAAACATGATAATTACCCAACTATTTCTTACTTAGCAGCTATACTATTTACTATATGTTACTGTAATAGATGATGCAATTATTAATATTGCTTATATGAATTTTAATGTGCTTAAATTTTATATATTCTCGTAAAGTACTATTTATTTATTTTATTTTAATTTGAATATAAAGCCTTTATAATATTCTGTTGGTTTCTGCCATACAATCAACACGAATAAGCCATAGCTATACATATGTCCTCACCCTCTTGCACCTCCCTCATACCTCTCACCCATCTAGGTTGTCACAGAGCATCAGATTTGAGCTTCCTGTGTCAAATTCACACTGACCATATCTTTTACACATGGTAATGTACAGGTTTCAAAGCTGCTCTCTCAATTCATCTGACCCTCTCCTTCCCCCTCTGTACCCACAAGCCTGTTCTCTACGTCTGTGTCTCCATTGCTATCCTCCAAATAGGTTCATGTGTACCATCTTTCTAGATTCCATATATATGTGCTAATATGCTATATTTGTTTTTATCTTTCTGATTTACTTCACTCTGTATAATAGGCTCTAGGTTGATCCACTTCACTAGAACTGACTCAAATGTGTTCCTTTCTGTGGCTGAGTAATATTCCATTGTATATATGTACCACAACTTCTATATCCTTTCATCTGTGGATGGACATCTAGAAAGTCTCTATATCCTTGTATTTTCGTGGAAATGTATCTTTTTCAATTATGGATTCCTCAAGGAATATGCCCAGTAGTGGGATTGTTAGGTCACAGGGTAGTTTTATTTCTAGTTTTTAAGGGATCTCTATACTGTGAAGAAGGCTGAGTGCTGAAGAATTGATGCTTTTGAACTGTGGTGTTGGAGAAGACTCTTGAGAGTCCCTTGGACTGCAAGNGTCCATCCTAAAGGAGATCAGTTCTGGGTGTTCATTGGAAGGACTGATGTTGAAGCTGAAACTCCAACACTTTGGCCACCTGATGTGAAAAGCTAATTCACTGGAAAAGACACTGATGCTGGGAAAGATTGAGGGCAGGAGGTGAAGGGGACAGCAGAGGATGAGATGGTTGCATGGCATCACTGACTCAATGTACATGGATTTGGGTGGACTCCAGGAGTTGGTGATGGACAGGGAGGCCTTGCGTGCTGCGGTGCATGGTGTTGGAAAGAGTCAGACACATCTGAGTGAACTGACCTTGCTGAAATTTGTCTTTGCCTTACACATAAATATTATTGAGAAAGTTAATCCAAGTGAAATTATTATCTAGTTGCTAAATCACAAAAGGAGTATATCTGAGAAAAAATCATACTTACAATAACATAAGATGATATAACATTTTTTCAAGGAAAAAAAAAAGTCACCTTTTGATTAGAGAAATGAGAGTGTCATGATTCAGCTAGGAGAGGTAAAATGACCAGTAATAATCCTGCTTTTAATTAAGAAGAGGCATTTACAGCATCTTGGGCCAGAAGAGGAAGAATGACACTGAGAAGGTCATTGATACAACTCTTTTGAGTTAGTTTGAAAACATTTAAGTCCATGTAAATTCTATAATGTTTCTCATTAATTCTGTTGATGTCACCCTCTTAGTATTAGAAACAAACATGTCTTTATATGACGGGCTGGGTACCAGCCAAGGATTAATTTCAAATGCTACCTGGCCCGTGATATTGCACACCTTCTCTATCATATATGAGGAGGAAATACTAAGTAACTGATTCTCAGAGATCATAGAAAACAATTTTCCTGTAGGAAAATCAAATGCCTACAAGGATCAGGCAGTCAAAACAAAATTTTGAGAATGGACAAAGATAAAATAATAGACAATACAGGATTCTTCGATATACATCAAGTATTTACCAGATTAAAGGCATACTAATTCCTAATGTTAAAGGGAAGTATAGGCTTCAAAATATCTATCTACTGGGAACTCTTGACCAAGGAACCACCTGTTTCTGATACTTTGACTCTTGAATTATTTAGTATTATAACAAATTGCATTATATGGAGATATTTAAACTTTATACTTCTTACTAAGAGTAGTGATAGTATGTTAGAAACATAAATATAAGCTAAATAATCTAAACAGGTATCAAAAACAAACATTGCAATTGTTCTTTATTCACAGACTATTCAAACACAGCCATCAACATACATTTAAAAATCTGATCATTGGCACACAAAGCATGGTATATACAGTAAATTATCCTTCACTTGAGTCTTCCATGTTGACTTGGTGGTAAAGGATCCACCTGCCAATGTAGAAGACATGGGTTCAGTCCTTGTTCCGTGAAGACCCCACTTGCCATGGGACAACTAAGCCCATGCTCCACAACTACTGAGCCCATGCTCCGAAGCCTGGGAGCCACAGACACTGAAGTCTACATGTCCTAGAGCTTGCTCGCCACAACAACGAGAAGCCTGCACACCACCCCCATTTGCTGCCACTAGAGAAGAACCTGCACAGCAATGAAGACCCAGCACAGCCAAAAATAAAAGTAAATGAATAAAATTTTAAAAAACTGTGTGTATGTTAGTCACTCAGTTGTGTCCAACTCTTTGTGATCCCATGGACTATAGGCCACCAGGCACCTCTGTCCATGGAATTCTCCAGGCAAGAATATTGGAGTCAGGTGCCATTCCCTTCTCCTGGGAATCTCCCTGACCCAGGAATCAAATCTGGGTCTTCTGCATTTCAGGCAGATTCTTTACCATCTGAATCACCAATTATACTTACCTTTAAATTGTCACTAAGTTTGTGCGTGTGTGACTATACATTACTTTTGTAATTGTTTGTAGGCATCCATAATAATTAGAAAAATTGTCAGAGATGTTCATTTTACAAAATACTCAAGAGACATTAAATATTCTGCTAAATAATATATGTTTATAGACATAATAATAATAGATATAATAATTGATTTATGATCAATTGTCAACTTCTTAATTTTTAGCACCATATGCCACTTATCAGCATTATGATATTTACTGTTTATTGACTGTGCATTTTATCTTCTAACCTTGTGAACTAGAATTGTCTTCTTTAGGGAGAATAATTTCAATTATCTGAGTGGTTGATCTATCAGAAAACATCTCTAGTCAACTTTGATATTCAAAATACATTTGAAATTTTCTACAGAGGTCGTTACATTACTGAATGGTCAATGTATTGCTTAGGAACCAAATCCCTTGCATCTGAAGTAAACAGGTACATGACAAGAAAGGGAATCTTTATGACTAGAAAGGAAATCTTTATATTAGTTCCCATCAGCTACTACCCAGCATCCAAGCTTCTATATATTTTGCCATCAAGCATGTTTACAAATAATCAATTTGTTTACTCTTCAGACACTGATATTGCTGACTAAAGCATGGAAAATAAAACAAATCAATGCTGCCTCAGTAACTTCAGTCAAAACCTTTGATCATAAAACATTTGGAAATAAAGGATCTGTCTTTTAAGTGAGGCATACAAATATTTCCCTAATCAGTTTCACCAATTCAAGAGATTTTTATTCTTGGATATGCACTTTTTTTTTTTTCAAGAAATGAAAGATATTTGTTTTACACACGGCTAGATGGGCTGATGATACAGTTGGATTTTCCATGACTAACAAACTGGTTTATTGTTCCTATAGTTATCTCCTGCTATTGATTAGTCTTGACTATCATTTCCATTGGACAATGAAAACTATTAAAAATATAGTCCCATGTAATCACTTATACAGTTTCAAAGAAATAATATTTACTCATGGATTTAATTAACAAAGCTCATAATCACCAGGGAAATAAGTATTTGTAAACTATATAGCATTTATAATTGAAACTTATTGTTCATTTCTTACTTATCAGGGTTATATTTTGAGTTGAACATATTTCTGCCAAGATGGCTGGTGGTTGGAGAGAGAGAGAGAAGAAGAACTGAGAGAATCCCAGAGAGAAAGTGAGAGAGTACAATACAGAATGAAAATAATACATTTAACATAGAACAATTATTTGATAATCAAGAATATTGTTAGCTATATACATCTAAGAAATTTTTACAACAATGTGAAAGAGCAGGAGTATAAATAATGACTACCAATCAAATGTGCTCAGAATATCTTCATAAAATATTTGATTTATATTCTATCTACTGTATCATTTTCAAAAGATATACAGATTCTCAAACGACAGTGGCTATTTGTGTCAGTCATTCATGTTATAAATGATGTGGAATACTGATATTTGGAATGCTCTAAAAGATGCTTGAGAATATGAACCAACATAATTCTTAGATGAAATCCACAAAACCAGAGTTTAATTCACCTAATGATATAGATATACTGATATTATAAATAGATATAGACGTGATACATGCATGGATAGATGGATAGATGGATGTAGACCATAAGTTCAAAAGCCTGATGAATGCCTACTTTAATTATTTTCTCAGAGTGTCCTCACGAACATAATTTTCTTATCTTTCATTTATTATTAAAATAATTTAGAGTTATCACCTTTGTACTTCATACATACTTACAAATACTTACATTTCAAAGATAGAACCACCAACTTTCCTTTATGTTAAAAAGCTTTTATACTAGTTTTAATTGGGACTCGGTAGATCTGTGAAACGAAGGCTACTATCCTTGGACATTCCATGTAGCTTCTTCAATTAATCCTAGATTTTCCTTGCTACTAGTTCAAGACTGAGCAACTTCACTTTCACTTTTCACTTTCATGCACTGGAGAAGGAAATGGCAACCCACTCCAGTGTTCTTGCCTGGAGAATCCCAGGGACGGGGGAGCCTGGTGGGCTGCCATCTATGGGGTTGCACAGAGTCGGACATGACTGAAGCAACTTAGCAACAGCAGCAGCAGTTCAAGATGAACTTAGTTAGTTTCTACACCTACAAACTAGAATTGGTAATAGTAGCAGTAATAACTTTACATATTTTGCTGAGCTTTTAAATAAGGAAATTTGATGAAAATATTATCTTGAGGTTCATAATAATCACTCTGAATCACTGTTTAATTTGGTGACGAATAGTCTGTACATAACTCAAGTGAGACTAAATTAACTACGCCACAAGCCCCATTTAGTCTCACAAGTTCCATCTTAGTACTCCATGTGCACTTTATGTTTCACCCCATGAGATTAATTTACCAAAACCCAAGACTTTTCATTGAATCATTTAAACAATTATTCAAGTATTAAAAAAAAATCTTCATAAAATTACATGTAGTCATGTCTATTTATTTTCTTTAACTTTTACCCAATTTATTTCACATTCACAATGATGTAAAATAGTTTGTTTTAATATTTTTATGTCTTGGATGTAAAGAAGGACAGGGAAGCCTAGTGTGCTACAGTCCATGGGGTCACACATGAATCAGAAAGAATCAGACACAACTTAGTGACTGAACAACAGCACATCGTTAATAGAAATATAAACCAGAAAGGATTAGCAGATCGCTACCTAGTCACATGTCAGCCTTTAATTATCCATGATGAGGAGTCAGTATAATTTAAAAATTTCTAAATTATCTTAACTTTATTTAGAGAAGATTTCATGCTTTTCATACATGGACAATTTCAAGGGCCTGACAACAGTGGCAGAATTTAATTATCCACAGAAAATTTTGTGGTGTAAAAGAAATCCCCCCAATCAAGTGAAACATAATTATGTAACTAAACTATCACAGTTCAGCTTTCCAATCTATTATAAATAACAATTTTAAACAGTCTATAGAAAAGCATGCCACGTAAGAAACATCAAGAAATTAACAATTTAGTCACAATATTGATAGTGTATGTTCAAAATCTATATGATAAGAAACAAAAAGTTGTCAAGACCTTTGACTTGATAGACTGAGAAGGACATTGGGTACATTTTCTATATGTACCCAAATAAAAAATATAAAACAGTGAATGGCAGCAATTACAATTGTTTACAACTAAATTATGGGCTTAATGAATTTCCAAAAACAAACATTCTGAATTTTTTTCAAATTTAACTATTATCTATCTTCCTATCTGCNTTGAAGGCAGGAGGAGAAGGGGATGACAGAGCATGAGATGGTTGGATGGCATCATCAACTCCAGGGACATGAGTTTGAATAAGCTCCTGGAGTTGGTGATGGACAGGGAGGCCTGGCATGCTGCAGTTCATGGGGTTGCAAAGAATCAGACACAACTGCATGACTGAACTGAACAGAACTGATGTATGTTTGTCTGTTAGTTGCTCAGTTAGATCTGATTCTTTGCAACCCCATGGACTGGAGCCCAGAAGACTCCTCTGCCTATGGAATTCTTTAGACAAAAATACTGGAGTCTGTAGCCATTTCCTTCCCCCAGGTATCTTCCCAACACAGGGATAAAACCTAGATTTCCTGCAATGCAGGAAGATTCTTGACCTTTTGAGCCACCTCATTTATGTGCAGAATCTAAAAAAGTGAGATACATAAAAGCAGAAATTAGACAGGTAGTTACCAGGGGAAAAGATGTGGGGAGGTAAGGAGATACTGGTCAAAGGATACAAAGTGGTTATGACATAGGAAGAATAAGTTCTCCAGAGCCTAATATACATCATGATGACTCTAGGCACTATTACTTTATTATATATTGGATATTTGCTAAGATAGTAGAACCCAGGTGCTCTCATTGCACACACTCATAAAGTGGTTCTGTGAAATGACTGATCTGCTAATTAAGCATATTTTTAATTTTTTTTAATTTTAAGAAATATAGAACATTTTGGTTATTGTTGTTGCCTATGGTGGCAACCATGTTTCTTTTATAAAACACATTGTTGCACTGGACTTTTAAAGCCCAATGGATCTGAGTGTAAGGTGCCACTTCCACATAGCATTCCTCCTACCTTATCACATACTTCTCTCTCCCTCTGGTCCCATGATTAGCAAATTTCATTTCATACATTTCTAGTTTTGTCAACAGAGTAACAGAAAAACTCCTTTTTTCTACATAACCTGTTACATACTGCTAAACCTTATAGCTATTTACTTCCAACTCAGCATAGCTCTTGGATAAGATTGGAAAAATCTTCATTTTACTTAAATTTGTTATTTGCAAAAAATGTAAGAATCTTGCAGTCTTCATTCTAATAGTAGGATTCTATATTTTATCTTTAATGTCATTTTCTTATTATACATTTATTCTTTATTCTTAAAAATTCTATTTTGCTCAATTATCTTAAAATATCCTATATTATTATTTTCATAATTTATGCTAGAATTCACTAAAGAGAAATCTGAGATCAGAAATGGTGACATATTTATATTAAACACAATGTCCTCTTAGCTATTTAGAGCTTATTTAAAAAAAAAAATCACTCCCCTAATGTCTTTTCATTATCTTTCTTATTTTCTAAAAAAGATATTATATGAGCAGGTACATATGAAATTATTCTTTTCATTTTTCTGACTGAAGTCCTTATATTTCATACTCATCATTTTTTCTTCATCAGAATACACACACATACATGTGCATTCTCTTTTTTGACCAGGGCTTTATACTTTATCACTTTCTTCTGATTTAGACATTTTTTAAGATTAGTCCAGAGGTTGAAAGTTTAAGCTAGAAAAATTGTTTAAAAAAGTGGGGTGAAAACTTTACATTCTGCTGGTAGCTTTATTACGCATGTGAAGGTCCCTTAACTGAGTGAGGCCTTTTGTTCTTGTTGTTTAGTCGCTAAGTCATGTCCGACTCTTTGTAACCCTATGGGCTCATCTGTCCTCTAACATCTCCTGGAGGTTTGATCATGTCCTAAGAGCTTGCTCAGGCCTTAGAGCTGAGAATACACAAAGGCTTCTACATCTGGGTTCAGCAGATAATGTCCTGTCTCCCTAAAAAATGCTCAACACCTTGATACCTGAAGCTTGTCAGTATCTTACGTTACACGGCAATGCTGAATTAAGTGTGCAGGCAGTGGAAGTAAGTTTGCCAATCAGCTGATATTACTGTAAGAAGATTATCCTGGATTTATCCAAAAGGACCCAATGCAATTACAAGAGTCCTAAGAAGATGCAGAGGAAGCTGTGACTAAGGAGAACCAGAGAGGTGACAATGTGAGAAGGCCTTAGTCCAGAGTCACTGGCTTTGAAAATGTGGGAACAGGGTCACAAGCCAAGAAATATGGACACCCTCTGGAAACTGGACAAGGCATTCAACATAACTAGACCATCTGTCAGAACCTTCCAGAATGAATGCAGCTCTGCTGACATCCTGATGTTTGTCCAGGAGATCCATTTCTGACTTCTGACCTTAGAACTCAAAAGTAACAGATCTGTACTATTGGAAGCCACTATTGGTAGCAATCTGCTACAGGAACAAATTAGTGGAAATAGAAATCTACAGTGAATAGTAGACAGAGTAGATTGCTTGTTGTTTAGTAGCTAAGTTGTGCATCCAACTCTTTTGTAGCACCATGGATAGTAGCCTGCCAGACTTCTCTGTCCATGGAATTTCCCAGGCAAGGATACTGGAGTAGGTTGCCATTTCCTTCCCCAGGAAATCTTCCTGACCCAGGGAATCTAACCAGAGTCTCCTGTATTCGCAGGCAGATTCTTTACCACCACTTCATGTGGCAAGTCCTGTACAGAGTAGACAGAAGTTAATACACTGTCCTATGGAACAGGGACTCAGTTCTCAGCTTTGCTATTTATTTACTACTAGCATGCATGATCGGAGAAGGCAATGGCACCCCACTCCAGTACTCTTGCCTGGAAAATCTCATGGACCGAGGAGCCTGGTGGGCTGCCTTCCATGGGGTCGCTATGCATCGGACACAACTGAGCGGCTTCACTTTCACTTTTCACTTTCATGCATTGGAGGAGGAAAAGTCAACCCACTCCAGTATTCTTGCCTGGAGAATTCCAGGGACGGGGGAGCCTGGTGGGCTGCTGTCTATGGGGTTGCACAAAGTTGGACAGGACTGAAGCAACTTAGCAGCAGCCACAGCAGCAGAATGCATGATTCCTAAAACTGGTTGTTCAGTGACAAAATAGATATAATAATCCTGACCCTTCAGAAATATCTTGCTAAATAAGATTATGTATGAAATTCATATGTCAAACCTTTTAAATTTTATCTTTTTTTTTTCTTAATCACCAAGCATTATTGGTTTTGAATCTATTATTGAACCTTGCATTTGGGGATCTGATCTGTGAAGATTTTTCCTTCTCCATTACAGACCTCTTACTTAACTGGGTTTCAATACCTCCCCCAAATTTCATGATGTGCCTGACTGAATCAACTGTCTTTTGGACCTGTTGCAAATCCTGATGCAATAATCTCATGTCTGTTTTTTTTTTTTTCTGGAATTCCTCTCAGGCCTCTATTTATCAGGTACAGGTATTGCTAAAATCTGTCTTTTTCCCTATGCTCTTCTGACTCTGTTTTTCATTCTAACTCTTGCTCTGTGATTTACTACAACCACTGCTTTGGACTAGCTGATTCCCACTCTTTCCTCATTTCCTGCTTAATTTTCCATATTCCATTTGCAAAGTTCCAGACCTTTCACCTTTCTCCATGATTTTTTACTTCTTACATTTATTCCTGGAGTAGGAGAGGGCAACTCACTCCAGTAATCTTGCCTGAGAAATCCCATGGACAGAGGAGCGTGGTGGGCTACAGTACACAGGCCTGCAATTAGCAATCTTTTAGAAAGTAATGGTTTAAAATCAGTTCAATACCCTAACTCCAAAATACGTTGCCAAGCCTGAAAATTTGGTGGATTCTGAAGATGAAATTTAGAGTCAGAATAAAGTTACCTAAGAATTGAAAATTTTAACAACACACTTAAGATGAAAAGGGGACTTTCATAGATCACTTATAGAAAATACAAAGTTAAGTGTATAGAATTTCAGAGAGGCAAAATTATGCATGTACATAGAGATTTTTTTCTTCCTTGCTTACATAGTCTATGTAAGTATCTTACATACCTTTAGAAGGAAAATAAGGTTATGGAAATGTACTATTTATGAAGGTGCCTCCTGAAAAATTTATTAACTGAATGGTATGAATAAATTATTATATTTACATTTAACCCTAAGATTTTAAATGTTCTTAAATCTAGAAAACCTAATTAGACACATATGAAACATTAGTAATATGGCATCTTGCTTATAAATTATCCTATTGCTGTATAGTGCAAATCTATTTTTGGTTTGTGAAAATTCACCAATGTGATGTCCACATCCTTTTAATTTCTTTAAGTGTATGAATTTACTGCCTCTTGGTGGTGCCTCTTGGTCAGTCAGACATGACTGACCATGCACCCCATGAATGTGACCCCATGGACTGCAACCTGCCAGGCTCCCCTATCCATGGGATTTATCCAGCAAGAATACTGGAGTGGGTTGCCATTTCTCAGGGGATCTTCCTAACCCAGGGATTGAACCACCATCTCCTGCTTGGCAGACAGATTTTTTTTACCACTCAGCCACCCAGGGAAGCCCTCTTACTATCTCTTACCCACTTCTTACTCAAAAAAAAAAAATTTTTTTTTGTTTTTCTATAAAAAACTCTCCAAAATGTTCTTTAAATAAGAAGGATCAACAGTAACAAGGTTAAGAAATCATAATGAAAATCAGTGAACATTTTTTGGAGTGACCTATTTAACCTGAAATGCATTCATATAAACTTCAAAATCTAACGCAGCATGTGCAGTGTGATGGTCCACAGATCATTTCTGTCACAGATTTGTTAGGTACACGTTAGCCATTTTAAAATCAAATTATTATCAGGGTTTTTGCTGGTATTTTTTATAGCAAACTATCTCACAGTGAGGGAGTTTGTTTCAGTTGCTGTTTTATTTTTAGAACCTTGAAGCTCACATTTCATCACATATTGACAGTTGACCAGGAGGGAAGATGCCCGTCTCCCTGGCCAGGTACTCTTGGATGGCCACACTCCACCCCCTCCGCCATTCCCCTGTATCACATTAGACTTCTTCTTTTCCTTTGTATTATTCATTTGGCCAAACAGTTAATGGATTATGTTAACTTATGAGAAATGATTCTGAAAATATTTCAGATTTAATGCTAGCTAATATGAATGAGTGTTAGTCGTTCAGTCATGTTCAACTCTTGGCATCCCCAAGGTCTGCCCATGGAATTCTCCAGGCAAGAATACTGGAGTGGGTTGCCATTCCCTTCTCCAGGGAATCTTCCTGGCCCAGGGATCAGATCTGGGTCTCCTGCATTGCAGGCAGACTCTTTATTATCTGAACTACCAGGAAAGCCTAGTATGAATGACATAAACCCAGATAATAACCTATACATTTTCTTAAATAGCTTTACTCTTTCGAATGATGATAAAGTAGTCCTAGTTCTTAAAATATGTTATTTCCGCATCATTCATAACTTTTGTTTTTGATTGACATATGCCATGGTCACACAATAAAAGACATTTAAGACATTCACTAGTTATTAAAACTGAAAAATTATAATAAGATGCTTAATCTTATAGTTTCTATTTATTAGACTAACTTTTAGATGAGCCAAGGTGTAGGAGATTCCTCAGCCAAAGGGAAAAAAAAAAAAAAAACAGCGATATAAAAGCTATAAAAAGCAAACTTTGTTTGAGAACCTGGCACCACAAACTATTATGGAAATGTAAAAACATCTAGTATAAATGATGACTTTTCCATCAAGTTAAATAAAATCCTCATTCAATGATATCTGTTGTTAGCTGACTGTACAGATGGTGTTCATTT
Organism: Neotragus moschatus; assembly: GCA_006410615.1. Taxonomy (NCBI): domain Eukaryota; kingdom Metazoa; phylum Chordata; class Mammalia; order Artiodactyla; family Bovidae; genus Neotragus; species Neotragus moschatus. The sequence goes on from SJYA01002253.1 coordinate 166,626, forward strand.
TAAATGATCCACACAAGACAATTTTCCAGATGAGTTGTATGTACACACAAAAAACAGTTCAAATATAAACTATTTTTTATACAATATAAACAATAGGTGGGTGAAATGCTGTGGGACAATATTGTGATCACTTTTATAAAGACACAAGTAACCTTCTATTAATAATATTTCATCAAGATTTTTTTCTTTTGAGAAAATTACTCCCTCATTATCCCTTGAATTTCACTTCAATTTATAATATGCTTTTTTAATACTGAGCAAAGGCACTACTGAAATATCATTATAACTTCATTTCTGAAAATAAAGCCTGACTCAGAGCAGCAGAAACTCATAGCTGTCCCTCAAGGAGTGAGGGTAATGGAACACCAGAGTTTTAGCCCAGTACCTCACTGTCAGAAAACTGACCACATTACCAATCTTTCTTCCACCTAATTATGGCCATGATACTAAATTGGCCACAAGGAATAGAAGTAAAACTATGTATCCACCTTAAAAATCACAGCCTTAAGTGACTAGCTGATCACTCTACTTTCCCTTCTAAATCTTTTATATACAGAATGGTACATATATCAAAGTACACAATTTGTTGCAATCTCACAAAATGCAGTAACCAGATCAAATAATATATGAGTGCTCCAGAAACACCTCTCAAGTTCCCTTCCATTTTCTGTGTACCACTCCTCCTCCATGCAGGATTAGATCTACTCTGATTTCTAATAAAGTATGGTAGTTTTAGTTAACTTTATTTAATGAAATCATATAATAATATATTCTTTTGTGACTGTCTTCTTTTGCTCATTACTGTAGTTCTCAGATTGATTTTTATTTTGTGCATATTTGAAGTTAATTCATTTTTATTGCTGTTTAGTATTCCACCATGTGAATATAAGATTTCCAAAACACATTAGAGTAGATATGGAATAATCAAATTATAAATAAACTGTGGATAATATTCAGAAAAAAGACATTAATTCCAACTTTAATTGGACATGTGAAACAGACATGGCAGTGAAATGTGGCTTTCTTTTTCCTATTCTCAAGTAAATAATCATAACACTCTCACATTAGTGTTTTTATAAGGTGTTTCACATACACTATTAGTTGAAATATCTTTGTGCCAAGGGACATTAAATACATTTTGCTAAGTAAATAAGGAGGTGGAAACATAAAAAATCTAGTAATTTTTAAATTGTTCACAGTACCTGTTTCTATATTAAAATCTATAGAATTAAAGACTTTATATTGGATACCTTTTAAGATGGTATAATATGAAAATATTTTATCAAAGAAGCTCTACAGATAAATGATAATATTTTAATAGCATAGATACACACGTAGAAATATAATACAATAGAAAATAGAAAGTAACAACAGAAAATGAAAGAGATCATCAGGTACTGAGTTACGGCAATAGTAAAATAATATGTTTCTATATTTTTAAGTCATATATGTATACAATGAAATATTACTCAGCCACAAATAAAGAAAGAATGCCATTTGCAGCAACATGGATGACCTAGAGATTCCAACAGATAAAGACAAATGTCACATGGTATCACGCATATGTGGAACTTTAAAAAAATGGAATAACATTTATATAATGAAAAAAGACTTACAAATATTAAAAACAAAGTTATAGTTACCAAAAGAGAAACATGAAGGGGCAGAATAAATCAGAAGCTTGGGATGAACATACATAAACTACTATACATAAACAACCAAAAAGGACCTACTGCCCTACAGCACAGGAAACCATACTCAATATGCTGCTGCTGCTGCTAAGTNCAGCCCACCAGGCTCCCCCAACCCTGGGATTCTCCAGGCAAGAACTCTGGAGTGGTTTGCCATTTCCTTCTCCAATGCATGAAAGTGAAAATTCAAAGTGAAGTCTCTCAGTTGTGTCCAACTCTTAGCGACCCCGTGGAGTGCCATTGCCTTAACCAAAAATTAACTATATCCAAACAAAGTTAAAAATTATCTAATAGGCTTTCCTCGTATTGCTATTAGAGTTCATCACCACCCTGCACCTTCCAAAGAGCATAATTTTAATCTTTATCCCTAAAAATCCACCTCTTTTTTTTTCTTTGCCAAATTCTTTTACCCTTTATTTTCTTTAGTGCTAATATATCTCTGATACTAAGCTCAGATCCATATACAATCCTTTAGATCAGATTAGAATTAGAATTCATTACATTAGATTAGATTGGATTAGATTACAAGGGTGATTTCTTCTTTTTTTCATATCATTGACTTCCTAGTGTTTCCCACAGAGAACCAGTGTTCTCTCCATGGTGGTCACTGAGATGAACTCTGATGCCAGGAAATAGGACAGAGATTGTGGTGTGGCCCATCAGTTGTTAGTTCTTTGCATCAGGTGACCAAACTATTGGAGCTTCAGATTCAATACTGATGCAAAGAGTTGACTCATTGGAAAAGACTCTGATGTTGGGAAAGATTGAGGGCAAAAGGAGAAGGGGGTGGCAGAGGATGAGATGGTTAGATAGCCTCACTGACTCAATGGACATGAACTTGAGCAAATTCCAGGAGGACAGAGGAGCCTGGTGTTCTGCAGTCCATGCACTGCAAAGAGTTGGACATGACTCAGGAACTGAACAACAACCCTCATCAGTGGTGGATGGAAGGTGTAGAGGATATCACATGGGCTGAATGGAGAGAGAGATGGAGGAAGTGAGAATCGCTAATTCTACCCAAGAGTGTGATATAAGCTGGGGGACTGAAATGCCAGCTTATATTTAGAGGTAAGCTGCCTATGTAATGATAAGTGGATCATGCCAACTAAGTCACTCCCAAAATGCACCATGAGCCTAGGTGCTTCTTTTCCCTTAATGTCACAACTAAATGTAATTCACCTGTTCCTACTTCATAAAGTGAAAAATCCTTTTACAGAGAGAAGCAGAGGGAGGTTAGCTGAGAAAATAAAGAACTTAAAAAAATAACATTGAACAACACATGCATTTATAATGATGAATGTAACTACAATATGTATGGATGTGAGAGCTCGACCATGAAGAAGGCTGAGCACTGAAGAACCGATGCTATGGAACTGTGTTCCTGGAGAAGACTCTTGAGAGTCCCTTGGACTGCAAGACCAAATCAGTCAATCCTAAAGGAAATCAACCCTGAATATTTATTGGAAGGACTGATGCTGAAACTCCAATTCTTGGGCCACCTGACACAAAGAGTTGACTCACTGGAAGAGACTCTGATTCTGCAAAAGATTGAGGGCAAGAGGAGAAGGGGTGGCAGAGGATGAGATGGTTAAACAGCATCACCAACTCAATGGACATGAATCTGAGCAAACTTTGAGAGACAGTGAAGGACAGAGGAATCTGACGTAACTGCAGTCCATGGGGTCGCAAAGCCAGATACAACTTAGCAACTGAACGACAACAACATTATAGAAATTCATAATTAAAAATCAATTTGAAAGTCTATTACAATGTGGTCTTAGAATTTCCAGGAGTTCCTTGATTTTTTTTGCCTATACTTTACTTAAATGTATTTCTTCATACTATAATTTAAAGGAGTTGAGATAAGCTGTTCTTTCTATTCTTATATAAATAATTTATTTTATAAAGAGTAAGAAGTATTGAGAATTCCCTGGTGATCCAGTGCTTAGGACTGTGTGCTGTCACTGCCAAAGGCGTGGGTTCAATCTCTGGTTAGGGAATTAAGATTTCACAAGTCATGTTGCACAGACAAAACAAAACAAGCAAAAAAAAAGTGTAAGACGCATTGGAGATATAAAATATTGGTTCAAATGTAGCCTCTTTCCCTGAAAATAACTGGGTGAACCTTTATGAGAAAATAATTACTTTGTAACCTTGCTATAGGAGCAGGCAATGACATCCCACTCCAGTACTCTTGCCTGGAAAATCCCATGGATGGAGGAGCCTGGTGAGCTGCAGTCCATGGGGTCGCTAGGAGTCGGACATGACTGAGCGACTTCACTTTGACTTTTCACTTTCATGCTAATGGCAGCCCACTCCAGTGTTCTTGCCTGGAGAATCCCAGGGACGGGGGAGCCTGGTGGGCTGCTGTCTATGAGGTCTCACAGAGTTGGACACGACTGAAGCAACTTAGCAGCAGCAACCTTGCTATAAAACAAAGGATGAAAAACTGCTTCTCAGAATATGAAATAGCATGTGATTATGTTTTAGGCATTGCACATACAAAAAATTATTTTTGCTTATTTATCTTTGCTTTCATATAATATATTTTATAAAGATTAAATGGCACAAAGCGCTGAAACATTACAACACTAATTAAGGACTGTTTTCTAGAAAGCAAATGCATTATAGTTCCACAATGTGACTAAGAATGGATTTGCAATGCTGTTGACTTATTAAATATTCAACATTTACTGAATGTCTACCAATGCTAGGCAATGTGCAAGGCACTGATTTGAACTTGGTCCATATTTTTTAATCACTTCTATTTTTTATGCAACCTACAGAATGAATGGTAAGAGTTGCCAGTGTATGTGTTAATGAGCTAAAATGTTCAGCACAGTAATGAGCCAGTAATGGGGGCCAGCATGCTCTATATTACACAGAAAAGTGTACGACACATTTGTTCAGCTTGATGAAAATGCTTACTATGAATTGACACAATTCTTAACATCTGCAAGTTCAACAGATACTACAGGACATCCTATAATTTACAAAGAGCCTAGCCATAACAATGAGATAAAATGAAAACTGCGCATTTTCAAGTAATACAGTATATTTTCAAACTAACATATGATTCAAAATCATGTAATTACTGCATCCAAGGAATCATGATCTTTCACTGAGACAGTTTTCTATCCTACAAGTAAAAATAATCTCAGAGAAATAAATGGTATGCTTTGAATTAAAACCTTCTTCTCTTATTGGCATGAACTAGTTTCTTTAGGAAATAATGTATTTTGCAAGGTATGTTGTCCTCCATTCATAATGCAAAGTAATTTTGTTTTTACAAAGCAATTGGATAAGCAGGATTCTAAAAGTTCCTTAAAGTACATAAATAAGTAAAATTACAATGTTGATTTTAAAATAACTTTTCTCTCTTTAAAACTTAGTTTCAAGTATGAAATAAGGTTGAGAGGAGAATGATAGATCTTTTAAAATTTTAAATGTTTTAGCAATTGGAGAAGGAAATGGCAACCCACTCCAGTATTCTTGCGTGGAGAATTCCATGGATAGAGGAGCCTGGCAGGCTGCAGTCTGTGGGGTCACAAAGAGTCAGACACAACTGAGTGACATTCACTCATTTTGGCACTGAGAGTGAGTGAGGGAAGTCACTCAGTCATGTCTGACTCTTTGCGACCGCATGGACTGTAGCCCACCAGGCTCCTCCCTCCATGGAATTCTCCAGGCAAGAATACTGGAGTGGGTTGCCATTTCCTTCTCCAGGGGATCTTCCCAACCCAGGGATCAAACCCAGGTCTCCTGCATTCCAGGGAGACGCTTTAACCTCTGAGCCACCAGGGAAACCCTCATGGCATATTTTGGCACTAAGAACATTTAAAATTTTAGACACTTTCTTAAAACCCTCTGTATATTAATGGCCTAATAATACTGATATTTTATCAAGCTGTTTCTACTCAAGGTTGTATTAACTTTATACTGATATGATACACTTATTTAACTTATACAATACCCCTATGGGCTATCTTGGTGGCTCAGTGGTAAAGAATCCACCTGCAATGGAGGAGATGTGGGTTTGATCCCTGAATAGGGAAAATCATCTGGAGGAGGAAATGGCAACCCACTCCAGTATTCTTGCCTGGGAAATCTCATGGTCCAAGGAGACTAGTGGGCTATAGTCCAGAGGATTGTAAAGAGTTGGACACAACTGAGTGACTGAGCACAAGCACCATCTCCGATAAAGATGATATCTGCTAGCTCTCCTTAAATTAGATCACTGATACTAAGTGAATTTCATGATTTTGCTTTACTACCTCAAAATAGCTGTTTTTGGTTCATATTATAATGTCTCTCTCCAAATCTGGGCCAATAATCTCCTTCAATGTCATGATTTCCTTTCTGCAATTGAATCTTCTATTTTCAAATTACAAATTAGATACAATTTTCTTTTAAAGCTTTTATTAAAATTAAATTTGTTAACTTATAGACACAATTTTTGTTCTATATTGCAAAAATTAGTAGCTTATTAGTTTTTATAAAGAAATTTTCCCATATTCTGCAGATGGTGATTGCAGAAATCACCATCTATGAAATTAAAAGACGCTTATTCTTGGGAAGGAAAGTTCTGACCAACCTGGATAGTATATTCAAAAGCAGACACATTACTTTGCCAACAAAGATCCATCTAGTCAAGGCTATGGTTTTTCCAGTGGTCATGTATGGATGTGAGAGTTGGACTGTGAAGAAAGCTGAACACCAAAGAATTGATGCTTTTGAACTGTGGTGTTGGAGAAGACTCTTGAGAGTCCCTTGGACTGCAAAGAGATCCAACCAGTCCATTCTAAAGGAGATCAGTCCTGGGTGTTCTTTGGAAGGAATGATGCTAAAGCTGAAACTCCAATACTTTGGCCACCTCATGCGAAGAGTTGACTCATTGGAAAAGACTCTGATGTTGGGAGGAATTGGGGGCAGAAGGAGAAGGGGACGACAGAGGATGAGATGACTAAATGGCATCACCACCTCCATGGACATAAGTCTGAGTGAACTCCAGGAGTTGGTGATGGACAGGGAAGCCTGGCATGCTGTAATTCATGGGGTTGCAAAGAGCCGGACAGGACTGAGCGACTAAAATGAACTGAACTGAACTGAACTAAAGTGTATGCTTAACTTCCTCGACACCATAATTTTATTATTCCTGGCAAGGTGATGTTAAAAAAATCATATATTTATGTGAAAAACAGAACTGAGACCAGAAAAGCTCTACATAGTGTTCACCATGGGTCCGGAGGAAGAACAGTGAAAACAGAAGAATCCACCACTGGCGCCAAATAAGACACAGAATATGATTGAGGAACAAGTCTTTTTTCCAACATTGCAGTTTTTCTATTACAACTATTAAAAACAGAATGGAAGTTCCTCAAAAAAATAAAAACATAACTATATATGATCTAGCAATTCAATATTTGAGTATTTTTCAAAGAAAACAAAATACTATTTTGGAAACACATATGCACCCCTATATTCATTGCAGCATTAAGAAAAATGGCCTTCTTTAATGAATATTTATACTAAATATAAACCAAATCATGCATATATTTAAAAACTGTATATATAGAAAGCAAGAAAATACACATTATTTTGAAATGCATATGGAGCATTCATCAAGATAGACTATATAATGACCAAAACTTTCAAGCTTTACCAAATTTTAAATAATTAAAATTATGTAGACAAAGCTAGCAAAGCAATGATCAAAATTCTCCAAGCCAGGCTTCAACAGTATATGAACTGTGATCTTCCAGATGTTGAAGCAGGATTTAGAAAAGGCAGAGAAGCCAGAGATCAAATTGCCAACATCAAAAAAGCAAAATAATTCCAGAAAAATATCTATTTCTGCTTTATTGACTATGCCAAAGCCTTTGACTATGTGGATCACAACAAACTGTGGAAAATTCTGAAAGAGATGGAAATACTAGATCACCTGACCTGCCTCTTGAGAAATATGTTTTCAGGTAAAGAAGCAACAGTTATAACTGGACATGAAACAGACTGGTTGCAAATCAGGAAAGGAGTACATCAAGGATGTATATTGTCACCCTGCTTATTTAACTTATATGCAGACTACTCATGCAAAATGTTGGGCTGGATGAAGCACAAGCTGGAATCAAGATTGACTGGAGAAATATCAATAACCTCAGATATGCAGATGACACCACCCTTATGTCAGAAAGTGAAGAAGAATTAAAGAGCCTCTTGATGAAAGAGGAGAGTGAAAATGTTGACCTAAAGCACAACATTCAGAAAATGAAGGTCATGGCATCTGGTTCCATCACTTCATGGCAAATAGATGGCAAAACAATGGAAACAGATTTTTTTTTTTTTTTTTTGGCTCCCAAATCACTGTAGATGGTGACTGAAGCCATGAAATTAAAAGACACTTGCTCCTTGGAAGAAAAGCTATGGCCAACCTAGACAACATATTAAAAAGTAGAGTCATTTCTTTACCACCAAAGGTACATCTTGTCAAAGCTGTTTTTTCCAGTAGTCTTGTATGTATGTGAGAGTTGGACTATAAAGAAAGCTGAGCTCTGAAGAACTGATGCTTTTGAACTGTGGTGTTGGAGAAGGCTCTTGAGAGTCCCTTGGACATCAAGGACATCCAACCAGTCCATCCTAAAGGAAATCAGTCCTGGATATTCTTTGGAAGGCCTGATGCTGAAGTTGAAATTCCAATACTTTGGCCACCTGATGTGAAGAGCTGACTCATTGGTAAAGACTCTGATGCTGGGAAAGATGAAGGCAGGAGGAGAAGGGGATGACAGAGGATGAGATGACTGGATGGAGTCACCGACCTGATGGAATGAGTTTGAGGAGGCTTTGGGCATAGATGATGGAAAGGAAGCTTGACTTGCTGCAGTCCATGGGGTCACAGAGAGTCGGACATGACTCAGCGACTGAACTGAACTGAGACAATGCTATCTGACTGCATAAATACTAAATTCAAGATCAAAAGCATGTCAGGAGTATATCCAAATATTTAAAATATATATAACAAGATGTTGGCATTGACTTAGTGACCCAAGAAATTGGGGCAAATAATTCACAACCCAAAGGAGAAATTTGAGGAAATGAAAGCAAGAGAGGAACATATCAAATCTCATTGAATGAAACGAAAGCTGTGATCAGAATATATATAACATCTTATAATATGATAACTCATGCTAGAAAAGGTAAAGGTCTCAAATTTATGACTCAAGCTTCCACTTATATGTCTATGTGAAAGAAGAGCAAATAAAATCAGCCATAAGCATAAGGAAATAATAACTGTAACACAGAAACAAAGAGAAAGAAAAAATAATGGAGAAAATTTAAAACCATACATTGGTTCAATAAGATGATTGATAACATTAATAATTGTCATCAGACTGATGAGAGAGGAAGAGAGAGAGAGACCCACAACTTGTCTATTTGTCTACAGGAAAAGAAAACATTAGTAACTGTATATTTATTAAAGAAAGTAAGTTTTGTTCTTAAAAGTTCTCATAAAAAGAAGAAGAAGAAAAAAAAAAAAAGCCCTGAATGCCTAACTGGGGAATTCCACAAAATATTTAAAAGAAGACACATCAATTCACACAAAACTTTCTAAATTATAGAACAGGAGGTAACATTTCCCAAATCTCATCTCATGAACATATGATCATGAGGAAATACTATGATCAACTCTATGTCCACAAATTTTAAAGCATAGATGATATGAACTAATACATTGAAAGACACATCTAACCAATCTCACAAAGGATATATAGGTAAAACCCTAGATTAATTCAACCAATAATTAGTAATATTCTTAAAAATAGAGCAAAAACACAGACAGCTTACAGATAACTTTTACCATTTTAGAAAGAAATGATATTAATTGTCTACAACGGTGTACAGAAATTAGAAGCAGGGGAACACTTCCTAATTTAATAAGACCAGCATTACCTTAATATCAAAATCAAATAAAGATGTTACAAGAAAGAAAAACTATAGACCAACACTTCTCATGATGATATACACAATTCTCAAGAAAATATTAACAGGCATAAAAAATGTATTATATGCATGACCAAGTGAGATTTACACCAAATGTTCAAAGATAATTCAGTTAAAAATAAATCAATGTATTACTATATAGTAACTTTAGAATAAAACTCATATAATCTTATCAATTGATAAAAATAATTTATCAATATTCACTCATGATAAAATCTCTCAGCAGTTTAATAGTAAAACAGATCTTAAGTTAACAAAGAGTAATCACAAGCCTGTAAGCTAATATTGTACTCAGTGGTGAGTAACTAGATGCTTTTCTCGTAAGATCAGAAAAACATCAAGCATTCCTCTTTTTCTCTTAGCATATTCAATACTGACTTAAAACCTTACAGTACTCAGGGGCTAGAGAGGCACACAGATTGCGGAAAAAGAGAGATAAAACTCTACTGATTACATGATTAAATATATAGAAATCTCTAAAGTATCAACAACAACAAAATCTGGAAATATTGAATCACTATAGTGGAGTCATAGGATACAAGATTCACACACACACAACTCAATGGCAGGGAGTGACATCCTCAGCATGGCAGAAAAAAAGAGTTTTATATCATCTTCTCCCAAAGAACACTGATTTCTACTTTAACAATCACTATAGTGAAAGTGTCTTTCTGGAAGTCCAGGAGTCCAGTGTACTGTTGGAACATATGAAATCTGAGAATAGACACACTGAAAATTGTAAGAGAAACACTTTTACTTTACCCACATCACCCTTCCTGCAAGGTGGCAATAAAGTAATGTGAAAGTGTTAGTCACTCAGTCATGTCCAAATCTTTGAAACCTCATGGACTGTAGTTTGCCAGGCTCCTCTGTCCATGGAATTCTCCAGGCAAGACTACTGGAGTGGGTAGCCATTCCCGTCTCCAGGGGATCTTCCAAACCAGGGATTAAAGCCAGGTTTCCTGCACTGCAGGCACACTATTTACCATCTGAGCCATCAGGGAAGCAAGATGACAATGGTCACTGCCAAAGCCAACCTTCTTAGCCCTGATTTCTCCCATGAGAATGATGAAATAATGTGGGTGAGCATCTGGCTTCCCTAGTTGTGTGGGACATCACCAAAGGGCCCATTTCTGTATCATGTCATCAATAATACTGAGGAACTGCACTGTCAGAGGGCAGTGAATGCCTGGGAGAATAGTGGCCAGGGATCCGAATGGAGCCTATCAAGAGAGCTAGATCCTACTAGTGACATCTTGGACTCTACCAGAAAGCCAGCCCATGAGCTGCTGGGATGCCTCACCTACAAATCCCTCCAGCTGACCCAAAGGCACCCTCAGGGCTCCATGGTCCTCACACACACATACACCCTCATACCCTGGACACCTCCCTGTGTATGTTTCCAATTGCAGCTTTTACAAATAACTAGTAAGCACATATAGAGGCCAATTCTTCAAGACTGGGAGAAATAGCAAACTTGAGCCTGTATCACTGCCTGAGAGGTAGGAAAAAGGTGGTTTTCTGCACAGGGCAGGATCAAAACAAAGCACAGAAGCCCATGAATTCTGCCACAAAAGTAAACAAGATATGTGGAGCAGATGGACTCATAGAAAATGTCATAACCCCTATCAAGACTGACAGAACATTTTTATTCATCAAAACCAGTGAGTAAAAACTAGAGGCATGACTTTTTTTTTTTTTTCCCCAAATGTGAAAACAGCAACACAAGACTTTGAGGTACATAAAATACCAGGAAAAATTACAGCACTTAAGGAACACAAAAAATTATTCAGTAATTGATACCAAAGAAATGGAGACTATAGTTTATCCAATGCAGGAATCAAAAAACCTGATTTAAGAAAGTTCAGTGAGCTGCAAGAAAACACAGAAATATAGTCCAATGAAATTAGGAAAATGATACATGAACAAAGTGAGAAATTTATCAGAATGCTAGAAATCATAAGGAAGAACCTAAAAAAAAAATTGGAGATGAAGATATAATGAATGAAATGAAAAATGCAACAGTGTCAGTAGCAAACTTAATCAAGCCAAAGAAAGAGTCTATGAAGTCAAAGATGGGATCTTTGAAATTACCTATTCAGGGAACAAAAGAAAAAGAATGAAAAAGAATCAATAAATCCTATACAAACCATGGGATTCTATTAAGAAAAGCAATCACAACGTTCAGTTCAGTTGCTCAGTTGTGTCTGACTCTTTGTGATCCCATGGACTGCAGCATGCCAGGCCTCCCTGTCCATCACCAACTCCTGGAGTTTACTCAAACTCATGTCCATTGAATCAGTGATGTCATCCAACCATCTCATCCTGTCATCCCCTTTTCCTCCTGCCTTCAATCTTTCCCAGCATCAGGGTCTTTTCCAATGAATCAGTTCTTCACATCAGGTGGCCAAAGTATTATCAGCATCAGTCCCTCCAATGAACACCCAGGACTGATCTCCTTTATGATGGACTAGTTGGATCTCCTTGCAGCCCAAGGGACTCTCAAGAGTCTTTTCCAACACCACAGTTGAAAAGCATTAATTCTTCAGTGCTCAGCTTTCTCTATAGTCCAACTCTCACATCCATACATGACTACTGGAAAAACCATGACATTTAAAGTCTCCCAAGTTCCAGTTACTACTTATTTTCTTAGCCTGACCTGATGGTCAAACAAAATGTACCCATAATAGGATCCTAGAATAGAAAAAGATATTAAGAAAATCTAATATGTTAACAGGGAAAACCCGGTGTGTTACACAAGAACACTTTGTAGTATCTTTGAAACTTTTCTGTAAATCAAAAACTCTTCTAAAACTGAAAGTTTAGGGCTTCCCTGGTGGCTCAGTGGTGTAGAGTCCACCTACCAATGCAGGAGACACCAGTCTGATCCCTGGGCTGAGAGTATCCCACATGCCATGGAGCAACTAAACCCATGAGCCATAACTACTGAGCCTACATGCCGTAACTACTGAAGCTTGTGCACCTAGAGCTCATGCCCCACAATAAGAAGCCACTGGAATGAGAAGTCTGTGCAACACAGCTAGAAAGTAGCCACTGCTTCCTGCTCCTAAAGAAAAGGCTACATAGCAACCAAGACCCAGTATAGCCAAAAGTAAATAAATAATTTTTTTAATAAAAAGTTTAGGAAAATTTCTAGTTTGTTAATGATCAACTCGGTCCAAAGATAGCCATGAGAAATATTTCCCAAATAGCTACTGTGTGCCATGTTCTATGTATACCTCTAAGTTACAAAGGTAAATCAAATTCTCATGATTAGAAAGATTATTAGTTTAATTATGAGAGATGTTTTGAGAGTAAATTGTAGTTAGCATTAAATGTGTAATCAGGAAATCTCTGCACTTATTGCTAATAATTAGTATATTTAATGGTCCAACAAAATACACTGGTACTGATCAATAAAGAGGCTCTTTTCACTTCTAATTTTATGAGGCAAAGATTATTTGCCATAAAGGATTTAAAATGCTCTTCTTTTTATATCTAGTATTGAGAATTCATGCCCTCCATTTTTCTGTATTCTAATTACAAATTGAAGTAGGGAGAGAGAGAAGTACCATTACACAGATATTTCTCCTAAAAAATTAACAGTTGATGTTTTGCAAATAGAAAAACAGCAGTGTTTTTAATAAAATAAATACGCATTGAACAATTGCATGCTATATTTCAAGAAAATATATTGATAAACAATGAAATTACTGTGGTTGATAACAATAAATAACATTTGTTTACCTCTTCCTGTGTACTTTGCATGAGCAAGTTTGGAAAGGATTGAGATATTTACAAGACCTTAGCCAAAGTTGTTTTGGAGTTACACATTTTCCCTAATAATGAGGAGCTCGAAGTTGATAATGAAATCAAACATCAGAGTACCATAATTTTGTCTCTCATAAATTCAACTGTCTTCGTCATTTCTTCAGTCCAATAGGTTTCATTAGTTATACATTTTACTTAATTTTATAGGGTTTCCCAGGTGGCATTAGTAGTAAGGAACTCATCTGTGATTGCAGGAGACATAAAGAGACGTGGGTTCGATCCCTGAGTTTGGAAGATCCCCTGGAGGAGGACATGGCAACCCAGTTAGTATTCTTGCTTGGAGAATCACCTGGACAGCGGAGCCTGGTGGGCTTTTAAATTTTACTTTTCAACTCTAATAATTATTCAAAGCCTTATAGTTTTATATCCTTATAGCATATGATATACTTCTAATAGCATCAGGCGGGAATATGTTATTTGAAAGTGACAGAAACCCAAATGTTACAAATGTAGGCAAAAGAAGAATATATTGCTCATATAAATAAACCATGGCAAGGGCACACGCAGCTCAAATTTAAGTATGACTGGAATAAGCAACTCTGTTCTTATGTGGGCTTTCTCTTAGATTATCTTTGTTTTTTCCTTATGTCAGTCTCATTATTTTAGACCATCCTTTACCATAATATTTCAAAGAGCTGCCAACTGTCAGTAGCTTAATGTCTCACACTCTTGCCATCATGAGACAAAATAGCCTTCTTTACTTAACAGGAAGAGTAAAACCCTTGAGAAAGTACTTTGAAAGAGTCAAGAGACCTCTCCCAAAGTAAAATGTGATCAAGAAGTATTCAATTTTTACATTTATTTAATCTTTCAAAAATGTTGAGTTCCTATCTCATCCATTGCTCTGTTCTACTCATTTGGCATATGATAGCTAATAAAACTCACATAATTCCTGCTATAATTTATAATCTGATGGGACACAGAGACAAAAAGCAAATAATGTATCAGGTTACAAAAGAGAAAGTCATAACAACTATAAAGCCATAACAAGGGAGAGATATCATGTCCAATATCTCCAATTCCCAGGTCAGGAAAGACTTCTCTGGTAAGGCAACACTTAAGAAAAGACTTGAAGGCAATTACAGCCATATGCTTCTCCATATGGCTGGAGAGGGTGGAAACAGGAACAGTCTTCCAAGGAATGAGTCCCATTCCAATTTTTGCTGGCCACATTTAAAAATAATAGACTGATTATACCAATTTAAATTTCTTCTAATGCTTCCATCCTGTAAAATTGCCATTTTTATGTTATTCTGATTATTTTTAAACACAATATTATGCTTAGTGTATGCAACCTAGGAATCATTTGTTCTCTCAAAATTTGAAGACAATAGTTGCCTGACAAGTAATTTATACATAACACTTAAAAACATTAAAAATGTTTATTATAATTTTTCACCATAACAAGAAAAGTCTATGCTAGTCTTAGAAACTGGATTAGAAAGACAAAATGTTCTTACAGGTTTCAGTGTTTCTATATCCTAACAATGTTTCATTTTCATAAAGATGGTGTCTGCTGATTTAGCATCTGTTTTTTCACATAACTATATGCCTGGTGTGTGATACAAAGATCATTTCTACCCAAGGTAACATCGTAACTTATGCTTTTTTTTTCTTATATCCTTTATGACTTTTTGTTTTTATATTAAAGAACGTCATGCGTTTGGAATAGGATGAGTAAGAATGGGCAAATCTGGACAGTCCTGGATGCCCAGTTGCTCTTCCTCTAGGTAATTTAAAGATAATTTTTTCTTGACCAAAAAAATGCCTTCCATTGAATTCCTCTGCCAAAGACCCACTCTTGACTAGTTTCACCATTTTTCATGTTTCCCCAGCCTTAGGAGGGTGCTGTGCCTTCCATTGAATTCCTCTGCCAAAGACCCACTCTTGACTAGTTTCACCATTTTCCATGTTTCCCCAGCCTTAGGAGGGTGCTGTGCCTTCCATTGAATTCCTCTGCCAAAGACCCACTCTTGACTAGTTTCACCATTTTCATGTTTCCCCAGCCTTAGGAGGGTGCTGGCTGTTTTCTGTGGCTGCCACCTCTGTGATATATTAATATTCTCTTTCTATTGCAAGTTTTTGTATTAACTTCCTAATTCTATACATCTAGTTGACAATTATTGATACTAAATTCCTTTCTGTGAAAATAGTATGGTTTCTGTCTCTTTTAAGATGGTTACCCAGTCAAGTATTTAGATAGATAATTTTGACAGAGAGATAAACACAGAGGTTGAGCTAGATCCATAATCAGTTTAAGATCGTTTGAAAGGACATACATCAAGTTTTGAGCATGAGTTGCCCGGGAAGAGAGCGTGGATGAAATAACAGGAAAGAGCAAGTGGAGTTGGAAATAGAAAAGAAAAGAATTAAAACATGTTTAGTGTAACATTTGGGCTTCCCGGGTGGCACTCGTGGTAAAGAACCCAAGAACCAATGCAGAAGACATAATAAGAGACGCAGGTTTGATCCCTGTGTTGGGAAGATCCCCTGGAGGACAACATGGCAACCCACTCTAGTATCCTTGCCTGGAGAATCCCATCAACAGCGGAGCCTAGCGGGCTATAGTCCATAGTGTGGGAAAAGTCAGACACGATGGAAGCAAATATAAGTATGCATGCAGAGTAACATTTAAAATCATTGTATAAAACAATGACGCTACCTCACATTTTCTTCAGACTTCACCATATATGTTTTAAACTAGATACTATTTCTTTTCATATTAAAAATATTTTTTCTTTCCAGATTTAAATGTAGTTTCAACTTGGAGTATATGGGTTTCATGAAATTTATTTTCTCTGTGTATCATTTAATTGTTTTTATACTGTAACATAAGGTGTTGAACACAATATTAAGTTCCTATGCTGAAACTGAATTTATTTGGCCACTTCAGGTTTTCATATCGTTAGTAAGTTACTGAATTCACTACATTTACTACAAATTTTGGGTGAGGTACTGTAAATGAACACTTTTGTGTTTGTATTTTATATACTCTATACTTATTTGTAGGGCTTCCCTGATAGCTCAGATAAAGAATCTGCCTGCAAAGCAGGAGACCCTGGTCAACTCCTGGGTCAGGAAGAACGTCTGGCTAACGGATAGGCTACCCACTCCAGTATTCTTGGGCTTCCCTTGTGGTTCAACTGGTAAAGAACCCACCTGCAATGCAGGAGACCTGGGTTCAATCCTTGGGTTGGAAAGATCTGCTGGAGAAGGGAAAGGCTATCCACTCCAGTATTCTGGCCTGGAAAATTCCATGGACAGTATAGCCTCTGGGGTCGTAAAGAGTCAGACACGACTGAACACTTTCACTTCACATACTTATTTTTAACCTGACTTGTGCTGGTTTTTTTTAACTTATAGAGAAAATAACTACTTTTTTGGTTTGTTAGAATAATATATAAAATAAGTAACATATTGGTTTTGAGAACATCCACTGCAGAACTCTTGATATCCTGAGAATTTTGTTTAACTCTTTTATAAAAGGCTGTTAAAAATCACTTAAGTGTTTTCTTTAAACAAGTATTTGAACAGTATCACACTTGCCTGTGAAAGAGCATTCTATTTTGGCCTCAATGTTTGCAAGCATACATGCACAAAGATGATTTTAGTGTTTAGTTTAAATCCCAGAACACAATATTTTTAGTCTCAAAGTTTACAACTATTTGTTAAACTTATCTTCTGATTATGCAGGTTGTGTATTTGAGAACTTTTAAAAAATCATATTTTATTTCATAGATAGCTCTCAGATCTTTCTATTTTAAAGATGATATTTTCATTTCTATACATTTATGTGTGCTTTTGGATAAGGAAATGGCAATCCACTCCAGAACTCTTGCCTGGAAAATCCCATGGATGGAGTAACCTGGCAGGCTACAGTCCATGGGATCACAAGGAGTTGGACATGACTGAGTGACTAATACACACATGTGTGCTTTTGGGGGGTTATATAGTTCTTAGACAAAATAAATGCTCAAATTTTAGATTGAACTCTTTTTTCTGCTCAATCTGCTTCATCAGAAAATTCTGAGGTTTTGAATTGCTGATATTATTTCCCACAATTATCTTTTATGCATTGTCCCATTTTAAACTTTTTCCTTTTTTTTTTTCTAGGTGGCTCTTTTACTGCTATCTCTATTGTTATAATATCCTATTAAGTGTAAAGGCCACAAATTATAGCATAATACTTATCACAATTGTCTTATACATCAAAAATCTGTGTAATCTTCGCATATATCAACTTGCAATGCCATTCTAGACTACAGGTTTCTTCAGTGCAAACTCATGTTGAATACTGATGAAAATCAATAGCAGTTGATTTCCAAAACTTAGTGCTATATTTAGTTTTTTATTAAATGGACTTTGAGAGATTGCAGAAATGTTTCCATCTTTATCTTAAATTTAAGAATGTCTATAAATTTCATTACTCTTACAGTATTCAACATTTTAAATTTAATCTTTGTTTTCCCAATAATGTTGTGTGTGCACGTGTGCTCACTCAATCCTGCCTTTTTGTAACCCCGTGGATTACAGTCCACAAGTCTCCACTGTCCATGGAATTTTCCAGGCAAGCACACTGCAGTTGATCACCATTTCCTCATCCAGGGGACCTCCCCAACCCAGGGACTGAATCTGCATCTCCTACATCTCCTCCATTGGCAGGTGGATTCTTTACGAACAATAAACCCTGAATGGCATTATACTCTGTATCTATTTTTAAAGCAAGAATTCATGGCAGGTACATGAGGCACTAAAAATACCACTGTCATTCATGGGGGAGAAGGCACAAAGGACGAGACTTTCTGCTTGTTTGATTTTATATTTTGGTCAATCAATTATGATGGGAATGAAATGCATGTCCTTGCCACTACAATATATAATTCTGTTTACATGTGTTAACTGTACCACAAATAGAATTCATGTTCCTCACAGGATATTGGGGGAACCCAAATACTTTGCTGGATAGGGGTCAAGAAGCAGGGTGGATAAAATGATTGCTGAGTAACTGCCAATTAAATAATTTATCAGAATTCACCTCTAGAGAGCCAGTGAAAAACAGCAGAGACCATTCAGAAACATTTTTCATTTTGTATTTGTTGTATGCTTCTTTATTGAAGGGTTTTTGTTACTCAGCAATAGCTGACTAAACGAATGATACTTTAATTGGACTCTCCTTACACATTTGAGTTCTAAACATTAATATGTGTATGTGTCCAATGACTTTCCCAAGAGTGAAACTGGCATTTTCATATCCCTCAGGACTGTTTTTATAACTTTAATATAAGTGTAGTAAAATGTATCAATCATTTTCTTGTTGTTTACAATTCATGTGCCATTGCAGGAAATTTTCTTTCCAGGGAATTATATTTGTACATGATATATATATTATAAAGCATAAATATTATACATATGGATGCTTTAATATTTAAGAATTTAATTCTAGATTAATTTTATATGGTATCAAATTGCTAGGAATACAGTCAGTTGTGCCAAACTATTTATTGAATATTCACCATGATCTAAAATGCTAACTTTGTTATTTTTCAAGTTTCCATAGGTGCATTAGGCAATCTAGAGGTTCCCAATTCTTTATAATTATGGCTATAAAACTATATTCTGATAGACTTGATTTTTATCATTGTTTGTCATGACCAGCACAGTGGGTGAGAAAGACCTGAAATGGGGCCAGCACATAATGAAAAGACAGACACAAATAATTTGCCAAGCAGGGAGACAAAATGGCTCCTTTCAGTTTGCGCTTTTATTGGCAGAATAAAAACATGAGATCACTAGGACATATCTAGACTGGAGAGTTTGATCAGCACACCATAAAGAGGGAGCAGAGTTAAGGTTCTGCTGTTGATCAGGAACACTGTGTTCTTTCCATGGGGAGGGAGGCAGGAGCAGGCAGTGAAGTGGAGCAGAGAGCACGTCCTGCCCAAGACCTTCTGCTCAGCATGCTTACTAGGACAATTAGGAGGGCTCAGTTTGCTGCACCCTCCAGTCAGGGAACAGGTTCTGGTCTCTGCTCTGCTAGGCTGCAACAATGGTTGTTTATACAGCTATTATAAATATTTAATATAAGCCTATTTCCATAATTAGGTGATATTAGTGTATCAAACAGAGAAGGCAATGGCACCCCACTCTAGTACTCTTGCCTGGAGAATCCCATGGACAGAGGAACCTTCCCTTTTTCAGCACGCTCTCCAGCACTTATTGTTTGTAGACTTTTTGACAGCAGCCATTTGGACCAGTGTGAGATGGTACCTCACTGTGGTTCTGATTTGAATTTCTCTAATAATGAGAGATGTTGACCATCTTTTTCTGTGTTTGTTAGACAGATAACCTGGATATAATGATTGTCTTGCTTCCTCCTTATTAATTTATGTCTTCTTGGTTTTACAGTATTTGGAGAACTAGTAGGGCAATACTGAATAAAAGTGCTAATTTAACTACCTTATGTTTTTAAAGGAAGTGTTTTTAATATTTGATCATGACATATGTAGTTTGTATAGACTTTTGATCAATATTTCTCATTAAAATAAGAAATTAACTTGATTGATCAAATATTTTCAATTATATATGACTTTTTCATTTTATTGAGGCCCATTTTATGTCTATTGAGATGAATCATTTATCATTTTTTCCTGCTTACTATGTTAATGTGGTAAATTACACTGATATATTTTTTTAAGTGTCAAAATGAATTTTATTCCTTATAAGAACCAAATTTGATCAATATATATTCTTTTTTATACTTTGATGGGTTAGACTTTATTTTTCATTTTGCATATTGACATAACTACTAATAAGGAAAAAGTGGCTGTAATTTGAAATTTATAACCACCTAGTTTTGCAATCTAGCTTATATAATCATTAAAATTAATATCATCTTAGGATGTGTACAGTTTCAAAATAATATGGCCTTAGAATGTTTGATAAAGCCTCCTATGAAATTACTTTGTGATTTTCATTATTGAATGCTTTGTTTTCTCATTTTATATTTGTGGATAGTTTTATAACTGAACCCAGTTTTCTAGTTAATGCAAGTTTATTCAGGTTTTCTATACCTTTTGAAATATTCCTAGTTAATTAGCAGCTTATGATAAAATTTGATAAATTCTGCCTGCAATGAGGGAGACCTGGATTCAATCCCTGGGTCTGAAAGATCCTCTAGAGAAGGAAATGGAAACCCATTCCAATATNTTTATTTAAATTAATTCAATCAAAATTAGAACTTCCCTGGTGGCTCAGACGGTAAAGTGTCTGCCTACAATGCAGGAGACCTGGGTTCAATCCCTGGGTTGGGAAGATCCCCTGGAGAAGGAAATGACAACCCACTCCAGTACTCTTGCCTGGAAAATCCCATGGATGGAGAAGCTTGGTATGCTACAGTCCATGGGGTTGCAAAGAGTCGACTGAGTGACTTCACTTTCACTTTCAATCAAAATTACTTAGATATTTGGATATCAGGCCCTGATTCTTCAGTAATAACTTCTTTTTATTTTTAAACTTTTCTAGGTTGAAACTACAATGGCATATTTCAAAGATTAGCAACTATTATATGAAACTCTTTATAATGTACTTAAGTGGAATTGTCAACTCTTTTAATAATTCACGTGAGATACATCATCCCTATGCACATTGTTAAAAAAAAGTCATTTCATAGGGACATTAACACAAAGGTAAAACCTGCCAGGATCTTTAAAGTAGTAAGCACGTATTTTGATTTCTTTCAACTGATTGTCGTTGTCTAGTTATCTCAATATGTAAGTCATCAGATTTCTTTTGAATGTCCACATTGAGTAGTTCCTGTTGCACCTGAAAAAAGAAGATAGTAGCCTGTTGAAAATATCCAATTGTCATCTTTTTATATATAACAAGTACAGCAGCTCAGCACATGTGTCTATTTCCCTAGTACTTTAGATGCTCTTTGACGTTCAGTATTTCCAAATGTTTGAACATGGTGGGGAGTGAGAGCGTCCATGGTTTAGCTTCCCAGGATCCCTCAACACCATCTACCTGGGCAAGGAGCAGTTAGGCCTAAGTCAGGACTTAAAACTACCCCAGTAATGTGTTCCAGCCCTAAGACTGCACTTTGGGAGGGACTGTAGGTGAATTCTAAATATTTCTCAGTTCCCTTGAGGTAGGGTGACCACACACATGTCACAAATAATAAGGTCTGCTGACTCTCTTTAGAGCACTTAAACTCCAAGTTTGGACAAAGAATTCATTTAATTTAGGTGTATAAAGTAAATCAGACAGATCTGGAAAAAATGTAGCAACTTTAAGTTTTCAACATCCTGTATTTGGTAGAAACACAGCTGATACTTTTGAGAGCAGATGGAAATATGACAGGTCTCCGATGGCTGTACCGCAAGTCCTAAGTGCTCTAAGACTGGGATCCTGTTCATGTAGGGGAAGTGTGACCCTCAGTCCAGGAGCCTGGGTCTTTATTTGTCCCTTCCAAGCCTTAGCACTGCCGAAGATGCTGAGTCTTACAGAGGTAAGTCTTCAGCACAATCCACATTGATGTTACATGAAATCTCTCTTTGGATTTCTCTCTGGCATCTGACTATAGGTCATATTTCTGTTCCTTTATTATTGAGAAACTAGCATTTTGTCCATCAGACTCTGCCCACACCCATCTAGACTTACCTTCAGATTGTGCTCCACTTCCTTCTTCTCTCTAAGAAGGTTTTCTATTTCCATTATGTACTTCTCTTTCAGTTGGGCTATACTTTCCTTGTGGCTTCTCTCTTGTGCCTTCATTTCTTTCTCCTTATCTTTCAGTTTCCGTATTAGCAGATCGTGTTCCATTTTTGCTGCTTCTCTTTTGGTATATTCCTCTGTTTCACAAGAGTTTTAAACAAAAAACAGTTATGCTGAGCTATACCTTCCTGAGCTCAAAGACTAAAATGACATTAAATTGGTGGGAAGCAGTCTGACTGTTCCTGCTATCACATCAGACAATGTGCTTTGGTATATGATGTAGACACACTGATTGGATGTACATACAACCCAAACTCCCTTGTTTATTTCCACACGTAGCAGAGAAGATCCACAGAAGAAGAGGAAGCTCTAGTGTCAGAAAGTGTTTCCTCCCAAACCTGCCAAAGGGCAGCACAGGAGCCACCTTCCCCTCTGAGAGCTTAGTCCTCCCTGTACCTGCCATGGCCTTGTCCGCATCCGTGAGGGCCTGGTCTACCTGCAGGATGGCTGCCTCTGCTCCTGCCTGTGACTGCAGGAAGCTCTGGAGGACCTGGTTTGCCTGAGGAAACAATAAAGAGCAAAGACTTGTCAGGTAACATCAATATAGTATCTTCCTGGGGAAATTATTGTTCAGTGAACCTACGGATTTCTTTGGGATGGTTTTGGTCACTGCCTCCTGTTCAGTGTTACACACCTCCATCCATAGCTCTTCAGGCGCTCTGTCTAACAGATCTAATCTCTTGAATCTATTTGTCACCTCCACTGTATCATCCACTGTAATCATCAGGGATTTGATTTAGGTCATAGCTCAATGGCCTAGTAGTTTTCCCTATGCAAGGGAGAAAGGTAGGTATATACCCAACTGAATGCAGAGTTCCAGAGAACGGCAAGGAGAGATAAGAAGGTTTTCCGACACGGACAATGCAGAGAAATAGAGGAAAACAATAGAATGGGAAAGATTGGCGATCTCTTCAATAAAATGGGAGCTATCAAGGGAACATTTCATGCAAGGAATGGACATGATAAAGGACAGAAGCAATAAGGACCTAATTAGAAGCAGAAGAGATTAAGAAGAGGAGACAAGAATACACAGGAGAACTATATAGGAAAGGTTTCAATGACCTGGATACCACAGTGGTGTGGTCACTCACCTAAAGCCAGACATCCTCTACTGTGAAGTCAAATGGGCCTTATGAAGCATTACTACAAATTAGTGGAGGTGATAGATTCCAGCTGAGCTATTTAAAATGCTAAAAGATGATGCTGTTAAAGTGCTGCCCTCTCTACATCAGCAAATTTGGAAAAGAACTGTGGCCACAGGACTGGAAAAGGTCAGTTTCATTCCAACCTCAAAGAAGGGCAATGTCAAAGAAGGTTCAAACTACCATACAATTGCATTCATTTCAGATGCTATCAAATGCTCAAAGTTCTTCAAGCTAGGCTTCAGCATTACATGAACCAAGAACTTACAGATGTATAAGCAGGGTTTCAAAGAGGTCAAATTGCCAACATTTGTTGGGTCATGGAGAAAGCAAGAGCATTGCAGAAAATAATCTACTTCTGCTTCATTGACTATGCTAAAGCCTTTGACTGTGAGGATCACAACAAAGTGTGGAAAATTCTTCAAGAGGTGGGACTACCAGTCCACCTTATCTGTCCCTTGAGAAACCTGTATTCAAATCAAGAAGCAACGGTTAGTTTGAAACAAACTAGTTCAAAGTTGGGAAAGGAGTATGTGAAGGCTGTATATTGTCTCTCTGCTTATTTATCTTACATGCAGAGTACATTGTGAAAAATGTTGGACTGGATGAAGCACAAGCTGAAATCAAGATTGCTGGGCAAAATATCAACAACTTCAGATATGCCTGTGATACTACTCTAATGGTAGAAAGTGAAGAACTAAAGAGCCTCATGAGGGTGAAAGAGGAGAGTGGAAAAAAACTGGCTTAAAGCCTAACATTGAAAAAAAAAACAACAACACAAAAAACTAAGATCATGGCATCCAGTTCTTTTGCTTCATGGCAAATAGAAGGGGAAAAAGTGGAAGCAGACAGATTTTATTTTCCTGGGCCCTAAAATCACTGTGGATGGTGACTGCAAAAATGAAATTAAATATGCTTCTTCTTTGGAAGGAAAGCTATGACCAACCTAGACAGTGTATTAAAAAGCAGAGACATCACTTTGCTAAAAAAGTACATATAGTCAAAGCTATGGTTTTTCCAGTAGTCAAGTACAGATGTGAGAGTTGGACCCTAAAGAAGGCTGAGCACTGAAGAACCGATTCTTTAGAACTGTGATACTGCAGAAGACTCTTGAGAGTCCCTTGGACAGCAGGAGATCAAACTAGTCAATCCTAAAGGAAATCAGCCCTGAATATTCATTGGAAGGACTGATGCTGCAGCCGAAGCTCTGATACTTTGGTGATGTAGAGAGCTGACCCACTGTAAAGGACCCTGATGCTGGGAAAGACTAAAGGCAGGAGGAGAAGTGGGCAACAGAGGATAAGATGTTTCGATAGCATTGCTGACTCAGTGGACATAAATTTGTGCATACTCAAGGATATGGTGGACAGAGAAGCCTGGCATACTGCAGTCCATGTGATTACAGAGTCAGACATGACTTAGTGACTGAACAACAGCAACGATCCTCCAGGTTTGACCCTGTAAATTCTTCACCTTTCTTCAGACCCCACAGTGGTTGTAGATGCCGGAATTATGTGCAGCTGTAAAGACACCCATCCTCCACTGTTTGCAACTGCTCTACCTGCACATTGCTTTCCTTCTGACTCATGCTCACCTACCCTTTCTTTATTAAGTTACTGTTTATTGACATTTCAACTTGTAGTTTTTGCCTCCTTCTGCAGGAAGCTTTCTTAAGCTTTATTCTGAGTTCTGGATGGCTGCCAAGAACCTAACAGCTACCCTATCAGCATGACCACTTGATAGATATGTGACATTAGGTAACTTAGTTCCTTTTCCTTATGTCATACTTATCAATTTTGTAATGAAGATGATAGCAGTATCTAATCTATATTATTTTGAGGACTAAGTCGATGGTCTAACCAAAACACCTAAAGTACACTTGAAGTAGTGAGTGCTCACCATACATCAGTCATCACAATCACTACTACTACAATCGTCCCTGTCACTATCTCTATCAGTGTGTACCTGTATGATAACCGTTGTGCCACCATATCCAATGGCTACTTATGTGTCCTCAGGTAAGACTATAAACTTCTTGAGAACAACAACTTCTCTTTAATTTTCCCTACACTTTGCAGAAAGTCCATTTTGGGGGTACTCATTTAAATTTTTTGTTATTTTATTTTTTACACAATTTTTAAAGGTTATACTCTATTTATAGTTAATACAAAATATTGGCTATATTTCCTGTATTTTACAATATATCTTTGTAGCCTGTCTTACACCCAGTCACTTGTACCTCCCACCCTCACTCCTATATTGCCCCCACTCCACGTTAGTAACCACTAATTTGTTCTATCTGTGAGTCTTCTGCTTTTCAGTTATAATAACTAGTTTATTGTATTTTTTGGATTTCACATGTAAGTGATATCATACAGTATTTGTCTTTCTCTGTCTGACGTTGCTTTGAGAATAATGCCCTCCAAGTCCATCCAGGTTGCCACAAAGGGCAAAATTTCATTCTGTTTGATAACTGAGTAGCATTCCTGTATATGCACACTCCACATCTCCTTTATCCATTCATCTGTTGATGGACACTTATGTTGCTTCCATGTCTTGGCTATTCTAAGTAAAGCTGCTATGAACATTGGGATGCTGGTATCTTTTTGATTTAGTGTTTTTTCAAAACTATTACAGTGTTTGCTACTTGAAAGGAATGTTCTCTTTCGTGTAGATTCTTAATAATAGATCCGGTCTTTGGGAAGAAGTATTTGTAGTTTATTTAAAGAAAGTGAAAGTGTTAGTCATATAGTCATGTCTGACTCCTTGTGGGCCCATGGACTGTATATAGCCCATGAGGCTCCTCTATCCATGGAATTGTCCAGGCAAGAATACTGGAGTGGGTTGCCATTTCCTCCTCCACGGGATCTTCCCAACCCTGGGACTGAACCCAGATCTCCAAGCAGCTGCCAAATTGTGGATATAAAAGCTAAAAGTGTAGAAATACCACCATGCTATGCTTTCTCTACAAAAATGGTGCTATGGTCTTAGAATTTCAAGAGAACCAGCAAAGACCCTTTGACTCCAATATTCTGTTCTTTTCCAATCTCCTTACTCCTCACCTTAACTCCTTTCCTGGGAATGCGTTTATAGTTCTCTTCCAACCTGTTCCTTGCTTCTAAGTAGCGACGGTGTCCTCCAGGGAGAGAGAAAGTTCCTTCTGAAATACTCTTCATCAAGGGGTCTGAAAGCTTCTTAAGCTCAGCCTGACAATACTTGACAGATGCCTCTTCATCTTGCAGTAAGAAATCTTTTTTCTTTTTCTCGATCATGACCTGTCAAGGAAATGAAGACAAATCCAATAGAAAGAAGCTGTTAGAAGAGAAGGTCCAACAGTGATCCTCTTGAAGGAAGCAGTCGCACAACATCAGGGCACATGAAAAACAGAATAATAGATACAGAGTCACGAGACTAGTTTTAGTTCTAGATCTGACCACCTTTTTGTGTGACTTATAGGAAGTCTCTAAACTCTGTTGGCTTAGTCTCAATATCTGTGAACTGATGGATTGGCAGCTGTGGATTCCATTGTTCTTTAACAGTAATGGGATTAATTGTGGTCCACCCATCAACAATGAAAAATGGAAAGCTCAATTATGACTTGAAGTAAAGCTTCCTATGCAACCTAGGTGCTATAGATAAAGATATATATTAATACATAGCTAATCAATTGCCTAACTTAAGGAGTTAAGTATATACAACAGAATTTTGAACTCTTTCTGAACTGTTGCTTCATTGAGAGGTTGAGTGCATGAAAATATAGAAACTTTATTTTTCACTTTTGTACTTGTAAACTATAATTGATCTGATTTTCCTCTAAGATATTTTTTAACTGGGAGGATGGACAAAGGTAGACTAAAAGGCAAAGTTTCTGTGAATATGCCAATGGTAGCAGAATTATGATCACCAAGAATTTTCTCCTTGGTAAGCACATTCCTGGACCTGTGAGTAAGCTGAACAATGATCATATGTTTTCGTTCAGCTGAGTTGCTCAGTCGTGTCTGACTCTTTGAGATCCCATGAGCTGCAGCATGCCAGGCCTCCCTGTCCAACACCAACTCCCGGAGCCCACCCAAACTCATGTCCATTGAGTTGGTGATACCATCCAACCGTCTCATCCTCTGTCGTCTCCTTATCCTCCTGCCCTCAGTCTTTCCCAGCATCAGGGTCTTTTCCAATGAGTCAGCTCTTCATATCAGGTGGCCAAAGTATTGGAGTTTCAGCTTCAACATCAGACCCTCTAATGAACACCCAGGACTGATCTCCTTTAGGATGAACTGGTTGGATCTCCTTGCAGTCCAAGGGACTCTCAAGAGTCTTACACCACAGTTCAAAAGCATCAATTCTTCAGCACTCAGCTTTCTTTATAGTCCAACTCTCACATCCATACATGACCACTGGAAAAACCATAGCCTTGACTACATAGACCTTTGTTGGCAAAGTAATGTCTCTGCATTTTAATATCCTTTCCTTCCAAGGAGCAAGCGTCTTTTAATATCATGGCTGCAATCACCATTTGCAGTGCTTTTGGAGCCCAGAAAAATAAAGTTTGTCACTCTTTCCACTGTTTTCTCATCTATTTGCCATAAGGTGATTGGACTGCAAGGAGATCAGCTCTGGGATTTCTTTGGAAGGAATGATGCTGAAGCTGAAACTCCAATACTTTGGCCACCTGATGAGAAGAGTTGACTCATTTGAAAAGACCCTGATGCTGGGAAAGATTGAGGGCAGGAGGAGAAGGGGACAACAGAGGATGAGATGGCTGGATGGCATCATCGACTCGATAGTCATGGGTTTGGGTGGGCTCTGGGTTGGTGATGGACAGGGAGGCCTGATGTGCTGTAGTTCTTGGGTTCTCAATGAGTTGGACACAACTAAGCGACTGAACTGAACTGAACTGAATGGTTTAGTGTTTTTCCCCACTTTCTTCAATTTAAGTCTGAATTTGGCAATAAGGAATTCATGATCTGAACCACAGTCAGCTCCTGGTCTTGTTTTTGCTGACTGTATAGAGCTAGCTTCTCCATCTTTGACTGCAAAGAATATAATCAATCTGATTTTGGTGTTGGCCATCTGGTGATGTCCATGTATAGAGTCGTCTCTTGTGTTGTTGGAAGAGAGTGTTTGCTATGACCAGTGCATTCTCTTGGCAAAACTCTATTAGCCTTTAGATTATGTTATATAGCGTAGGATATTTTAAAAAGTAGAGATGACCCTAGTGGACATTACCGAATCACTTAAGTCTTTCACATGTAGTCTTCTCCTGTTGGTGGCAGAAGAAGTAATCAGAGAGATTAGAAAGAAAAGAAGAATACAGGGCACCATTGCTGGCCCAAAGA
>SJYA01002253.1:195585-212225 GCA_006410615.1 Neotragus moschatus
GTCCAACACCAACTCCCGGAGCCCACCCAAACTCATGTCCATTGAGTTGGTGATACCATCCAACCGTCTCATCCTCTGTCGTCTCCTTATCCTCCTGCCCTCAGTCTTTCCCAGCATCAGGGTCTTTTCCAATGAGTCAGCTCTTCATATCAGGTGGCCAAAGTATTGGAGTTTCAGCTTCAACATCAGACCCTCTAATGAACACCCAGGACTGATCTCCTTTAGGATGAACTGGTTGGATCTCCTTGCAGTCCAAGGGACTCTCAAGAGTCTTACACCACAGTTCAAAAGCATCAATTCTTCAGCACTCAGCTTTCTTTATAGTCCAACTCTCACATCCATACATGACCACTGGAAAAACCATAGCCTTGACTACATAGACCTTTGTTGGCAAAGTAATGTCTCTGCATTTTAATATCCTTTCCTTCCAAGGAGCAAGCGTCTTTTAATATCATGGCTGCAATCACCATTTGCAGTGCTTTTGGAGCCCAGAAAAATAAAGTTTGTCACTCTTTCCACTGTTTTCTCATCTATTTGCCATAAGGTGATTGGACTGCAAGGAGATCAGCTCTGGGATTTCTTTGGAAGGAATGATGCTGAAGCTGAAACTCCAATACTTTGGCCACCTGATGAGAAGAGTTGACTCATTTGAAAAGACCCTGATGCTGGGAAAGATTGAGGGCAGGAGGAGAAGGGGACAACAGAGGATGAGATGGCTGGATGGCATCATCGACTCGATAGTCATGGGTTTGGGTGGGCTCTGGGTTGGTGATGGACAGGGAGGCCTGATGTGCTGTAGTTCTTGGGTTCTCAATGAGTTGGACACAACTAAGCGACTGAACTGAACTGAACTGAATGGTTTAGTGTTTTTCCCCACTTTCTTCAATTTAAGTCTGAATTTGGCAATAAGGAATTCATGATCTGAACCACAGTCAGCTCCTGGTCTTGTTTTTGCTGACTGTATAGAGCTAGCTTCTCCATCTTTGACTGCAAAGAATATAATCAATCTGATTTTGGTGTTGGCCATCTGGTGATGTCCATGTATAGAGTCGTCTCTTGTGTTGTTGGAAGAGAGTGTTTGCTATGACCAGTGCATTCTCTTGGCAAAACTCTATTAGCCTTTAGATTATGTTATATAGCGTAGGATATTTTAAAAAGTAGAGATGACCCTAGTGGACATTACCGAATCACTTAAGTCTTTCACATGTAGTCTTCTCCTGTTGGTGGCAGAAGAAGTAATCAGAGAGATTAGAAAGAAAAGAAGAATACAGGGCACCATTGCTGGCCCAAAGATGGAGCAAGGTGGTGATCCAGAGCCCATATGAGTCTGAAGAAAGATACATTCACATCTTTATGTGCAGGGATGATGGTGTGGCTTATACATGATTTAAATTAAACTTTATGCTAAATACAACAACCTGTTTGTGGCCTATCAAGCATGTATTTACATCTGCTTCAATCATTAAAGGAATACATTTAAAAATCAAAATGGAATAACTTGTGCAGAAATTCAAAACTGAGCTTGGTGGCCATTGTGGATGTGGTTTCAGGCATGTTTCTGCATCACCAAGAACTTGAGTCTCCTAAACTTTACCACATTCAAGGATGCCACCATCCATTCCCAAAACAGTATCTGCTATAATAGCAACTGGAAGGTGTAAACTTATGGTCTCAAAGAACCCATTGTAAATAGGCAATGGTTTGAGACTCCAAACAATCCTTCAACAAGCACTCTTACTTCTTTCCAACTCCAGTCTTAATTCTTAACAAACACTACAGGTAATTTTGTGGGTTTTGCCTATATTGAGGGTTTTGCAACCCACCATCCCTGCCCGCATTTTGGAGTCCAGGGGAGCACAATTTAAATGCTTCTTGTATGTGTATCTTCAGGGCTCTAGTCCTCATTTGGCTCAAATCAAATTCTTCTTATCCTATGACAAACTGTTTGCTGTTTATTCTTGGGAGTATTACTAAGCCCTTTGAGCCTTTTTCTCCCTCCATCTTGTTGTACACAGAGCACATCACCTGTACGCCCTGAGCTGGGATCTAACCTGAAGAATTTTGAGCTAATAAATGTGTGTTGTTTTAAACAGCTAAGTACAGGATAATTTTTTACAGTTAGAAAATAAAGAGGCCAGTTTTTAGAAAAAGGGATGGAATGTAGCCTGTAGAATCCTGTCTTTCGCATGAATCCAAACTCCTTTTACAAATGAGAAGCATGTGAACCACAGGTAAAAAGAAGGAGCCTAAGCACGTTTCTAGAAGAAAAGGTATCAGGAAGGCTATATTCTAAGCTACATTACCAGAAGTTTCTTCTGGAAATCCTTCTTTTCATCCTTGATTGAGTGCTTCATGAAGACTGCGATGGCTTCCTTCTCACAGGCTGCGTGCACCTCCAGCAGCTCCTGGGGCGTGTCTGTGGGGAGGCTCAGTCGCTGGGCCATCAGCTCACTGTAGTGGTCAGCTGCCTTCTGCACAGCTGCTGAGTTCTCTAGCTGGGCCAGAGTTGTCACCGCATTCTCCAGACAAGGAATTGATCCACTGTTGATGGCATTTACGTAGGCCTCCACCAGAGTCCCCAACCCTGAATGATACATTATATTTTGAAAATAAACAGAACATTCTCTCTTGTTTTATGGAGTTTAGATCAATACTCTTAAAATTACTAAAGTTTTATTGAATTTGAGGCTTTCTTTCTTCTTTGTCTTTTCCTCATCTTCATCCTTATCCTCATCACTGTATCCTCTGCCTTCTATAACCTTCTTATAGTAACATCACTGTGTCTCCCATTCACTCTATTTTATAGTTCTCATTTCATCACAATACAGTATTAACTGAATTAGTTCAAACTATGTTCAAGGTTCTCCTGTAACACTTTTCCCATTGTAATAAAATACAAAGAACTTATATATATGTGAGTAAACTGCATATTTTGTGAGCACTATTTCTGAATGAAAAATGTAATGCCACATGCAAAAATGTCAAGAGTTTCCAGACCATGATACAAACTTCAAAGCAAGCAGGCCCATCTCAGCACAGCGCACTATGTGACAGGCCCATTGACATGGGCATGAAGCCAGCACTACATAAGATTATATTTAGGCTTGTTTCTCAGACTCTCAATGATTTTACATGGATTCATGACCTCCTACTTATTGATTCATGTAAATTCACAGCATAATTTGTATATCCTCACTAGAAACACTTTTCCACTCAGTGGTTCATCACCACGAATATGTCTATCATTAACACATCTTTAGTGTAATATTGCATTGGCCAAAATGTTTGTTTGGGTTTTTCCATAATATCTTACTGAAAAACCTGAAAGAACATTCTGATCAACCCAATAGTTTCATGAGATTTTGTATGCTTCAAAAAAGCTTCACACAGGGCAATTTTAATGAAGAAGCATGCATTTCTATGTGGGGATGAATATCTGATTTTCCAAATTATATAGAGAACACAGTTAATGAAGAAAAAAAGAAGAAAGCACCATTATTGACAATCCTAGAGGACATTTACAACTTCAACTCCACCACACATTCCTCAACCTCAGTGAATCACAGAGAGACATGCTGTATCAAAGGATGCTCACTTTTCCCAGTGATAATGATTCCCTCTTTTAAGGTCTTGGTCTTTGCATAGGTATAGATATATGAGCAGAAAACTTTTGACTGCATCTGGAAATTCACATCCAGTTGGTTGTCTGGTATTTCCTCAAGATGGAGTAACTGCTTTCTGTTAATTGCAGGGCGGTCAAAGACGAAACACTTTCGTTTGGGAAAGAACTTCTTAATACACTCTCTGGGTAAGTTGGAATTTTGAATTTGATTTTCATCTGCAAAAGCGGAAAAGAACAATCAAAAAAGAGACAGACTCTTGGTAAGGGGGCTGAGGACTTTGATTTCCAGGAATTTTTGTAATCATTCTAATGCCTATGCCTATAAATCTTTTCTATTTGAAAATCAACCTTACACTAATCTGCCATCAATTCAGTTCAGTCGCTCAGTTGTGTCTGACTCTGCGAGCCCATGAATTGCAGCACGCCAGGCCTCCCTGTCCTTCACCAACTCCTGGTGTTCACTCAAATTTATGTCTGTCGAGTCAGTGATGCCATCCAGCCATCTCATCCTCTGTTGTCCCCAATCCCTTCCAGCATCAGAGTCTTTTCCAATGCATCAACTGTTCTCATGAGGTGGCCAAAGCACTGGAATTTCAGCTTTAGCATCATTCCTTCCAAAGAAATCCCAGGACCGATCTCCCTAAGAATGGAGTGGTTGGATCTCCTTGCAGTCCAAGGGACTCTCAAGAGTCTTCCCCAGCACCACAGTTCAAAAGCATCAGTTCTTCAGTGCTCAGCTTTCTTCACAATCCGACTCTAACATCCATACATGACCACTGGAAAAACCATAGCCTCAACTAGACAGACCTTTGTTGGCAAAATAATGTCTCTGTTTTTGAATATGCTATCCAGGTTGATCCTAACTTTCCTTCCAAGGAGTAAGTGTCTTTTAATTTCATGGCTGCAATCACCATCTGCAGTGATTTTGGAGCCCCTCCAAAATAAAGTTAAATAAATTAAAGCTATCTACCATAGAAACTCTATTTTTATACTGAGCCAAGATTGAAGGAAATACTTCTGGGGAGGAAAAAGAACTGTTTATACCAACTGAAGAAACTTTTCTTTTCTTCACCCGTTGCATAGTGTGCACTGGATCAATTATTTATTAGGTGCTTCTTGAAAGGTAAGCCAATCCAAATAACTGTCAAAAACACTATTGTGATGTTACAATCTCCATTTCGGACATGAAAAGTAATGGTGGAAATAAGGATATTCACAGCATATCTGGGAAAGAAATCACATTGGGAGCAAGTGATATGCAGGAAAGAAAAGCTTTATAAAATCGAATAAAAATGCACATTCTATAAATATGTTTTGAGATTACTTTAGCATACACAATTTCATGGTTAGATTGGCCTAAAGGAAATGGGGAGACTCCATCAGTCCTCTGCAACACTTTCTGTTGGATGTGACAGTATCATACAGAGGGATTTGGGGCATATATCATCAGTTCAATAAATATTTATTGAAAGGGAAGGTATATGATTTAACAAAATCAGTATTACTTCTAGGTACCACCTATTATTCTCTCTTCTAAATATAATCTGAGTAACCAACTTAGCATATGAATATGACATATACCATGTAAGAGAGGTTATAGGTGGCTCAATCGTAAAGAATCCATCCGCCAGTGCAGGAGACACGGGTATGAGTTCAATCCCTGGGTAGGGGAGATCCCCAGAGGAGGAAAGGGCAACCCACTGCAGTATTCTTGCCTGGAAAATCTCAAGGACACAGGAGCCTGGCGGGCTACAGGCCATAGAGTCAAAAAGAGCCAAACATGACTGAGCAACTGCGCACATGAGCATGCGTGTACATCTGGCGTAAGTCTCTAGAAGGAAGAGTATGATGTTACGAGAAAGCCTTTGAAGGCTGATAGTCTCACTGGAAGGATGTAGCAATGCCTTTCTTTTGAATGAATTAGAGTATAAATAGTTTGTCTATTAAGAATATATCTATAGAGGGTAATAACACTCTGTGAAATGTATCAATATTTCACAAATTAATCCTTTTATTTACCTTATGATTCTACATCTACCAATTTCAATTTGATGGGTTATTTTTCTCAAAGAGGAAAAAAGAAGCACTTAATGTGTAATACAATATGTGAGACTTTTTCTTCATGATATTAATGTTTCTAAAAACATTTGTTTAATATTAGATTCTAAATTTCCTCAGTGAGCTTATGCTCTGGTCTCTGAAGTTCTTCCAGTAACAATAATGGCTGAAGCCACCCACCAGTCATTCACCAGGCACCATTAGCATGGCCTCATTCCAACCCCAAATTAAGATTGAAATCAAGTGCTGAATATCAGACCTCTTGATCCCACTCCCTACTGAGCTTTCTACTACCTTGCCCCTGCCCTGATACCTGGAATCAACTTCAAGGCATTCTCCAGGTACTCATCTTCAGTGATGGGGTTTCCATCAAACTCCAGCTCCAGCATGAAATCCCGTACAGTCCAGACAAAGTCTGGAAAGAATCTCGCAAACTCGACTGAGTCCTCTACATCATCGGAGATGGGAGATGATTTGATTCTGATCAGCTCTGTTAATTCAGTCACGTAGCTGGGATCTTAGGTAAGGAAAAAGCAGCACTCTCCAGCAAAATTTCCAGATCCTACCCTAAAGCAAGTTTTACAAATATTCGCTTTTGCCCCATTTTACCATCTCATCAGTCAACAGAATGGAGTCATGGAAAAGGAGAAACAGTGTCAGTTGCTATTCCTATAAACTCAGTGTGCTAGTTCATAACTCAATGTGCTAGCACATAAACTAATGTGCTAGTTCAGCTCTGGAAGGATACTGCAGCTGTTCCAGGGCCTGGTGGTTGATGGTGCCCATGCTGTTGTAGATAAAGGTACTGCTTAGGAGCACGGCCAGGGCAAAGATCCATGAGTCATTTTTGGAGTCACCCTAGAAAGTACATTACAGAGTGAGGACACTACTCCTCATGCTCTCATTCAACAGTTCATTTGCTGTAACAGCAGACTGTAACTCGAGAGGACGGCAAGCAACATAAATTTTCAGCTCAGTTCAGTTCAGTTGCTCAGTCATGTTTGACTCTTTGCGACCCCATGGACTAATGCAAATCTTTCTGGTGTTGATATTGACCCATCTAAGCTCTTTTGTGTGATTAGCTATTAGCAGAAGTGAATGACATCTTACATATGTTTGAATGTTTACTACAGCACCTGGAACATAAAAGTTTTCCAGTAGAAAGTGGACAATGATTCCTTTGCAACATTTTCTAGATCATGACGGATATTAGGAATAGAAATACTAATCAAGTAAATTCAACTACTAACTGTTCATCTAGATGACAGGAGACACTCATTTGCTTACTTGAATATAAAGTTCCACATAATAATCCCTACCCTAGAGAGATGGCTTTCTGGAGGGTCAGATATATATGGGAACATACATATTTATCCAAGATGATAAACAACTCAGTGTGGAACCAAATGTGCTACTGTAATAGACAAAAGAGTAGTACCACAAGACAGAAGAAAAAAAAAATACTCTGTGCATTCAGAGACAAGAGTGATTGTGTCTTACAGTGATATGATGACATTAAGTTGAAAAGAATTGGGCATAAAGAACTGACAGAAACTTCCCTAATAGCTCAGTTGGTGAAGAATTTGCCTGCAATGTGGGATAGTAAAGAATCTCCCTGGAATGCGGGAGACCTGGGTTTGATCCCCAGGTTTCAAAGATCCCCTGGAGAAGGGAAAGGCTACCCACTCCAGTATGCTGGCCTGGAGAATTCCATGGACTCTGTAGTCTATGGGGTCGCAAAGAGTTGGACACGACTGAGGGCTTTCACTTCAGTCACTTCGGGAACCATGCAAGTGGAAGGACCCACAGAAACTGATCATGATTGCCAGAAATTGTGGTTATATAGAGGTATTACCAGGTTATTTTATTTGGGTGAAGTGGTGTTACCCATGTAGTGGTAGATAATAAGGTGGAAAATGATATTCAGAACAAGTCATGAGTGACTTTGGAACTGATTTATATGTATACTGCCCACTCCAGAATTCTTGGGCTTTCCTGGTGGCTCAGACAGTAAAGAATCTGCCTGCAATACAGGAGACCTAGGTTTGATCCCTGGGTCCAAAAGATTCCCTGGAAAAGGGAATGGCTACCCACTCCAGTATTCCTGCCTGGAGAATTCTGTGGACAGGGGAGCCTGGCTGGCTACAGTCTAAGGGGTTACAAAGAGTTGGACACGACTGAGTGACTAACACTTTCACTTTTTTCACCCAGATACATTACAGATAGTGAGACCAGCAAGTGGTTCTGCTGCTATCAGTATGCAGTTTGTTGGCTTTGGCTTATGGCAAATGAGGTTAGATAAAGGAAGCAGATTATGCAAACTACAATCTATTATGAATCATAGACCATCTTGGGTTGACACTGATGTGATTACTGAATTTTTATTTATAATTCAGAATTCATGAATTCATGTCCCAACTCTTTTCTGTGGTGATGAAACCCAAGATTCAATGCTCCTACATTTAATTTAGATGCAGATTAATACAAATAAGGAGAAAAAAACTGATTGTAACTAACACTATAAGGTCAAAATATCTAAAATTATCCCATTTACAAAGATTTTCAGTTAAGAGTTCACTGACAATGACCAGAGCCTTGGGATAAAATGTTCCTGGTATAGAAGGAGGTTTTCTGGAGATTTAAAAAATATATATAAAATAGATTTTTGTTAAATAGACTTCTACATTTTATTTATTTTTAAAAATGTTATTTTATTAAAATAGATTTTTATTCAGAGAAACTCTTTTCATGGTTTCTACTTACAGCCCCATCAACTCCACAGCTCTCAACTAGTAGAGCCCATTGTTCCCATGGGTTATAGTTTCTACCGGACTATAACTATAGTCTTCTGACTGTAGCCAGACTTCCACTAGTCTAGCTTTCACCAGACTCCCCAAACTAGCAACTGGTATAGGTTATCACTTTGTGTAAACATGGTTCTGTGTGTTGATAACACTGCATATTTCTTACCTCTCCAACTGAGCTCTGGGCATTTAGCTCCATCACTGTGATACATGTTGCATTTAACACAAATCCTGGGATTCAGATGCCCAATAAATATTTATTAACTCGTATCTTTTGTCTCACCTGGAGGAGGTCATGGCAACCCACTCCAGTATTCTTGCCTGGAGAATCCTCATGAGCAGAGGAGCCAGGGGGCTATAGTCCATGCAGTTGCAAAGAATCAGTCACAACTGAGCAACTAAGCAAGAGCACAACACATTTTTTGTCTCAGTGCTGAAAACAAGAAGATCTATCTATAATAACCAAACTATTGAACTTATTATAGAATAAATTCAAGCAAAGGCTTTTTTAGCCTCATTATTCATAGCTTTATTTGCATAATTTGATTGGGACATGTCATAAAAATTGAACTGAGGTGGGAAATTTAAATGCAAGTAGAGTAAGGAATAAAGAATGCCTTACCTTTTCCATATCACCCAGACCCTCAGTGTCCAGAAGGACCAGGGTGTGGTTCTTCTTGCAGGGATGGGGTATACACCACATCCAGATTCCCTTGGTTTCAGACTGCACTGTGGAGCCCAGACAGAAGCCTGCACAGAAAGAGGATTAAGCAACACACAATAAGAGCAGAGAGTTCAGGCTACCCAGGGGTTGCTTTGGGTAAAATGGTTGGAATGTGAGTGCCTGAGTTGGGGACAGGTGTTTCCATTTCAGCAAGGACAAGTGCTACACATACTCAGGACCTTCCCAAGACGTATTTAATGTCCCTTGTTCACCTTCTAACATTAATGGCTCATAATATGTCACATGAAGAGGTCAGTGTAAACTGTATTAACCTTTCTAGTTATCTGATGTTGAAGAGCTCCCGTATCCTCCACTTTCTGATGGAGTCCCACTAGTACCAGTAGGAGATCAGGAGTAAGCCTCCTGTTTCCCTGGCTTCCACCCTCGTGAGCCACGTTGTCCCAGTGCCTCTATTCCTCTACCTTGACCACACCTCCTTTTGTTTACCTCCATCCAGTAGCTCTGGCCTTTGTCACATTCTGGAATCCATTCATTGCTTGCTTCTTCACACTACAGAAGATATAAAGGCTACCTGGCCATTGTTCCTGCCACCCTCTGTCTGCTTCTGCATCCTTCATTGATTCCTTTTGCTCTGCTTGTGCCTTTGTGATTGTTTCTTCATTAAACATCTTGATTTACCCCTTAACTGACTTCTTTATGTCCTTCCAGGACCTGAACTGATATAGCACCTCTTGATAGATTTATTTTTCCTTCCCTTCCTCCCTGTATTTTCCTCATTTCTGTTCTCCTCTTCAAGAAATGATGAATTCTTTGTTCATTGACTCGAGGTTGCTGATATTACAGCAGTGAATCAGAAAAGACCCATGAGAATTGTTTGCCCTTCTTTCTAGAGTTGTAAAACAACTGAGGAGATTGTGTGTGTGCTCGGTCTGTGGTCCACCAGGCTCCTCTGTCTATAGGATTTCCCAGGCAAGAATACTGGAGTGCACTGCATTTCTTCCTCCAGGGTATTTTCCCCACCCAAGGATCTAACTTGAGTCTCGCATGGTTGCTGCATTGCAAGCAGATTCTTTACTGCTGAGACACCAGGGAGGCCCAGAGGGAGATTATGTGAGGTATGTGCCTAAAAGTTGCAGGCAGTGCATCTTATCTGTAGCCCAAGATTTTAAGTGCCCACCAGATGCCCATGGTCCCTTCAATGAGACTAGAAATGGATATGATGATATCCCTAGTGGAGCATGGTTCAGCACAGCTCAGGCCGTTCAATGATCATATCCTGTGTGTTCTGTTCAGAGAGGCTATAACATCTGAGGGGATCTGCCCTCTTCGACATTGTGATGTCTTTTCACTGTTTGTCGATTAATACAGAAATATAAGCTCCCATTTCCCTCATGTAGAAAAGACAGGTATAACTGGGGGTCATCGCTGTCAGTTATGTGAGGTAAAGGGCAGACAAAGAAGTCATCGCGAGGGCAGAGTGCAGTGACTTGCTTCTGCTCGTGGACCTTGACTGGGCACCAGTTTTGTTTGATTTTTGGTTTTTGTCTCCTTGTTATACAACTGGAGTAGTAGAGTCACAATTCAAGTTCTTTAAAACATAACTAAGTGAGGGATTTCCTTAGTAATAGAATTTACTGTTCAGTTGCTCAGTCAAGTCTGACTCGTCATAACATCATGGACTGTAACAAGCCAGGCTTCCCTGTCCCTCACCAACTCCTGGAGCTTGCCCAAGTCCATTGTGTCCGTGATGCCATTCACCTCCTTATTATCTGATGTTATCTCAAATAGAATAAAAAGAATGTTGTTGAAACACCTTGATTGTTCAAACACTTTGACTAATAACCTTTCTCACAGTTTTCAAATCTCTAATCACTCAAAAATGACATA
Organism: Neotragus moschatus; assembly: GCA_006410615.1. Lineage (NCBI taxonomy): Eukaryota > Metazoa > Chordata > Mammalia > Artiodactyla > Bovidae > Neotragus > Neotragus moschatus. The sequence goes on from SJYA01002253.1 coordinate 206,642, forward strand.
TTACATAATCTAGCCTGACAGGGAAACCAGTTCTCCCCTGACTATTTGTTAAGAGTTTCTCTAAAGAAAAGAAAATATAAAATATTTTTATTTGAGGCCAATGGGAGATTGCAAAGCAAAAAGAGGAAGAAAGGAAGAAAATAGAGTAAGAGAGATAAGAGACAGAGTCTGAGAGAGACTTTGAGAAATAGCTACGTTTCTTAGATTTTAGTTGGCTGAGGTTCTACTCCCTAATCATGCTGAGACACTGAGCCACATAAGAAGGCATTAGGAAAGAAATGGTGTGTAGTTTTCTTAGACAGCAATATCCAATACATTGGCAGACTGGCCTTAAAATCAATAAGAACAAAGAAAGCAACTTGGTAGAAAAAGAAAGATTTCATGAAATTGGAAATGTAAAGAGTAAATTAATATGTTAAAAATTACAGATGCTTATTTGTAGTGAGGCAAATAACATGCAACTGTATAGACACCAGATCAGCCAAAGTTAAAATAAGTCTTTTACCAGATTTTTTTTTAATGATGTGGAGAATTCCAGTTACTGCTAATAAGCACATAAATTGCACATAAATCTTCAAAAACTGTTTGATATTGTCTTGAATGCCTGAAAATATATGGACTCTATGACCCAGCAGTTACACTTCTGAGTATATCACATAGGAGTAGCTAGTTTACATGTGCATCAGGATAGATACAAGAATATTCATGACAGCAGCATCCATAAAAGGTAAACTACAGATAATAAGAGTGTTCATCAACAATGGGTGAATTCTATCCTTTGTCAATAGCATACTATAAAGTAGTGAACAAAATAAATTACAGTCAGTATGACAAACTAGATGAATCTTATAAACTTCTTGTTGAGCAAAAGAAGCAAGACCCCAATTAATGGCACAATTTAGCTCCCCTTGTATTAAGTTCCAGCTAAGTTTTACAACCTGGTTGTGGCTCAGCTGATAAAGAATCTGCCTGCAATTTGGGAGACGTGGGTTTGATCCCTGGGTTGGGACGTTCCCCTGGAGAAAGGCGGTCGCAAAGAGTTGGACACGACTGAGCGACTTTCACTTTCACTTCATGTTTTACAAATGCAGAAACATAATATGAAGCAATTTTTTTAAAAAGGAAGAGTGAAAGAATACTCCATGAAAATCAGAATACAGGTGAAGTCTAATGAAGGTGTGAGAGGGCATAACTTGGGATTTTGGGTGTTGAAGTATTATTTCTTGATCTGAATAGTGATTCGACAGATGATTACATTATGTTTATCAAATTTATGGTATTTATATACATATATTTTATGCACCATTCTGTATGTGTTATAATTGATAGTAGGAAAAAGAGAAAATGAAAGTATAATTTACCAAAGTTTGGAATTAAGCAAATTAAATGAAGCAAAAAAAAGGTGGGTGGTAGCCCCATTGAGATATGGGTTTTACAGAGATTCATCTGTCTGTACTTCCTTCTATCCTTTTTAAAAACAGAACATGTTGAACAACATTTGTGTGCTACCTGAAATGACCCTGTGGTTTAGAGCAAACGTGGTGAAGGAGAAGGGAAGGGCATGATTGTTGAAGATGAGCTCCTGAGCAGATGGCAGTAGATAGGATCAAGACGAATGAGGTAGATTTTTGGATGAGGTTGGGAATTCTCAATTACTGGATAAAATAATTAATATTGTGGAGGGATGGGTTTGAAGTTATAAATTCAGTGGTGAGAATTAGAAGTTTTTTTCAGTAGGGAGTTAGGCTCTTCATTAACATGACCCTAGAGGAGGAGAATCAGCAGACTGTGTTGTCACTGCTTCCAAGTAAAAGGTCTTGAACAACACTCACCATGGTTCTGTCCTGCCAGGCGGTTCATCAGGTAGGACTTCCCCGTCCGATAGAGCCCTGCAATGGCCACCACCACCACAGGCTGAGATATCTGCTCGAGAATCTTCAGTGCTCCGGGATTTACTAGCAGCTGATTGTTCTGGTTTTCCACCAGACAGATGGGGTCCATCATGATGGACCCAGATGCATTGGAAACTGTAACCCAGAGGAACAATTCAGTAAAACACAAGATCCGCAAATCATCTTTCATGGTGCACATCAGGCTTCTGCTTGTGGAACCTGTACATCAATTCTCTATTCTTTGTATATTTCTAAAAGGTAAGTATATAGCCTAGTGTGCTAAGGCCTGTACAGGTGAATTATGTACATTTCCTCATGGATCCTTAATGAACCCTAAAGCAACCTGTCCATGGGAGACATGCAGTGAATAGAATGAGAACACCAAGCACTGATGATGGAGCCTTGAGAACACATGCATTTAGGGTGCATTAGAAGCAGATGGACATGAAGGGGATGAGGAGTGACCAGACACCATTTCTGGAATTCCGAATGATTTGGTCACTCAGTAGTTACACAAATATTTATTGAGAAACTACCATGTGCTGGACACAGTTCTAGGGGCTCAGAAGCAAACAGTGAACAAAATGGTGACAAATCCCAGAGCCATGGAGCTCTGTTCTAGAGGAGACAGATAATAAGGTAAAAACAAAATTGCTGTTGTTGTTTTGTCGCTAAGTCTTGTCCAACCCCACGTACAGTAACCTGCCAGGCTTTTCTGTCTACGGGATTCCCAGGCAAGAATACTGGAGTGGGCTGCCATTTCATTCTCCAGGGGAAACTTCCTGACCCAGAGATCAAACCCACGTTTCCTGCTTGGCAGGTAGATTCTTTACCACTGAGTTACCAGGGAAACTGCCCCCCACCACGACCCCAAACAAATCACATACATGTATATTAGGGGGTGGGAAGCGATCAGAAGGAAATGATTAAGGAATGGCCTATAGAGAGCTGGGGGTTGAATTTATGTAGTCAGTAGCCAGGGAAGACTGTGCCAAGTACGGAAAATGAACGCAATCAATGACTTGATGAAGACAGATGGATGCAGGGAATCAGTGGGATCTGGAACAAGCTGGAAGAGCGAGTGTGGGAAAAAAATTGNTGGTCACTGGTGGCATCATCACCACCAGACTTATTTCCCTTCAGAAACACACTTTCTCTGGCAAGCAGAAATCAGAAATTTGTCTTTATTCTACTTGGGTACAGTTATTGCTCTCCACACTATAGCAGTTTTTTGTTTCCACTCTCAGTTGAAGAGTAAAACTTCCAGAGAATAAATTTTTATGAAGCAGGCAGAGGAAATAGCACTGGTATATTGCATCGCAAGAATTTGGTGGTGACGGGAATGGAAAATCTCAGAGTGTCTCCTGGTATTTAATTACATTCTCTTCTCTTGCTCAGAGTGAAAGAGGTTTAGGAAGTGGGAACTGAAAACTTTATCATAGTCCGGTAGAGTTACACTTGATAAAATTCTAATAACAGACGTTAAAACTTGGTCTAGGAGCTATGCATATTAACTGGATGTCTGGCCAAATCTCTGCAAGGGGATTTTCATCCAACACTAAAAGGCCTAGAGGCTGGGACCAAAGGCAAACACATCCTTTGTCCTTTGACAAACGGTGAACTTTGACAAAAGGCATCTGTGTGAGGATGAGAAAGCAAAATAGTAACAATAATAAAATAACAAGAAAGAGACTTATAACAGATATAGCAGGTGTAGGGAAAGACAGAAATCATCTTACCAAAAGCTGAGAAAATGACACTAAGAACCAGAAATAGTAATAAAAGGAAATTGCAATGACATTTTGGACTCATAAGATGCAAAACAATATACAATGTCTGTGATGTAGGTTTAAAAGGCATACATAAAAATATGGATATAAAACAGGATAAAATGAAATGAGGGGTGACTGAGTAAAGGAAGCATGGTGGGAAAATTCACATGCAATGAAAGAATTAAAATCACATTAGACATTACGATTCATTGAAAAATAAAATCAATGATAATGTCAAAATCTCATATTTTATCAGAATGCAAAAAAAAAAAAAAAAAAGACCAAGAGATTAAAAAGAAGAGGATGGTGATAGACAAATTTGTCAAGAACACATTATGGAAGAACAATAATTTTCGATATGTGAAAAATATAAGCAATTTGAACATCAGTAAAATCTTAAACAAACAAGCAAACAAGAATCTGTCAACCAAAAAATTGTCCCATTCTATCCATAGGATAGTTGAAGACTCCTAGCCCAAGACAGCATTGGCAGAAATTTTGATTTAAATAGTTAAAGACAGGACTGAGAGAACCCTGGGAAAAACTAGCCTGTCTTTATATTTTTCCTCTGCGTTTACTAAGCACCAGAAAATTTTGATATAACATCTATAATGTTTTTAAAGTGAAAAGTTNGCATTGGCAGAAATTTTGATTTAAATAGTTAAAGACAGGACTGAGAGAACCCTGGGAAAAACTAGCCTGTCTTTATATTTTTCCTCTGCGTTTACTAAGCACCAGAAAATTTTGATATAACATCTATAATGTTTTTAAAGTGAAAAGTTATAACTAAAGAATTTTGAAGAAATTGTTTTTCATTTGTGAGGCCAACGAAAAGATACTAGCTTATAAACAAAATTTGCAAAGTATACTAATCACTTAGCTATCTTGGAAACATAAGGCTATATTTCAGATGAGAGAAAAATTAGAACTGAAAAAGTAGAAGTAGTGATAGATACGGTAGAGACAAATTTGCATTTATTTTCCCCTTCTAGGAAAGATACCAAGAAGAACCTATTTGAAATATACAAAAGATTTAGGCATAAAGAAACACATTACAGTACAATTATAGCATAACTGTAAAAAATTCCTAAATATTCAACAATACAATGCCATGCAAGAAGTTAAGCTTGGGATGAATTTTAATGATACAGGTTAATTTTATGAGGAGATTTTTAGTAAAGAGTAGAGTATAAAATAATAAATCCATGAATTAACAACGTAAAGAAAAATGCACATGGAACTTTTATCTGTAAGATTTTTGCGTCTTTAAAAATGAGATCTGAAGGAAATATTAGTTTTACCTTTTTAGAAGTATTAAGTAGTGTTATAAAAGTGTTTTTGCTTTTCTTTTACTTCATTTTATGTGTTTTTTTCAGAACTAACTTTAAAAAAATGGTCATAGGGAATAGATTGTAAGAAAGCTTTACCACATTTATCACTTTTTGGTGCAGAGTACATGGTTCTTTTTTCCCCCCTACTATTTCCAAATTGGGAAAGGAATATGTCAAAGCTGTATATTGTCACCCTGCTTATTTAACTTCTATGCAGAGTACATTATGAGAAATACTGGACTGGATGAAGCACAAGCTGGAATCAAGATTGCTCGGAGAAATATCAATAACCTCAGATATGCAGATGACACCACCCTTATGGCAGAAAGTGAAGAAGAACTAAAGAGCCTCTTGATGAAAGTGAAAGAGGAGAGTGAAAAAGTTGGCTTAAAGCTCAACATTCAGAAAACAAAGATCATAGCATCTGGTCCCATCGCTTCACGGCAAGTAGATGGGGAAACAGTGGCTGACTTTATTTTCTTGGGCTCCAAATCACTGCAGACGGTGACTGCAGTCATGAAATTAAAAGACGCTTGCTCCTTGGAAGAAAAGCTATGGCCAACCTAGACAGCATATTAAAAAGCAGAGA
>SJYA01002253.1:214712-265663 GCA_006410615.1 Neotragus moschatus
CTTTTCCTATTTGGAACCAGTCTGTTGTTCCATGTCCAGTTCTAACTGTTGCTTCCTGACCTGCATACAGGTTTCTCAAGAGACAGGTCAGGTGGCCTGGTATTCCCATCTCTTTCAGAATTGTGAACAGTTTATTGTGATCCACACAGTCAAAGGCTGTGGCATAGTCAATAAAGCAGAAATAGATGTTTTTCTGGAACTCTCTTGCTTTTTTGTTGATCCAGCGGATGTTGGCAATTTGATCTCTGGTTCCTCTGCCTTTTCTAAATCCAGCTTGAACATGTGGAAGTTCATGGTTCACATATTGCTGAAACCTGCCTTGGAGAATTTTGAGCATTACTTTGCTCACGTGTAAGATGAGTTCAGTTGTGCGATAGTCTGAGGATTCTTTGGCATTTCCTTTCTTTGGGATTAGAATAAAAACTGACCTTTTCCAGTCCTGCGGCCACTGCTGAGTTTTCCAAATTTGCTGGCATATTGAGTGCAGCAGTTTCACAGCATCATCTTTCAGGATTTGAAATAGCTCAACTGGAATTCCATCACCTCCACTAGCTTTAGCAGGCTGCCAATTAGAAAAAGGGAATGTCTCAAATCTCAGAGACTGGCACCAGGCCCCTTATCTACAATATGCATTTTGAGATAACACTGGTACTAGGTGAGTCATCCTGGAACATAAATCAATTAACATAAATCTTGAAGAAAGGCAGGTCTCCAAATAAATATATAGTTTCATTAACATAGATTAGGAGAACAATGTATGAGAAAAACATAGTGGTTTGTTGAGCCCTTATCAGTTCTGGTTCTGAGTCTTAAGCGGAATGGACTTAAAGAAAGACAGACTCCAGGGTAAGTACTCAGTTCATTAATGGAGCTTAAGAAAAACATTTCCATAAGACAAAAGCACTGTTTAGCTCAAGGTCTGAGAAAAGTTAAGTTCAGGTTGAACCAGGTGTCATCATGGCAACACAGAATTTTAAGAGAAACCTTTTAAATTTGTGTAGAGAAGGGACACATTCCTGGATAGCTCAGTTGGTAAAGAATCTGTATGCAATGCAGGAGATCCCGGTTCGATCTCTGAGTAGGGAAGATCCCCTGGAGAAGAGATAGGCTACCCACTCCAGTGTTCTTGGGCTTACCTTGGGGCTCAGCTGGTAAAGAATCCACCTGCAATGTGAGAGACTGGGGTTCTGGAGTCCATGGGGTTGCAAAGAATTGAACACGACTGAGCAACTTTCACTCACTTCATTTAAGAGAAGGGGGGAAAAATCTGACACGTGTAGTTTGTTTCCTCCTACCATTTAAGAAATAAAAAAATAACTGACACTTTGCACCCTATTTCCTTTATTTGGAGGTCCCTAGCCTTCCTGCCTATTACCCTCTTAACAGTCAAAGTTATGGTTTTCCCAGTAGTCATGTACGGATGTGAGAGTTCATTTAAAAAGGCTGAGTGCTGGAGAACTGACACTTTTGAATTGTGGTACTGGAGAATACTTTTGAGAGTCCCTTGGACCGTAAGGTGATCAAACCAGTCAATCTTAAAGGAAATCAACCCTGAATATTTATTGGAAGGACTGATATTGAAGGTTCACTATTTGGCCACCTGATGCAAAGAGCCAACTCACTGGAAAAGACCCTGATGCTGGTAAAGATTGAAGGCAGGAGGAGAAACAGGTGATAGAGGATGAGACTGTTGGATGGTATCACCGATTCAATGGACTTGAGTTTGAGCAAACTCCAGGAGATTGTGAAGGACAGGAAATCCTGGTGTGCTGTAGTCCATAGGGTCACAAAGGGTCAGACATGACTGAATGACTGAACAACAACATCTTCCATCTGGAAACTTCTATTATTGTATCCCACTAGTGCCTCACCTTTATTTTGTTCAAGATGGAATTAACTATAAACATCAAACTAAGAGTTTTCTATTTTTTCCCATCTCAGTAAAGTCAGCACCAAAACCCCGAGTTAGGAGTATTCTGTTTTAGGGGAAGACAAATAAGCTTGATGTGATTATAGTCCCACTGTGAGCACCTAGAAAAAGTAGACACAACTGGAAAATAAAATTTATATGAAAGTGTTAAAGTGCCAGTAAAGTAGAAGGACTTGGGTTGACCTTAGAGAGAAGGGAAAACAATGTGGCATTAGACAGTTGTAAAGCTAAGGCTGAGGATATGAGAAGAAACTAGGAGAGGCTATGATGCTGGATAGAGATTTAGACATTCACATGAGGAGGGGTAGACAAAGCTGCAGTTCAAATACCAGCAAGGAGAATCACTGAAAAATAGCTTGGGTTTTCCCTTGGAACTCCCAAAGGCTGTAACACAGGCATACAAAGGAATTATAAAATAATTATTCTTATCGAAACTCAAACTTGCTTTTAAACAAGCTCAGTCCCTGTGATCAATAAATTCAATACATAAACAGCAACTTGGAGAGCATGAGATGCTTGGAACATGTATAACATTCTCAAATGGTAATTTAAGAACCCAAACAATAACAGAAAGAACAAACTGGATAGATTTAATATTAGATGAGACACAGTTGAAAAAAAAAAAATCAGTGAACTGAAAAATACCACAGTAAAAAATATGCTGATTTGTATAAGCAAAGAAAAATGACTGGAAAAAATGAAATAAAAATATATGTGGAACATGGTGACAAAGTTCTAATATATTACAATTACTTCACAAGATAACCAAAACAATATTTGTTAAAAGACACAAAGACATGGTTTTAAGAAGTCCTGTGAACCAAACTCATGATGAATACAAATAAAACCACATGGAAGCAAACCATAAAACACTGACAACTGGATTATCCCCGCCCATCAGTCCCAAGCCTTCTGCATCGAACCTAGACCAGCAATCCGTTTCACTTATGATATCATACATGTTACAATGCCATATTCCCAAATCCTCCCACCCTCTCCCTCTCCCACAGAGTCCAAAAGGCTGTTCTACACATCTGTGTCTCTCTTGCTGTCTTGCGTACAGGTTTAACACCACCATCTTTCTAAATTCCATATATATGTGTCAGTATACTGTATTGCTGTTTTTCTTTCTGGCTCACTTCACTTCTGTATAATTGGCTCCAGTTCCATCCACCTCATTAGAACTGATTCAAATGTATTCTTTTTGATGGCTGAGTAACACTCCATTGTGTATATGTACCACAGCTTTCTTATCCATTCATCTGTTGATGGACATCTAGGTTGCTTCCATGTCCTGGCTATTATAAATAGTGCTGTGATAAACACTGGGGTACACGTATCTCTTTGATGGTGTGGGGAGGGAGGGGGAAGGGGGGGTCTGGATTGGGAACTCAGGTACACTTATAGCTGATTTATGTCAATGTATGGCAAAATGAGTACAGTATTGTAAAGCAAAACAAACTAAAAAATAAAAATTANTGGCTATTATAAATAGTGCTGTGATAAACACTGGGGTACACGTATCTCTTTGATGGTGTGGGGAGGGAGGGGGAAGGGGGGGTCTGGATTGGGAACTCAGGTACACTTATAGCTGATTTATGTCAATGTATGGCAAAATGAGTACAGTATTGTAAAGCAAAACAAACTAAAAAATAAAAATTAAAAATAAATAAATAAATATATATATATATATATAAGAATTTAAGTAAGGGTAGAATAACAATCCAGAGAAGGCAGTGGCACCCCACTCCAGTACTCTTGCCTGGCAAATCCCATGGATGGAGGAGTCTGGTGGCTATAGTCCATGCGGTCGTTACCAGTTGGATAGGACTGAGCAACTTCACTTTCACTTTTCACTTTCATGTATTGGAGAAGGAAATGGCAACCCACTCCAGTGTTATTGCCTGGAGAATCCCAGGGACGGGGGAGCCTGGTGGGCTGCCCGGGTCGCACAGAGTCGGACACGACTGAAGCAACTTAGCAGCAGCAGCAGCAGCAGAATAACAATCCTAAAGATTGTAATAAAACCATGCACTCTAAGCTTCCAAAGACCAGCCACATCTGTTATTTTACTATTTAAAATGAAAAAAAAATGTGTAAGGGGGGAGGGATAAATTAGGAGTTTGCAAGTAGCAGATACAAACATATCACCCAAATATGTAACACAGGGAACTATATTAAATATGCTATAATAAATCAACAATGAAAAAAAAAAAACAAAAACACTGACAACCAAAGGTAAAGTAGAAACCTTAAAAGCATCCAAATAGGTGAGAAGGGAACATATTTCTTTAAAGGAAACAGACATAACATTTACATCTGGCTTCTTAAGAGAAAATTGAGTCACAAAGAACATGGAATTATATCTTTAAAGTACCCAAACAAAGCAGCTACTAACTAATAATTTGATGTATTACAAACTGCTGCCCTTCAAAAATGATGTTAATAAAGTAAACTTTCTAAAAAACTAAATCTGAAAGACTGTCACCAAAACAACTGCGGTATAGAATGCAGTGAAGGCATTGTGGCAGATGCATGCTAACATTTAATTTTGTATTCAATTTTACTAGATTAAAAATTAAATTTAAATTAAATTAAAATTTTTTTAAACACAATGATGCTCATGCAGTCATGTATTGTCTATGGCCATTTTCATGTGTTAACTTCAGAGTTGAGCAGGTATTGATAAAAACCACATGGCCAACAAAGTCTAAAATACTATCTATCTAGCTTTTTGCAGAAAATATTCATCGATCTTGATATAGATTCACAGATTGAATACAGGTATTCAGAAAAATAAATAGAAAGCAAAGAAAGACTAACTAAACAAATCTAATATTAGCAATTATCTATTAGCAATGATAATGTCTTAATAAATTTAAAATATATACTCAATGAAACTAATGATAACAATAGTCGCATATAGTATTCAATAAATGTCATTTAAGACAATTTTTATTTTCATATATTCTATTATTTTCAGGTAGCCTCTTTCATATATTTATTGAATTTTGGCCTTTTTTGCCAAAAGTATATAATCAATCTCTCACTTTCCAAATTTGCTTCTTTCTCCTATTTTTGTCCTATCACTAATCAATCTCTCACTTTCCAAATTTGCCTCTTTCTCCTATTTTTGTCCTATCACTTTGATCAAAATATTTTCAGGATATATATTTAGGTTTATAGCAATTTAGCATTTTATTTTTGCAGATATTTGATAACATTTGTGAGATTATTTTTCATCTCAAGTAATGAGCTTTATCTGTAATCATACTTTATATGCTATGTGTATGCATGCTAAGTCACTTCAGTTGTGTCTGACTTTTGTGACCTTATGGACTATACCCCACCAGGCTCCTCTGTTCATGGGAGTCTCCAGGAAAGAAAACTATAGTGATCGCCATGCCCTGTTTCAGGGGATCTTCCTGACCCAGGGATCGAACTCATGTCTCTTATGTCTGCTGCATTGGCAGGTGGGTTTTTTATAGCTAGTGCCATGGAGGAATTCCCTTTATATGCCATTAGCATATCTAAACATTTGTATGCATAATACTTACTGTTTTTATCCTGCAAGTTTCAAGCTTTCATATGCTTATAATTAAGGTATTTCTTATGAATGATTATGAAGTCATTAGTAAACAGCTTATTAAACTCTTGACCGAGGTCAGCAGACTATGTTCAACTGACTAAATCTTGCTTGGCATTATTTTTTAAATTCAATTTTATTAAAACACAATGATGCTCATACAGTCATGTATTGTCTGTGTCTATTTTCATGATTTAACTTCAGAGTTGACCAGGTAGTGATAAAAACCACGTGGGCAACAAAGTCTAAAATACTATCTATCTGGCTTTTTGCAGAAAATATTTGTCAATCTTGATATAGACTAACAGATTTTAAGCTATGTGTATTAGTGCATATACATTTAATATAACTATCATGTGTTGGCTAAATCTGCCATTTTATTACATGTTTAATAATTCTTCCATCTATTTGTTACTTCTCTCTCTAAACATTTTTGAATGAATGATATATTTTTATTATTTCATTTTCCTTTCTATTTTCTTGTTAACTGTATATTGACTTAAAATTCATTTTTGTATTTATATGAGTTACAAAATTAATAATTTTATATAAGAAAATTATATATATATATCTTTACAAAAAATCATTTTATAAATTCCTTTAAATTGTAAGACATATAGATACAACTCCATTTATATCCTGTGTACCTTTTACTCACTGCAATCATGCAGTTTAATTTTATACATATTTTAAGGTAGGTGAGTGAAAAAGTTGGCTTAAAACTCAACATTCAAAAAACTAAGATCATGACATCTGGAATCATCACTTCATGACAAATAGATGGAGGAACAATGGAAAAAGTGTGAGAATTTATTTTCTTGGGTTCCAAAATCACTGCAGATGGTAACTGAAGCCATGAGATTAAAAAATAATTGCTCCTTGGAAGAAAAGCTATGACCAACCTAGACAGCATATTAAAAAGCAGAGACATTACTTTGTAAACAAAGGTCTGTCTAGTCAAGGCTGTTTTTCCAGTGGTCATGTATGGCTGTGAGAGTTGGACTATAAAGAAAGCTGAACACCGAAGAATTGATGCTTTTGAGTTGCGATGTTGAAGAGGAATCTTGAGAGTCTCTTGGACTACAAGGAGATAAAACCAATCAATCATAAAGGAAATAAGTCCTGGATATTCATTGGAAGGACTGATGCTGAAACTGAAACTCCAATACTTTGGCCACCTGATGTGAAGAACTGACTCATTGGAAAAGATCCTGATACTAGGAAAGGTTGAAAGCAGGAGGAAAAGGAGGCAACAGAAGATAAGATGGTTGGATAGCATCACTGACTCAATGAACATGAGTTTGAGCCAGTCCCGGCAGTTGGTGCTGGATAGGGAAGTTTGGCATGCTTCAATCCATGGGTCACAAAAAGTCAGACACGACTGAGTGGCTGAACTGAACTGAGGCCATTATGACAGTATAACATAAAGTGGTCTGCTTGACACTGTACACACAATGAGTTTTAACATAGGATAGGAATATCAGGCTTAGGGAATCCAAGTCTTTTGGAAGTTTGCCTAATCTTTTATTTAGAGGAAGAAATTATCTTTATAGTTGTTGTTTAGTCATTAACTCTTATTCAATTGTTTTTGTAATCCCATGGACTGTAGCACACCAGACTCCTTAGTCCGTGGGACTTCCCAGGCAAGAATACTTGCGTAGCTGTGTTTTTCTCCTCCAGGGTATCTTACCAATGCAAAGATCAAACCCTTGTCTCTTGCATTGGCAGGCAGATTCTTTACCACTGAGCCACAAGGGAAGTCCCATTATCTGTTTATACTGGACAGTAATAGCCTCCTTCCAGTGCCAAAGTGAGACAATATTTCTATTTTCCAAGGCTTTTCAGTTAAAATTTGAAAAATTGTCTGAAACAATGGACAGTCTGGGCCTTATGTAATAAATATGCAGAAATACAAGAGGGCCACAGGCAATTAAAAAAAAAAAATCTCACCATTACCTTGATATCAAATAAGGTCTGCAGGAAGTTTCATCCAGGAAGGGGCCAGACAAATCAGTGTCTGCCTGAATCCTTGAAAACAAACAACAAATACCTGCCAACAAAAAATATACAGTGTATTTAGAAAAGATGTGCTTTAGAAATTAAAGCTTAGTAAAGATGTTCTAGGCAAAGAAAAGCTGGGGAAGTTCGACACTATCAGAACCATTTTGCATGCTAAATCATTTCAGCTGTGTCTGACTCTTTGTGACACTATGGACTTTAGCCTGCCAGGGTTCTTTATCCATGTAATTCTCTGGGCAAGCATACTGGAGTGGACTGTCATGTTCTCTTCCAGGGGATCTTCCTTACTAAGGGATCAAACCCACATCCCCTGCAGCTCCTGCATTGCAAGCAGATTCTTTAACTGTCTTACAAGAAAATAAATGCTAAAAAGGGAGTCTTTTAAATTGAAAGTAAAAGAAACTAAGTAACCATTTGAAAATATATGAAAATATAAAACTCACTGGTAATGGTAAATATATAAAGTCAGATTGTTGTAATACAATTATGGTATACTTTTAACTCCAGAATATAAGTTTAAATTAATAGTATTAAAATAAGTATAGCTTCAGTAGATTGTAATGGATGCATAATATAAAAGGATGTGAAGCATGACATCAGTAGCATAAAATATGTGGGGAAAAAAAGTCTACAGCTTTTACATGCAAATGAAAGTAAATTGTTGCTGTCTTAAAATAGACTGTTATGTCTAAGATTTTTATGTAAGCTTCATCATAAACACAAAGAAAAAAGAAAAAACCTTTAGTAAATACAAAAAATTAATGAGAAAGGAATTAAAACATACAAATACAAATAAAGGAAGAATGGATTAAAGAAACTATAAAATGTCAGAAATCAATCAATAAAGTGAAAATAATAAGTCCTTACCTATCAATAATTACTTTAAATGTACATGGATTAAATTCTCCAATCAAAAGAAACAAAGCAACTGAATTTACAGCAAATAACATCCAACAATGTGCTGCCTACATGATTCACATTAGCTTTAACCACACAAAGCCTGAAATTAAGGCATGGAAAAAGAATTGTTATGCAAATTTTAACAGAAAGAGAACCAAATTGTCAATACTTACATCAAACAAAATGTATAAATATTCAGTCAAAATTAGTCAGAAGAGAAAAAGAAGGCTACTAAATAGTGTTAAAGAGATTGGTTTATCAACAGCATATAACAATGCTAAATATATGTGAATCCAACATTTGACTATCTAAATATTAACAGTATTAACAGAAATAAAGGGGGAATAGAAATATATTTCTATTCCCACTTTTAACACTGGATAGATCATTGGAAGGATCATCTGTTTTCATAATAGATAGTATGTTGGGTCACAAGAAAGTTGTAAAAATACAAGATTAAAATCATATCAAGCATTTTTTATTACAATAATATGAAACTAGAAATCAAATTTGAAAAATTAACCATCATATTGAAATTTAAAAATATGTTACTCAACAACCAATAAGTCAAAGGAAAAATAAAAGAGAAAGTAAAAAGTACCTTGAAACAGATACAAATAAAATTATACATGTAAAACTTTATGGAATACAGCCAAAACATTCTAAAAGAGAAGTTTATAGTGAAAAATGACTACAGTTAGAAAAAATTCTCAAATAAAAAACTTAACTTCATATCTTGAGGAACTGGTAAGAGAATAAAATAAGTGCAGAATCTAGCAGGTGAAAGAAAATACTAAAAAATGACTGAGCAGAAATAGATGATGTAGTGACCAGAAAGTAAATGGAATAAAACTCAATAATTTTATTTAATATAGAAAAATAACAAACTGTTAGCTAGATAATCTAAGAAAAACAGGGGGGATTCAAATATGAAATTACAGATGAAAGATGAACCCTTACAATTGATACAACAGAGATACAAAAGATCATAATAGACTATTCTGAGCAACTGCATGCATTAAATTAGATAACCTAGATGAATACATTTCTAGAGATGAAAAAATACCAAGACAGAATCAGGAAGAAATAGAAAATGTGAACAGAACAATAACAAGTAAGGAAATTAAATCACTAACTCCAAATCTCCCAATACTGCAAAACTGAGATCAGATGGTAAATTCTACTAAATATTTAAAGAATTAACGTCAATCTTTTTCAAACTTCATAAAAACACTGAAGAGGTAGGAACACTCTCAAATCTATTTTAAAAGATCAGCATTACCCTGATACCAAGCCAGACAAAGACACCATAAGAAAAGGAAATTACAGACCAATATCACTGAAAAAAACATAGATGTAAAAATCTTCAACAAAATACTAGTAATTCAAATTCAACAACACTTAAAATATATACCACGATCAAGTAGGATTTATCCCTGGGATGCAATTATAGTTCAACATACTCAAATCAATAAACATGATACAAAACACTAACAAAGTAAAGGATTAAAATATGTGACCTTCTCAACAGATGCATAAAAACAACCTGAAAAAAATTCAATATCCTTCCATGATAAAAATTGTTCACAAGTTAGGAATACAAAGACTATATCTCAATTTAATAAAGGCTCACAGATAATTTCATTATGAATAAAATGACTGTCAAAACTCCAATGGCATTTTTTCCTCAGGAATGATTAAAAAAAAAAAAAAAATCTATCATAAAACTTATGTGGAACCACTAAAGACCCTGAATGATCACATCAATTTTGAGAAAAATGAACAAAACTAGAGCTGTCATATTGCTTGATTTCACAAAGATATAGTAATAAAGACTGTATATGCCTTGATGGACGTGAGTTTGAGTTAACCCCAGGAGTTGGTGATGGACAGGGAGGCCTGGCGTGCTGCAATTCATGGGGTCGCAAAGAGTTGGACACGACTGAGCGACTGAACTGAACTGATAGTATGGATGTTAAAAATTGACACAGTGGAATAGAAATAGAGTCCTGAAATAAATCTATACATATATGCATAATCTATTACAAAAATGCCTAGAAAACATATAGGGAATAGGTAGCCTCTTCAACAAAAAGCTTTTGGAAAAGTGGATAACTATATGCTAAAGAGTGAAACTGGACTCCTTATCTTGCACCAAATATAAAAATCAAATTAAAATGAGTTAAAGACTTAAATTTAAGACATAAAACCATAAAACTCCAAGAAGAAAACATAGGAAAAACCTCCTTGGAACTGGTGTGGCAATGAATGTTTGTGTAAAACAACAAAAGCACAAGCAATAAAAGAAAAATCAACAAGTAGAATTACAACTCACCAAAAACCTCTGCCCAGCAAAGGAAATAATCAGCGAATGGAGGGTCAACCTTTAGAGTTGGAGAAAACATTTATAAATTTCATATCTCATAAGAGGTTAATATGAAAAATATATGAGGACCTCATACAACTCACAAGCCAAAAAATCAAGAAGTCTTATTTTGAATTTAGCAAATATCTGTGGACATTTTTTCAAGAAGACATACAAATAGGCAACAGATGAAAGTTTTCAACATCATTAGTCATCAGGAAATATAAATTAAAACCACAATGAAATTTCTCCCCACACCTATTAACATGGTTATGTCCTTAAAATTACAAGAGATAACAGGTGTTGGTAAGAGTGCAGACAAAAAATTAATTTTAATATATTGTTGATGAAAATGTAAACTGAGACAGCCATTATGAAAACAGTATGAAAGTGCCTCAAGTATTAAAAATAGAATTAACATACGATCTAGCAAGTAATTTATTGTTAATTATATAAAGGAAATACACTCACTGTCTCAAACTGATGTCTGCATTCTCATACTTTTTGCAGCATTATTAAAAATAACCAAGATATGGGAAAATGTGATGGATAAATTGTGCACATAGGAGATATTATTCAGCCATAGAAAATCTTGCTACTTGTTTCAGCATGTATGAACATGGAAGACATTATTCTAAGTGAAGTAAGCCAGACAAAGAAAGAATATACTGTATTAACTCTTAATATGTGGATTCTAAAAATGTTGAACTTCTACCTCTGAAGTTACTGTGGACATGGGGATAGGGGTAGTGGAGAAATATTGGTGAAACAGTACAAAAATTCATTTACGAGATAAACAAGTTCTGGGAACCTAATGTTCATTATTAGATGGATTTTAGTTAATAATGACTATAGCTAATAATAATTGGAGAAGGCAATGGCGCCCCACTCCAGTACTCTTGCCTGGAAAATCCCATGGACGGAGGAGCCTGGTAGACTGCAGTCCATGGGATCTCAAAGAGCGGACATGACTGAATGACTTCACTTTGACTTTTCACTTTCATGAATTGGAGAAGGCAATGGCACCCCACAAAAGTATTCTTGCCTAGAGAATCCCAGGGATGGGGGAACCTGGTGGGCTGCCGTCTATGGGGTCGCACAGAGTCAGACACGACTGAAGCGACTTAGCAGCAGCAGCAACAGCAGCATAGCTAATAATAGTCTATGGCATAGGTGAATTCTGCTAAGTGAATAATTTGGGTTGTTTAAAAATGTTCACTATATGAGGAAATTAATGTGCTGTTTATTTATAGTAATTATTTTAAAATGTATATGTATATTAAACCAGCATATTACACCTTAAATATATATAAATTTTGTTTGTCAACTATATCTCAACAGTGCTGGAAATAGAGGAAAAGAATTAAAAAATGAAGGAAAGTTTAATTTCTCAAACTTGTTCATTAATGCAGGTGCAAAATCCTATTAATAAACTGATTCTGCAAATTTAAAACTGGCAAGATGACCAAATTTGATCTACTCTAGCAAATTAAGATCAATTTAACATATATAAATCAATCTATTCTGTTTATCCCACTACCAGAATAAATAGAAAAATGAAATATTCATTAGATGCAGAAATCATAATCTGTTAAAAAGTCAATAGCCATTCATGTTAGTGTCAATAACTATTATTTAAATGAGCTAGTTTCTGAATTGACTTAAATGTGAAAGTCCAAGCCTTTAGTCTTCTTAAACATACATTGATCCTGCATGTCTGTCATAATGTTAGGAACATTTTCACTGGAATAAGCACCATGAGGCTGAATCTTATAAAAGAAGAGGTATTTTAAGTTCCTCTCCATGGGACATTATTATTCCTTTGATGCATAACATGAAAATTAATTCCTTAGAACAGTATATCATGATCTCTATTTCATGTATTAACCAGGACACTCTGCTCAAACTGCAGTAAAAAGAGTGAACAAAGTCCAATGTGAT
The DNA here is from genome assembly GCA_006410615.1 of Neotragus moschatus. Lineage (NCBI taxonomy): Eukaryota > Metazoa > Chordata > Mammalia > Artiodactyla > Bovidae > Neotragus > Neotragus moschatus. The sequence continues at coordinate 227,454 of SJYA01002253.1, forward strand.
CCAGGACTATCTGCAAAATTTTCCCTAGGGTTATATGAAAATGGAGCAAGTTTAATATAGGTTCCTATAAAATTATAAATACATATAAAATAACTTGAATAATTTTAAAACTTATTTCTGATACCTTAAAATGTGTAAATCCAGTAAAACTCCTATACTGAAAGGAAAGAGAAAGAAATAGTTATTGTATATTTGTAACCATGATGGAAATGTGTATTATAGTGTTTCTCAAATTGTTTTCTGCCTATTTAAACTGCCTTCCAAAGACAGAGAGACAGAGAAAGGGATGAAGCGAGGGAAGAAGGGGGGGAGGGATGGAAAGAGGGGGAGAGAGAAGAGAAAGAGAAAGAATGAAAGAGAGTCAAGCGAGATTTTAAAGACTCTTCAAATAAATTGGAAAATGCCAAACATTCTATTTCTCTTGGCAATTCAGAAACATTTTCTGTATATTTGAGATGGAAGAGTTCAGCCAACAAAGGAAAGTGTTTTACTTTGTTCTACACAATATTTCCTAAACAGAGTTGAGAGGGAATTGATGAGCAGGGAAACAGCCCTTTTCAGTCTGTGGAGATGCTGGTCCCCCCCGCCCCCTCCCTGTGTGTTCTCTCCTTCTGTCTCATGAAAGGGATTCCAGTAGAGAGAGCTGGTCCCTGATAAGAACAGTCACCTTTTCAAATGTCTGACTGGGTTTCTAGATGAGGGAAAGGTATTGTGTGTTTGTGTTTTGGTTTGGGGACTTTTCTGTTCCTGAGAGCTGAAACTCACCCTGATCCGACAGGCTTTCTGAACTGAACACAAATGCAAGCCACTGATCTAGGGAGTTTTGTTGCAGGAGTTGGAGTTTAGTGCAGTTATTCTCAACGTGGGCTGCACATCAAAACTGGAGAGTTTTTAAAAATATTCTGACATGTAGATAATAGCCAAGACCAAAGGACTCTGGAAAGTGGGGCGGGCAATGGCAGTTCTTAAAATCTTTCTAGGTGATTCTGCAATCACCACAAGGGCTGAGAATCAGCCCTCAAGGGCATCACTTTTAACCTGGGCTGAAGAACTCCCTGTAAACCTGCTTTTTTCTCCCTTGACCTTTGCTGTTGTCATCAAAGGGGTTTCCCCAGTGGTTCAGATACAAAGAATACGCTTGCAATGCAGGAGACGCAGGTCTGTTCCCTGGGTTGGGAAGACCCCCTGGAGGAGAGCATAGCAACCCCACTCCAGTATTCTTATCTGGAGAATTCCATGGACAGAAGAGCCTGGTGGGCTACAGCCCAAAGGGTCACAAAGAGTTGGACACAGCTGAAATGACTGAGCACTCACACTTGCATTGTCATCAAAAGTTTAAAGGTTTCACTGTATTCTTTGTTTTTGAAAAATGAGTTCACACTAGTATGTGTGTGTATCTGTGTGTGTGTGTGTGTNATTCCATGGACAGAAGAGCCTGGTGGGCTACAGCCCAAAGGGTCACAAAGAGTTGGACACAGCTGAAATGACTGAGCACTCACACTTGCATTGTCATCAAAAGTTTAAAGGTTTCACTGTATTCTTTGTTTTTGAAAAATGAGTTCACACTAGTATGTGTGTGTATCTGTGTGTGTGTGTGTGTTCAACTGTGTCCAGCTCTTTGGGACCCCATGAACTGTAGCCTGCCAGGCTCCTCTGTCCATGGAATTTTCCAGGCAAGAATACTGGCGTAGGTTGTCATTTTTCTACTCCACTAGGTCAAGTCCTAATTTGCTAGCCAACAGATGGGTTTTGATTTTTGTCTCAGAGGTCTATATTTAGATCAACTATTTGTGTCCTTTGGAGTTAGAATCACAGGAGACAAATAGAATACAAATAGACAAGTAGAATACAGTCAACCAAAACAAACAAAAAATTACATGCTCCTGTGTAAACAACAGAGTTTTACAAATACTCTATGCAGTAAAGCATAGTGTAATCGTTCTTAATACTGTATTACACACTCTCTTGGTTGGAAACTATCAACACATTCTTCATCCAAAGCATATAGTTTGAAATATTTCCCACTAATATGACCTAAGCAATGATGAATCAACAGGTTCATTAATTTACTCCCAATCCAGAGAGTAATCCAATGTCAATTCAATATAATTCATTCCAAGGTGTAGATAGGGACAAATTTATTTTATTTTTGATTAGTCTCAGAATTTAGAACATCCAGTTTTCCAGTTCCCTTCTAATTTTATTCCCAGATCTATCTAGTTTTACTCCCTAGGATTCTTCAGTCTAGGGAATAAATGTTCCATTTAATCGCTACAAACATAGCCTATATAAAATCAATGGTACAAACAGAAAACTGGCAGTGTCATTTCTATTGAAAAGATCAAATTATCAGAAATACTTCCAGGCAGCATTGCAGCTTTTTAATGTAGTGATGCTGGCTGTCACTTTAAAACAAAACAGTTTTGTATGATGGACTCTGTGACAGGACTAGTGAATCTTACAATCCTTTGCATCACTCAATTGATGTACTACTGTTTGTTTTGCTACATATGAGTCTCCAGGTCAACAATACGGTTGCCAAAAGTTTAGCTACCCTACTTCCCCCCACCCAGCAACTAGGGGCTAAAATCTACAATTTTCCATTCCAAGCTCTATTAAGAGCCCTCGGGAAAAACACACAGAAGTCAATCTTGAATTATTTCACTCTATTTTCTAAGGCATTGGAGACTTTTGAGAGTCCTTTGGGCTGCAAGGAGATCCAACCAGTCCATTCTATATATATTGTTGCTTTGCTAATGCCTATTGTAACTCTTTCAAACAGCATCCCCTCTCTCTGGTAGACATAGAGATTTTATATTCCACCTTTAGTACTGATGTGTTTGTTTTTGTTTAGTTGCTAAGTTGTGTGCAACTCTTGCGATCCCACAGATTGTAGCCTACCAGGCTCCACTGTCCATGGGATTGCCAAGCAAGCATACTGGAGTGGGTTGCCATTTCCTTCCATCTTCAGGGGATCTTCTCAATCTGTGGATTGAACTCACATCTCCTACATGCATCTTTTGTATTGCAGGTGGATTCTTTTACCACTTAGCCACCTGGGAAGTCCATCATCAGTTCAGTTCAATTCAGTCGCTCAATCATGTCTGACTCTTGGTGACCCCATGAATCGCAGCACACCAGGCCTCCTTGTCCATCACCAACTCCCCAGAGTTCACTCAGACTCATGTCCATCAAGTCAGTGATGCCATCCAGCCATCTCATCCTCTGTTGTCCCCTTCTCCTCCTGCCCCCAATCCCACCCAGCATCACAGTCTTTTCCAATGAGTCAACTCTTCGCATGAGGTGGCCATAGTACTGGAGTTTCAGCTTTAGCATCATTCCTTCCAATGAACACCCAGGACTGATCTCCTTTAGCATGGACTGGTTGGATCTCCTTGCAGTTCAAGGGACTCTCAAGAGTCTTTTCCAACACCACAGTTCAAAAGCATCAATTCTTTGGCGTTCAGCTTTCTTCACAGTCCAACTCTCACATCCGTACATGACCACTGGAAATACCATAGCCTTGACTAGACAGTTATATCTACATGCAAATTCTCTTTTAGGACACATGGTATTTCCCAAGCAACCATACTAATGGCACAGAGCTTATTTCAAATATGTGCTATTACTAAACATATACAACTTGAAAGCTATATCAAGAGTGTGGAAGAGTATGGACAGATCTAATAATAATAATAATAATAAAGCATACATTTACCAAAAAAATGAGCAGATCCCCCAGAACTGAGTGGAGACTAGAACTAAATTCAGGGAAATTGAAGGAACCATTAGGCAAGGCTCGATGATGACTCACATTAACTCTACACCAAGAACAGGATTCAAATTTTCTTTATTCAGCTCATTCTGAATCATGTTTCTCTTTCTTTCATCAACTAAAGAATTCACTGCATATTTTCAGTGTTCTCAGAGACAGATTGCTTTGTCCAGACTGTTTCAACTGCTAAATATTTTTTATTTTCATCAAAATACTCTATGTGCATGCTAATGAAATAGCTCAATCTTTGTCTTAGCTTTAGAACTATCTCTTGCTGAGGGTAATTAAACACATAGGAAAAAGGAAAGAGTTATAAATAATATTTGTATTCTGTATTTGACATTAAGCAGAATGCTTCATAAAATCAATAGCTGTGTGAATCTCAGCATGTTGTTTTAATGAAATGGTATTTTGTTTGCTTTGTTTTTAAGCTAGCATAAAAATTTTTTTAAATGGTTTAAATTAGTCATTAAGATATATATATATATATATATATATATATATATATATACTTAGCACAGTTAGAACTTCAAACTTTTTCTAACTCAACATTTCAGGGAACTGAAACACCAATCTAATAAACATATAATGTGAGTTTACACATATTAGCCATCCATGCTCTTAAAGATTACTTCATTTAACAGATCAAAGGGCCAAATAATTTGATGACAATTGATAAGAATATGTACATGGACTCTATTAAGTGAAAATAATAATGAATGCTTATGCTATTACTATGGAAAATTTGATACACAGTTTAAATAAAGTACAAGCTACCACAAACATTAATTTAAATTGTGTATTTCCCTTTATTTGAATAGAAACTTTGAAATGCCTTTTGTAATTTTTTAAAACCACTATTCAGTAATTAATGCATATTAGGAAACAATTCCTCATGAGTTTCCCAGTTTCTGTGCATCTTATCTTTTGTTCTGGGTGATCATGTCAAGGATTTTTGTACATTTGTACATATTCCAACAACCTTGGAAGACAGAGCTAGTGCCTTACCCTAAAATAGAGGACAGATTTATTTACTGTCCAGAACAAGAAAGATGCTTGCCGACAGAATGGGCAGTTTGCTCGAATCTCCTATAAGTGATACAGGATTGCCACAATCTTGTTTCCTCAGCTGGGCTGTAGAACCAACAGGGGCACATCATTCACCTTGGTGACCCCGGCATTCCCTTCACAGGCTGCACGGGGTGCAAAGTAGATGAACACGAATACTCTGCTTGTTTCTCTGGTGGGTCAGCGGTAAAGAATCCACTTGCAACTCAGGAGGCGCAAGTTTGATCCCTGGGTCGGGAAGAGGATCAGAGCTTTTTTACAGCTAAGAACGAAGATATTATGTTTATGACTAACTTCCATTTATTACAAATTTCACATTCATTACTGTGCAATAGCTTTAAATTAATAAAAAGGAACTCTCATTTACAGGAACAAGAGTTAGGCATGTAACCAGAGAAATGATAAGTATGCATGACACAAAATATTGAAGTTTGAGAACCTTCATCTCTAGAGAAGTCCCACAGGCTTTTCATGANATTATGTTTATGACTAACTTCCATTTATTACAAATTTCACATTCATTACTGTGCAATAGCTTTAAATTAATAAAAAGGAACTCTCATTTACAGGAACAAGAGTTAGGCATGTAACCAGAGAAATGATAAGTATGCATGACACAAAATATTGAAGTTTGAGAACCTTCATCTCTAGAGAAGTCCCACAGGCTTTTCATGAAAAAATGCACAGACTAGTACAGGAATTCTAAGATGGTAGCTTGCTTTTAATAAGTTACAATAAATAGAATAATATTTTAACAAAGAGCATAATCTGGTTGGGAGGTAGTGTGGGAAGACAATGGAGAGACACTTTCTAACTCGGGAGACTAGCTGAATGGTACCGATATTTACATCATAAGAATATGGGTGGAGGCAGCTTGGGTGAGATTAGATAATTGTGAGACACTTTTGAGGTACGTTTTATGAAAACCTTCTCTGCAAAAGATTTTCCTCTCATCTATCAGTTTAGAGATGTAAAACCTGAAGGAGGAACAAGGACAACATGTACTCCTGTCCAAGCTCCCAGGAGGGCACACACCTCCCTCGTCTCTGATTTCACCTGATCAGCCCAGTTTGGATGAGAGAGGCTGATGTCAGCGGCACTGTCCTGATTTCATCCCAAATGAAGCAATCAAAGGAATCCAGTCAGCACAAACGAGGGAAGCCTGCCAGATGGGAAGCTAATGGGAGGGTGGCAGGGAGTGGGCTGTGAGCTGGAATTAGCTTGTTAAGTGGAACTAAAATCCACACAAAGCAGCCTTCTAGAAGTTCTAATTCAAAAGCTACTTTTGTGTGCCTCTATTCTCATCAGAAGAAAGTATGTGATCAAACTGCTCATATACTGTGTCTATAGAGGAATTTATTTCAGNATGTGAGATATCTTAAAGAAACATGTACTACATGTCACACAGAAATGATGTATAAAATAAAAACAGGTCCCTAAAAGCAGACAAAGAAACCAAAACTTGCAAAACTGTATCATGACTTCCAAAAAAATTAACCTAATATAAGACAAATACTTAAGCAGCACATTCAGACTCATGTTTCTAGACTATTATAGGCAAACTGATTTGACAGCAGTTCCACAGCCTCATGCATTCTACTTACGGCTCAAACAATTCTCAACTCTTTTTGCATCCTGACTCACTTTGCCAAGACCAAAGAAAGACTGATTCCAGTCTCCCCAATTTTTGTTAAAGTACTTTGTCTTACTTTACTTTTTCTGAAACACTCTCCTCTTTGTTATATGTTCCCTGTTGGGTCACTAAGTATTTAGGCAAACTAAGTAGAGAGGTACTTCTGTTAGCAATTGCCTAATGGGCTTCTAAGGATTGAAAGTTTCTACCAGATTTGGCCAAAATCCTCACACCTGTGGACTCAGGTAGTGGATGCCCTGACAGGTGACTTTTCTTCTTGTAATTCGAGTGCCAACTTAAGGTTTTTTGTTTTTTGTTTTTTCCCAATGTATCCACTTCATAGAGCATCCTCTTCAACAAAGTAGATCTCTAATAAACATAAAACACATTCCCAACCCAGGACTAAAGAGCCAGGACAACTGGACATTCATGACCCCCTTCCCTCAGGCAATCTCTTTTGATGGAAAGACATTGATGGATCTAGATAACTGGTCATACATTCCGTTTCCTCCTTTATCTCTCTGCTTGTGCTTTAATACCTACTCTAATGTTTTGAATTTGCTAATAAAGACTAACCTGGAAACCTTAGACCCTCATTCTCAACTCCAATAAAAGAAGAACCCCAGACCCAAATGTACTCTTCCTCTCTGAACCTATGACCTCACTGAGTGTCCCTCATATGCTCCAGTCATTGTAAGTAATACATTTTCTTTTCCATCAAATTTCCCTGTTGGTTATCACTGCAAATCATCTTGAAATCATAAGAACTCCAAGGGTCAGTCCAGTGGTTTCACTGGTTTGGAAAAGAGAGATGTCTGTGGGAAGTTCACCTGGAGCCCAGGTGAGTGATCCTAGGCATTTTTAACCCTTAACAGTACTATTAAAAGGCTGAGACCAGCACAAAACAACTCAGGGAGACTTCTCTGGCGGTCCAGTGACTAAGACTCTGCTCTGCGCTGCCAATGCAGAAGGCCCAGGTTCAATTCCTGGTCAGGGAACTAGACTGCACAGGCTGCAACTAAGAGTTTCCATACTCAACTTAAAGAACAAGTCCTCCATGCTGCACAGTCAAATATATAAATAATTTTTTTAAAACTCAGTCTAAGCATCTCAACCCACACAAGATGAACTTATCCATCAAAGATTCTAAGCTGAATCACAGTGTTAAAGAAAAGAGGGATTAAACCATTAGCCACTGCAGTTGCTGATTGACAAGCCCTTTGAGAGGAAGTTAGGATGAAAAGCAGGATGAGGCACCTGTGTTTGGAAAAACAGGCCTCTTTAATAATGAGAGATTTCCCAGAAAAAAAATTATGAACTCTGATTCTTGCATCTTCCCATACACAGAAAGCACTTAAATTCATTAACTTGAGATATGTGTTCTTTGTGATTGGCAAGCAATCTTTTACCAAGTCGTATGTTCAATTACATGCTTGCCGTAGCCAAAAATTCACATACAAATGACTTGCCCCTTACCCCTCAGAGCAGTTCCTTTAAATCTACTGAGAGGGTGTCTCCCGGGCTATAGTCTTCAGAAGGGCCCCTGGATAAACTCACAACTCGTATGATGTGTGTTTTTAAGTCACAGAAGTTTTTGATATCATATTGATACATGCAGGGCTAAGTTTACTTACTTTGTCCTAGGAATAAATTCCCCTATGGCTCTTTTGATATAGAAGCAGATTTATGCTTTTTTTTTTTTTTTTGCTGAATGTCTATAAGAATATGGCTTTGTTGATAACTATTTTATCTGCTTGTCTCCTGGTTACAGCAAAAAGTGAAAAGGAAAGTGTTAGTCAGTAGTGTCCAACTCTTTACAACCCCATGGACTGTAGCCCTCCAGGCTTCTGTCCGTGGAATTCTCCAGGCAAGAATACTGGAGGGGGTAACCATTCCCTTCTCCAGATTTTCCCCACCAAGGGATCAAACCTGGGTCTCTTGCATTGTAGGCAGATTCTTAACACATACAAATGACTTGTCCCTTACTCCTCAGAGCATTCCCATGGCGAATGTCTAGTAAGCTAAATTCACAAGGCAGGAGACAGATGAAGAGAAAATATACTGGTCTCCTGAATTCATCTCAAGGACTAACAAATTAAGTTCCCCTAAGAATGTATCATTCATATAAACTACCTAAGGGATGTTTTACAAAGCTTATAAAGATATTTATGCATCTTGACTACATATGAGTAACTAGCATTAAAAGAGAACTACTTTCTGGGAGAATGCTGATTTCTGCAACAAATCATTCTCAACTGATGCTTCATTTTTGACTATCAGTTGATTATGAATTCATTGCTGATAAACGTGCACTTCCTCCGGAGTGGGTAGAGTGATCATTCTTGTGTTTATCTTTCTAAATGGCATTAACTTCAAGCATACTTATAAATTTCAGTTACCACTTTGGAGAACATTTTAACATATGAAAGATTTTTTATAAAAAATTCTCTCAAAAAATACTAATATTTTAAACTATTTATTATTAATTATAATACCCACGAAAGTGAAATGGAAAGTATCAGTTAAATTGGTTGAAATTTTGGGCAAACTTGGTAAAATATGAATACTAATATTTTAAAGTATTTATTATTAATTATAATACCCACAAAAGTGAAATGGAAATTATCAGTTAAATTGGTTGAAATTTTGGGCAAACTTGGTAAAATATGAATACTAATATTTTAAAGTATTTATTATTAATTATAATACCCACAAAAGTGAAATGGAAATTATCAGTTAAATTGGTTGAAATTTTGGGCAAACTTGGTAAAATATGAATACTAATATTTTAAAGTATTTATTATTAATTATAATACCCACAAAAGTGAAATGGAAATTATCAGTTAAATTGGTTGAAATTTTGGGCAAACTTGGTAAAATATGAATACTAATATTTTAAAGTATTTATTATTAATTATAATACCCACAAAAGTGAAATGGAAATTATCAGTTAAATTGGTTGAAATTTTGGGCAAACTTGGCAAAATATGATGCAAAAAATATATAAGGTTACAAAATTTACTGTGTACTATAAAACAAATAAAAGCTCAGTTATTTCTTTAAAAGTATAGAAATACACAGATGGCAATTTCTGCTAGGCAGGGGAAAATCTAAATAATATTAAAAAAAACTAGAAAAACATTACAACCTTACTTCCAGGTTTGTTGGGAACATTCATAAATCATGGATAAAAGAGGAAAATCAAAATGGCAAGAAAATATTTATTTGCAAGTTATATATTTTAGTTTATGTAAAAGCAATTTTTATTGCAACTCTCAAAATTTTTAGTTCATTTGTCAAAAGCTTTTAATTGATTCTACATATACATGTGTGTGTGTAAAATCATATTACCTGAGCATACATGTTTTTTATTTTTGGTCATTTTAACTTACTTTATTTTTGGTATTATAATTCTTTTGTTTTACTTGAGTATCTCCTTCATTAATTGCCTCAGAATGGTGCATACAAAGAATATTTAGAGAATTCATATGTCATAAATTATTTATATTATGGCCTCTTTCACACTTTCTAGCTTTCTTGAACAGTGTTTCTTAAACTTAGCAAGATTGATGTTTTGAAATGAATAATTTGCCTAGAGGCCTGTCCTGTGCACTGTAGGATGGTTAATGCACCTCAGTGTTGCATTATTCACAACAGCAAAGACATGGAAACAACCTAAACATCCATCAACAGATGAATGTATCAAGAAGATGCAGTATGTATATACTATGAAATATCACTCACTCAAAAAAAGAATGAAATAATGCCATTTACAGCAACACGGATGAACTCAGAGATTATCATACTAAGTAAAGTAAGTCAGAAAGATAAAGACAAACACCAAATGATATCACCTATATGTGAAATATAAAATCTGACACAAATGAACCTATCTATGAAATAGGAACAGACTCACAGATGGGAGAACAGACTTGTGGTTGCAAGCGGAAGGAGGCTAGGAGGAGGGATGGAGTGCTAGTATGGGCTTAGCAGATGGGAACCACTGTATACAGAACGGATAAACAACAAGGTCCTACTCTATAGCACAGGGAACTGTACCAAATATCCCATGATCAACCACCATGGAAAAGAATTTATAAGAAAAAAACATCTCAGGCCTCTACTCATTAGGAACCAGAAGCTCTGACAAATTCAATTGTCTGCAGATGTTGCAAATGTTTCTTGGAGAAGAGTGAGTGGTATTGCTCCTGGTTGTATAGAATTCCCTGGTCTGTGTAAGTAGCCAATCTCCTAAAAGGCTGCCAAACATACCTGCCTCCTGCTATCACAACTTCTTTAGGTCATCCTTTCTTAGGTCATCTTTAGGATGACCTCAAGACTATAGTCTTTGCAGCCAGTAGTGTTTGGCAGAAATGATGGTATGTTCCAACCAACATTAGGTTTTAAAAAGATCATGGTTTTCACCATGAGTTGTCTTTCTTGGATCTGGAGGGAAGTAAGCTGTGATGTTGTAAGCAGCCCTGTGGAGAAAGCTCACATGGTGGGGATGAGAAGCCTTTGTCAGATTCCGGTGAGGAACTGAGGCCACAAACAAGCAAGGCAGTGAGGCAGGAAGCAGATTCTTTAGCCCCAGCAGAACCTTGACATGACCACATATCCAACAGCTTCACTCACCGTGAGGCAGAACCACCCGACTGAACTATTACCATATTTCTGATCCACAGGAATTAAAATATGTTAAGCATTTGGTGTTTGACATGCTAAGTAGTGGGGTAAATTATTTATTAAAAATGCATAACATTGTTTTGCATCACTCAGTCATGTCTGACTCTTTGCAACCTCATGAATTGTACCATGCCAGGCTTCCCTGTCCTTCACTATCTCCTAGAGTTTGCTGAGACTCATGTGCGTTGAGATGATGATACCATCCAACCATCCTATCCTCTGTCATCCCCTACTCTTTCTGCTTTCAATCTTTCCCAGAATCAGGGTCTTTTCCAGTGAGTCAGCTCTTCCCATCAGGTGGCCTAAGTACTGGAACTTTAGATTCCATATCAGTCCTTCCAATGAACATTCAGGGTTGACTTCCTTTAGAATGGACTGGTTGGATCTCCTTGCAGTCCAAGGGACTCTCAAGAGTCTTCTCCAACACCACAGTTCAAAAGCATCAATTCTTCAGCACTCAGCCTTCTTTATGGCCCAACCCTCACATCTGTACATGACTACAAATAACTAATTACTGAGAAGCACAGTTTTTCTCAGAAATATATGTGTGCCTGTGCTCAGTTTATTTCTTTAATGTTTCATATTTTATTTCTGACTACAGTGACTCAAATTATTTTTATGACCAAGATATAAGGATACCTTTTCTTGAAGATTATACTGCAAGTTGAAGTATGCTTACACTTTTATTACATAATACAGAAGGAATGAAGCTAAAGCTGAAACTCCAGTACTTTAGGCACCTCCTGCTAAGAGTTAACTCATTGGAAAAGACTTTGCTGCTGGGAGGGATTGGGGGCAGGAGGAGAAGGGGAAGATAGTGGATGAGATGGCTGAATGGCATCACTGACTCGATGGGCATGAGTCTGAGTGAACTCCGGAAGTCGGTGATGGACAGGGAAGCCTGGCATGCTGCGATTCATGGGGTCAAAAAGAGTCGGACATGACTGAGCGACTGAACCGAACAGTTATTTATGTATACTTGGCCATTATGTTCACTAATATCTGTTTCCACATTGAGCCAATTGGTGAGTGTATAAGAATATATGAATTGTCACACTGTAGTAAATTAAAGAAAAATAGAATAAATCCAAATCTGAAAACAAAACAATGGTCTGTCAGATTGTATAAATTTATTTGTCATTAGAGCCATTCCTTTTAAAACAAAACACAAGTTAGAGACGGGGTAAGACCAGAGTGGTAGAATCACAAGTCAGTGATGAACCTGAATTTTAATCTCAATACAGGCAGCTATCTGTTAGGTGTATGGGCTTTAAAAATGTTTTTAGATGTTAGTGATAATAATAAATAACCCTGAGGTAAGATATTATCTGGGATGTAGTAATAGTAGGTACTCAGTAAGTTCAGCTTGCTTCTCCTTCCTTTTATAAAAATTATATTTTGTACCATTTTTCATAAAATATCCTCTATTGAACTTTTCTCTATGGTTACTGGCTGTGCCTATTTATTTCTAACAATTTGCAGTATTCTCCAAGTTATTAACTTTTACAGTGATTTCACCTTAAATTACTTATTCTCCAAGAGTGTAAGATCCTTATGGATCCTTTAACATAAATGCGATGTATGCTTTGTCTTGTTTTGTTCTCATTTTCAATTGCACTTTACTTCTTCTCAAGTCATGTTTTTCAATTCTTTGTTCATATTCCTACCAAGTAAAATGTTATTCAGTACAAAATATACAATCAATACTTACATAAAAATTGACTGATTCCTATTTTGTTACAGTGATTGTATCTCTACAAGGTATGCTAGAAACGGAAATGATAATGTCCTCTATTGTATCTAATATTTGATCATTCAAAATATGATGAAAATTTTTTAAAAAATCTTTGCACTGAAAGTATAGCAATTGTGGTTCTTTTCATTTAACATGAAATAGACTTTTACTAGGTGCTCTAGGCATCTTAATATATAAGCAAGGAACTAAACGTATCATTTTCTAACCACAGGAAATAGAACTTTTTCATTCTATGCTTCAACATTAGAATGACATTTTGTGACATTCAAAGGTCAGATATATTTGATCACAAATGTTATTTTCAACCATCTATAAGGGTGCCTTCTTTAAAATGTGTTCATTTTCACCCTAATAAAAATATGCAGTATTTTTTTCAAAAGCAACTTAATTTAATATCACCAGGCATAGAGCCATTCTCATCGCAAAACACTATGTGGAGAGATTCAACAGAACTGACTGAACTCAAATAGCTTTAGGAGTTTTGTGAGCAAATTTATATTATTAATCCATTGTACCATCTGGTTACTGTGTGACTCAAAGAGTGTAATTAATTTGCCTCACAAATAACACATTACATTATGAAGCTGTCCATATTCTCAAGCCCAGTCAGAAGTGGCTTTTTCCATATAGTCTTCTCTGATTTCTCAGTTCAATAATGAGCCATTTTGCCCCTGCCTGTCCAGTATAAGTATTCTAAGCATCCCTGTTTTCCACATTTATCTTGAATAGAAGTTGTTGCCATTTATATGTTACTATGTATTCTTTGAACTATCCCATATACACCTTTGAGTATTTATATGTAGGTATTCATATGCAAAAGAATGTTTTAATTATTTTAGAGGGAGTTTTGAAGAATGACTCTGCTTTTCTTACTAAAAATGAAAGAATCATTCAGTTCAGTTCAGTTCAGTCGTGTCTAACTCTTTGCAACCCCATGAATCGCAGCACACCAGGCCTCCCTGTTCATCACCAACTCCCGGAGTCCACTCATACTCACATCCATTTAGTCGGTGATGCCATCCAGCCATCTCATCCTCGGTTGTCCCCTTCTCCTGCCCCCAACCCCTCGCAGCAGCAGAGTCTTTTCCAATGAGTCAGCTCTTTGCGTGAGGTGGCCAAAGTACTAGAGTTTCGGCTTTAGCATCTTTCCTTCCAAAGAAATCCCTCTCCTTCAGAATGGACTGGTTGGATTTCCTTGCAGTCCAAGGGACTTTCAAGAGTCTTCTCCAACATCACAGTCCAAAAGCATCAATTCTTCAGCACTCAACTTTCTTGAGAGTCCAACTCTCACGTCCATATATGACCACTGGAAAAACCTTAGCCTTGACTAGATGGACGTTTGTTGGCTAAGTAATGTCTCTGCTTTTGAATATGCTATCTAGGTTGGTCATAACTTTTCTTCCAAGTAGTAAGTGTCTTTTAATTTCATGGCTGCAATCACCATCTGCATCGATTTTGGAGCCCCCCAAAATAAAGTCTGGCACTATTTCCACTGTTTCCCATGAACTGACGGGACCAGATGCCATGATCTTCATTTTCTCAATGTTGATCTTTAAGCCAACTTTTTCACTCTCCTCTTTCACTTTCATCAAGAGGCTTTTTAGTTCCTCTTCATTTTCTTCCATTAGTATACTCTAACTCCTATTTATTATATTATGATGTTAAAGAAGACACTCAAATATGAACTAATTTAAACATGAAAATCCCTAAATAATATTCACACTGATAGAAAGTTTATTTATGTTTTTATATGTAAAATGGCCCACACATGAAAAGGTCTAAATCATATTCACATTCATAAAAGACTTATGTCTTTAAAAGGGGAAATTAACAAATGAAAATTTTGTACACAAATTCATTGGATTTAAAGGTAATTTTAAGCATATAATCTGTCTTCAGATGGTATAAAATAAAATAAAAATCTAGCCATTAAAATAATTTCTTGAGAAAGCATTCTAATGTCTATTAATTCACTCTCATTGCTGAAAAACTACTATAATATCTAAAACTTACATAATTCCCAGGAGTTTGTGATATACAATAACCTAGAACTTTTTCAACCAAAATGATATAAAATGATTACATCTCATCTTTATTCTCTTAGTTATCTAACTCTGTATGTGACTTATCCCAACATATTTTACCTCTCTTTTAAAAGTAAAAAATATTATCTGGAATTATAATATTTGTCTTCTTCTCTATTGCAAGTTCTATCTATTAAAGTAAGATATTTAGGAAGTCATCATGATAAAAGCATTCTGATGAAACTCTAAAAGAGAAATAAATTCCAAAAGAATATTGGAGACACCAGCCCCAAAGGACATAGTTATCTGGGGAAAAGGAGGCAAAGAAAGAAGAACTTAGTAACTGTTAAAAGGAAGAGTGGTATGAAACACCATCAGAGGATTCCCACTGTACCATTCTGGCTTTGATTCTGCATCCACTCCTGTACGTTTTGCGTTTTATTTAGACTCAGAGGTCCCCAGCCTCCAGGATCTAATGCAATGACCTGAAGTGGAGCTTATGTAATAATAACAGAAATAAACTGTACAATAAATGTAAGGCACTTGAATTATCAAAACCATTCCCCCTTACCCNTTCTGGCTTTGATTCTGCATCCACTCCTGTACGTTTTGCGTTTTATTTAGACTCAGAGGTCCCCAGCCTCCAGGATCTAATGCAATGACCTGAAGTGGAGCTTATGTAATAATAACAGAAATAAACTGTACAATAAATGTAAGGCACTTGAATTATCAAAACCATTCCCCCTTACCCCCAGCCCATGGAAAAATTGTCTTCCGTGAAACTGGTCCCTGGTGCCAAAAAGATTGGGGACAACTGATGTAGAGGGTCGTCTAATGCGACAACAGCCCCTAAGTGGTGACAGAGGAGGCAGAATACTCGGAGTACAAGAGAGGAGGTGAAAGAAGCACCTGTGCTGGGAAGGTCGACTACATCAGGGGAGGAAGATTCCAAGGGAAAACCTCTCTGCTTTCCACATTCAAATTGTACCAACTCAGAGTTCAACAAGCACAGGACATAACATGGAACTGAACTCACATAACATCATGTACCGACCATTTCAATCAGGTATTGCAGGCACAAGGAATTCATTGCATAACAATGGTTCCTGAGGAATTCTACTTTTTAACACAAATTTTCCACTTAAGATTTTTATGAAAAAAATAATAACCCCATGAATTAAATATGCTAACATTATTCTGTGGCACAAATACCTGTCTGGCAATTTAGAGATCCACACTAGTGGTGATTGGGGAACACTACTGCTACTCTATAAACTATATGACCGAAGAAATTGGTGATTAAAATGTGCACGTATTATGGGACAGTGTGTTTATTGTAGTAACTGAATGAACAATATACTATGGTCAAAATTCTTGTTCTTACATTTACTAATTTTGCAATATAGTCACAATTGTATATGTTACAAAAAATCTACTGTCATTGAATATATTTCTAGAAATGGCAAGTGGCTATGTAATAACTGAACAGGGAATTGAAAATGGCAATAATAATACCAGAGCAGAGTGTCCAAATTAGGTTTATGGCTGCCAGTAGATTCTAAGGACATTTTGTATTGTTTTGCTCTATTTATTTTAAGGAGACAATTTAATATGCTGCTACTTGATTGCAATTAAATTTCTAGAAAGATTGCAAAGGGAGCAAAAGCATCAATGGTAAATTGACTTGGGAAAAATTAAGCAAACCTACCAATACTTCTGAGTTTTTACAATTCTAAGGACAGCAAATGCATACAAAGAGTAAAAAGAAAAAAAAATATGAAAAGAAAATAGATGAAAGTAAATGTATCAACTAGTAATATAAAACTATTTCATGTTTAAAACACAGTATATTTCAGNACAGAGGATGAGATGGCTGGATGGCATCACTGACTCGATGGGTGTGAGTCTGAGTGAACTCTGGGAGATAGTGATGGACAGGGAGGCCTGGCATGCTGTGTTTCATGGGGTCCCAAAGAGTCAGACATGACTGAGCGACTGAACTGAACTGAAGCTATACATGAAATAAAATAAATGAATAAACCTAACACTAACTACTGATTGTTGAAAAATAAGTGGTAGGTATTTGAAATTGCTTCTGTTGTTTTAAAGAATTTGCTTCACAGAGAACACTCAAGGCTTGGAGATGAACACTGTTGGTTCTTATAGTTCCTGCTATTCTACAGGACCAGAACATTAGGAGCTAATAACTTATATTCAGTAATAAAGAAAAGCTCTGATATGGTGTTTCCTATATAATAACTGTTTACTCTATTTATCCGTTCACTTCATTGAAAATTGGACCTGTTATAATTACAGAAGAGGTAAATATGAAGTAGACACAGACTCATGACAGGGCAGGACTGAGAGTATAAAGAAAAACTGCACACCGATGTTTCCATCTAGTTACGTAACTATCCAGATATCCAAATCAATTGACATATAGTACTAGAGATTTTTTCAAGAGAAGTAACAATATTATCCAATAGAATCACCATAGACAGAAACAAATAGACAAACAGAAAACAAGTACAATTGAAATGCTACCGTAACTTCATATTCCCAAAGGACAATTTATTCAGATTTCTAAATAAAGTCTGGCTACAAACACAGTATTTCTGAAAATAATCCAAGAAAGCATACAGAAACTAGGGATAGTCAATAACACATGAAGACAAACAAAAAATATTAGTTTAAATTTGTTTTAAATAAATGTATTGCTAATTCCCTGGTGGGCCAGTGGTTAGGATTCTGCACTTTCACTGCTGAGGGCTTGGGTTCGATCCCTGGTTGGGGAACTAAGATCCCATAAGCTTCACTGCACAACCAAAAATAAGTTGCACTTTAAATAGCAAAATTCATAAATACATCTAGTAATTGCAATTGCTTACATGTATTGAGTTAAAATTCATAATACATTTTACTTAACAGGTGAATAAATGAGTGAGTGAAAGTCACTCAGTAATGCCTGACTCTTTACAACCCCACGACCTATACAGTCCATGGAATTCTCTAGGCCAGAATACTGGAGTGGGTAGTCTTTTCCTTCCTCCAGGGGATCTTCCCAACCCAGGAATCAAACCAGGATCTTCTGCACTACAGGTGGATTCTTAACTAACTGAGCTATCAGGGAAGCCCTAATAGTTGAATAGCATCCAGTGAATAGTATCTAGTAATATAATCACTTGAAATCAAGAGTAAGAAAATTACATTTATTACTGTTTGATCACTTTATTAGCAACTCTGTTATATTTTCAGCACCCTTACAGAGAGTGGGATGGGATTATTTGAGTGAATAAAATGGACAAGTCTCTTCCTCATGGAGTTTACCCTCTGTTATAACAAAATACTAAAGTAAAGAAGTAATACGACAACAGGAAGTGACTGATACGGAGTAAAGACAGAGAAAGTAATCAACCTCAAATATTAATGACACTATGCTTTAGTGAAAAAAATATTTTATACAATTCTGAATGAATATTTTATTGGTATTTATTAAGTTATGAGATTATTATTTAATGAATTGGTATGTAGTTCATAAAATGTTGAGAGCATGCAACATTACATGGTATCATTTGAGATGAAGGTACAGAAAATATTTATATATATTTTTATTTTTGGAAAATGGACAAATATAAATTAGTAAACTATATAGCATATATAGTAAACTATACACACACACACACACACACACACACACACTAGTAAACTAAGGATCTGCCTGCCAATGCAGGAAATGTGGATTTGATCTCTAGGTCAGGAAGATCCCCTGGAGGAGGAAGTGGCAACCCACTCCAGTATTCTTGCCTGGGAAATCCTATGGACAGAGGAGCCAGGTAGGCTACAGTCCATAGGGTTGCAAAGAGTTGGAAACGACTGAGTATGCAAACAAAGAAGTGAAACTTTACATAGCATAAAATTAACCATATTTAAGTGGACAAATTGGTGGAATTAACTATATTTACATGGTTGTGCAACGATCACTAGCGTCCATGCCCAGAACTTTCTCATCATCCCAGTTTGGATCTCTATACCTATTAAATAATAAACCCCTTTCCACCCTCCCCCAACCACTGGAAATCACCATTCTAATTTCTGTTTCTATGAGTTTGACTACTTTACATACCTTATTTAAGTGGATTCATTCAATATTTTCTTTTCTTTAGTAACTAGTTTATTTCACTTAGCATAATGCCTTCAAGATGCATCCATATTATAGCAATCATCAGAATCTGATTCTTTTTGAGGCTGAATAATAGTCCCTTGGATACATGAATATATTCATTTGTTCATCAGTGGACAGATGGATAGTTTTCAAAATTTGGCTATTGTGAATAATGCTGTCGTGAACATAGGTGTACAAATATCTGTTAAAGTTTTTTCTTTTATCTGGGTATATATTCATAAGTATAGTGATGGATCATACAATAATTCTGTTTATTTGTTTTTTTGAGGGATTGCAAACTATTTTCCACACGGGCTACACTATTTTACATCACCACCAGCAATGCAAGAGGGTTCGATTTTTTCCACGTCCTTGCCAACACTTGTTATTTTGTGGCTTTACACATGTGTACAAGTGTGTGTTTTAATGAGAGCTATTCTAACAGGTATGAAATGGTAACTCATTGTGGGTTTGATACGCATTTCTCTGATGATAAAGGACTGAACAACTTATGTGCTTCAGGACACTTAGTAGCTAGACTGGATAAAAAGTATTAAGATATCCTCACTTACCTAGCAGGCCAGGCTTCAGCAAATTGTGGAGATAATAGAAAACAAAGAACTCAAAGGAAGAAGGACAGCAAGGATCTGCTAAACTCGCACCATCATTAAGAAGAATGATCAGAGGCCTGTCACATCAATAAAATTTAGGGACCTAACAATCAAGGACATGACATCTTAAGAAAAATGATTGTCAGTTACATCTCCTGCCACAAAGAAAGAAGGACAATGTTGGAGGTTTCTTCAAGTCCCAGAAAAGGCACAATCTGTATATGAGGAACTTAGGGTCTTATGATGAATAACACAAAGGGTTTTAATTTGGAGGGGATACATGGGGCTGAAAAGTATCCACAAGTAGTGCAGGCTACTCCACAATAGCCCTGCTGTTTGGGCCACACAACCTGGCAGACCCTACGATGTTCAAGAAAATGAAACAACCTAGTCATATTTGTACAAAAGGGCTACATTCATGAAAGCTCTCAGTGGGAAAATTACCTCATGGGCCCCTAGTGTTCCAGAGAAAGTCATGCCATCAGCCAGCCATAGTTGCTTATCTTTTTTAAAACAACTCACGCATTTTGACTAAAGTAGATACATATTCCAGATAAAGGTTTACCTGCTTTATTCCAGACCTTAGTCAGCACAACCACCCAGGGTCTTACAGAAGGTTTGCTCCACCAGCATGCAATCCCATGGAAAAAAGCATCAGAACTAGGGGGTGTAAGACCAGCTAATGATCATGAGATCCACTGGCTGTATCATTCTGCATTCACAGTTAAAAAGTGATATGTAAGGTAAAAAGTATGTCATCTGGTTATTAACATTAAGCCTATAATATCAAAAATAAAGAGTAAACCAGAGATATGAATATTTAGAGTAGACAAAAATCTATATGCCAATGATAATTATTCTTAAAATGAAAGTTTGAAAAATCAAAATGTTGAAAAATATTAAAACTATAATTGTGACAAAATACATGGCTCTCCTAGGTAAATAAAAGCAATAATTGATAGTTTTTCACTAACATAATTAGCAAAAGAAACAGATATTAAAAAAAAATGGCATATTATGTAATATTATGTGGGTTTTTGCTATCTTAAAACATACTTAAAATTCAACTATATATTAACAAATTAAACATAAAAATTTATACAAAAAGTTTTA
The DNA here is from genome assembly GCA_006410615.1 of Neotragus moschatus. Taxonomy (NCBI): domain Eukaryota; kingdom Metazoa; phylum Chordata; class Mammalia; order Artiodactyla; family Bovidae; genus Neotragus; species Neotragus moschatus. The sequence goes on from SJYA01002253.1 coordinate 248,282, forward strand.
CACCATACCCAACTGGGATCAATTCTGGCTGTTATTTGAAAATTAGTAAAAGTGATCCAGTTCATCAACAGGATAAAGAAGAAGAAACAAATGACTGTACTGATCAATGTAAACAATAAAGACAACATCTACTATTTGAAAAATTCCAGCATTCTTTTATTATAAANAAACATAAAAATTTATACAAAAAGTTTTACACCATACCCAACTGGGATCAATTCTGGCTGTTATTTGAAAATTAGTAAAAGTGATCCAGTTCATCAACAGGATAAAGAAGAAGAAACAAATGACTGTACTGATCAATGTAAACAATAAAGACAACATCTACTATTTGAAAAATTCCAGCATTCTTTTATTATAAAATTCTCAGAAATGTAGAAGTAGAGGGAAACATCCTTCACTTCAGAACTTCTATAAAAACTCTGTAGCTAAAGGATTACTACTGAGAGAAAGTTGACCTTCTGACCCCAAAGACAGGAACAAAGCAAGAAGGTCCTTTCTGACTACTTTCTATTCAACAATGTGTTGAATGTCATAAAAGAGAAAATACAGAGATTAGAAACAAAGAAATGTAACTATCCTTGTTCACAGATGATATGATTGCCTATGTAACATGTTCTGAAGAATCAACAAAAATATCTTGAAACTAAAAGTGAATATAGCCAGTCTGTAGGATACAAAATTCACATTAAAAATAAATAAATTAATTTCTTATATACAAAAAAATGCATAATATGTATTTGAAATGTAAAAAGTTAAACTGCACTGAAAAGTAAAATATGTGGGTGTAAATCTAATGAAAAATGTATAGAATATATTTATGGAAAATAGAGTACTTTAATAAAATAAATCAAAATTCTAAATAAGTGGAGCTACATTTCATGATTATAGAGTACAAGATTTTATATTGCTAAGATGTTCAGTTCAGTCCAGCCACTCAGCTGTGTCCAACTTTTTGCGACCCCCATGAAGTGCAGCACGCCAGGCCTCCCTGTCCATCACCAACTCCCAGAGTTCACTCAGACTCACGCGCATGGAGTCAGTGATGCCATCGAGCCANTTCAATTCCTGGTTGGGAAGATCCCCTGGAGAACGGAAAGGTTACCCACTCCATTATTCTGGTTTGGAGAATTCCATGGAAGGTACAGGCCATGGGGTCACAAAGGGTCAAACACAACCGAGTGACTTTCACTTTCCTGACGCTGCAAGGACAAAAACAGAGGGGTAGAAATATAAAGTGACTGTGACTCACAAGCTCTAACTCTTTCCTCCAATAAAATGGGTAAAGTCTTCATGTAGAGAAGAGCCTTAGTTCAAGGACAGGAAAATATGAGGGGGCTCAAGTGTGATCTGTGTATTTCTGGGGGGGGGAGGGGAAGGAAGGCTATTGTAGTTTGAATCAACTGACTGGGGCCTAAATCTTAGAGGAGAAAAAAAAATACAACAAGGTTGAATCTGAAAGTTTTCTTGCCTAGCTTAAAGACTTGGGGTCTAGATCTTGGATATTAAAAGTAATAAACTCACCAATGAAAAGATCATATACTTCTTATCACAAACCATCAATAAAAAGCAACAAACTCAAATTCTCATTCCAAGAGTCTTTGCTCCCCTTCCTTTGTCACTTCCTTAAAATTGGAAACAGTATCTTACAACATCCTTCACTTCTTAGCTCTAATTCTGGTAGTGAATTCACTTCATGACAAATAGATAGGAAAATCGTGAAAGACTTTATTTTCTTGGGCTCCAAAATCACATCACTGCAGATGGTGACTGCAGCCATGAAATTAAAAGACACTTACTCCTTGAAGAAAAGCTATGACCAACCTAGACAGCATATTAAAAAGTAGAGACATTACTTTGCTGACAAAGTTCCATCTAGTGAAAGCTATGTTTTTCCAATAGTCACGTATGGATATGAATGTGTGTGTTAGCTGTTCAGTCGTGTCCGATTCTTTGCAAAGCCATGGGCTGTAGCCTGCCAGGTTTCTTCATCCATGGAATTCTCCATTCAAGAATACAGGAATGGATTGCCTTTTCCTTCTCGAGAGGAAATTCCCAACCCAGGGATTGAACCCTAGTCTCCTGCATTGGAGGCAGATTCTTTACCATTTGAGCTACAGGGAAGTGATGTGAGAGTTGGACTATAAAGAAAGCTGATCACTGAAGAAGTGATGCTTTGGAACTGTGGTTTTGGAGAAGACCTCTGAGAGTCCGTTGGACTGCAAGGAGATCAACCCTGAATATTCACTGGAAGGACTGATACTGAAGCTGAAACTCTAATACTTTGGCCACCTGATGTGAAGAACTGACTCATTGGAAAAGACCCTGATGCTGGGAAAGATTGAAGGCAGGTGGAGAAGGGGACGACAGAGGATGAGACGGTTGGATGGCATCATCAACCTGATGGCTGTGAGTTTGAGCAAGCTCCAGGAGTTGATGATGGACAGGAAAGCCTGGTGTGCTACAGTCTATGGGGTCACAAAGAGTCATACATGACTAAGCAGCTGAACTGAACTGGTAGTGACAATTAGTGTCATGTTACTAGTTGTGGGTTGCTTACTGCTTCAGTGTCATCCTCAAACACAAGGCAAAAAACCTTTCTGGATCATTGCCTATTTATCTTTATAATCCTCAACTGTCATGACCTTACCCTAGGGAATAATTTCAACTACCCGTGGAAAGAATACTTTCTTGTTGATGACACCTGCTATGCAGCCAACACTGAAAGTTCCTTTTGTAAAGGCACCATCATCTCTCATCAATTTTGGTGCAAATATGTAAGATGAGTTAATCTTCATCAAAAGACACCCCTTGAAAAAATGGGCAACAGCTCTTTTAAGGTTAGAAAATTTCCTTTGGAAAAAAAAGAAAGAAAGAAAATTTCCTTTGCTAGTAGTTCATGGGTCTCATATAGAGTCATATTCTTTATGTTCCTATGACACCAAAGCCAGCATTTTTGTAGCTAATGAAGAGCTTAGCATGGTCAGAGAATTCTAGGACAGTATCTCATCATCTATTGGGGTTTCTGGATATTATAAAGCTTCCGGTTTCCTTACTGTTAAGAAGCCTGAACTTTCTTCTCCACTGTCCCCTACATTGCTTGATGCCCATGATGTTAATTTGGTGATGCAATTTTGAGGCACTGATCTCTTAAAATATCATGAATAACCCTTAGCAAGGCTCTCACAGGAAGTACTCAGCTCCAACTCTCTTTTTATCTATAGTGGAGATGAAGAACCAGTTGGGGGATTTTAGATTTTCTCAATAAATGGTCAAACAGATCAAGGAGTAGTAATGGGATTCTTTCAGAAACTACTTCCTCATAAAAAGGGTGGGGGGGAAATTAAATCAATAAACATAATTAGGTAATTTAAAAGGGACTCCCCAGGTGACTCAGTGGTAAAGAATCTGCTTGCAATGCAAGAGACACAGGTTTGTTCCCTGGGTCAGGAAGATTCCCTGGAAAAGGAAATAGCAACCCACTTCAATATTCTTGCCTGGGAAATCCCATGGACAGAGGAGCCTGCCAGGCTACAGCCCATGGGGTTGCAGAGTTAGACACAACCAAGTGTCTACACTTAGTGTGGACAACACTTAGTGTGGATCAAACAAGATAATTTATTAATATATTTTTAATTAACTTCATCAATAACTAATATTAATGGGAAATATTGAAATACTTTAGGGCATTTTTTTCACACTGAGATATAGTTTTCACTATTTGGGTGTCAAATGCAATGACAAAATCCTGATGGGAAACAGTTCCTCAAGCAAAAGAAAGATTTTCATTAGACTGGACCCTACTTTCTAGAGGAACTCTTTTATCCGCTGTTTGATCCACCTTATGGGGGCAGGGTTTCCTCCCTATCTGATAACCTCCTGGATCACAGTGGATGGGAACAGTGCTATAGAGGAGCATCATCTTGAGGGATTCACAGTTTCACAAATGAAGTAATACAATAACTTTTGGCATCCAAGTGTTGGGGTGGCAAGGCTGTCTCCTCAAGAACTCTTGAGCGTTCTTGACATAGTTTCTGGAATAAAAAGGCAATCAATGTTTATTTCATTATCGTCATTTTGAGAACTCTTATTTCTATGTGTTTGGAAGTCGAATGATGAACCCTTTTCAACCTCTTGTTGTGTAGTATCTATCTACATTCTGTATAATCATACTCTTTGTTTCAAGCTAGTAAAATATCCAACTAAATATAGAAATCTAATAGAGCAGTAATAACAACTGAAACATAAAACAGTGAATGTATGAAATGAGGTATGAAAAAAGGTCAAGCAGTGCCACTTTAAAACACTCTAACTTGGATTCTATAATTATAGGTGTCACAGAAATTTTGCCACCCTTTTTGCAACTTTTGTTAAGCAGAGAATATAAAGAGGTATGCACTTACAGCAAGAAGATATGAAGTTTCAAAGGGCAAAAACCTATGAAATTTGCTAGAGATTACTGAGTAAAGAGAGAACATATTATCATAATGAAAAAATAAAACTAAGCTGCAAAGTGAGTTGTACAATTTTCATTTTTAAAATATGGTATCCTGTTGTATTTTAGAAATAGAATGAATCTGAAAAACACTTAGTTTTAGTGTGAATCCTGGAAAACACTTGTTTAGTGTTTATAAAATTAGGTATGTATAAAATACATTAGGATTCTAGTGTATCTCTTCTGTTTTTAATTACTTGTGCATTCCTTTGTGGTTTCTCATTATAACCCTATTGCTTTTCAAGCAGCTAATTAACCTCTATTATTAGGTGCTTTCTCCACAAAAACACAGTCTGCTTTATATTTAATTACCTTTTCCAAATATCAGAGCCAGGAGGCTTATAAGATGATAAGGGCAAATGACTATCTGTGGAGTGGAAGCATATATTTTAGGTGGAACAAGTGCATATTATCACTAAGGAATTATTTATTAAAAATAAATAAAAATAAAACAGCTAAATTAAAAGACTGAATTTAGTATTAGGTATGTTATGAAAATAACTGGACAGAAAATAGCTACTAGGAATATACCTAAAAGTATTTCTGTCCTGTCAATTCTTTGAGAATTCTAAGGGTCCTTTCAGTATAAAATATTTAATTTCAGGATTATAATGATTATTAATTTCATTTTTATCAAATGACTATTCATGATACCATAAAAACTGTTAAAATTGTTTAAAAACCAAGTCACTTCAACTACATAGAAACCTAGTGTATATATGTGCTTGCACATTATTTCAATACCAATTCTGATTCAGTAGGGAATGATTTAATAGCCTCCCACATTTATTAAGAAGAACATTTTGCTATATAAAGTTGATCATGTCATTGTAAGACAAGCATCACTATTTTTCCTAGAAAATAATAGCTTCAGAACATGAAAGTTATTATGCTTTAATTTTATAAAATATCTCTGTATGATACACTTGAAATTTATGTTAATAGACATTGTATGGAAGAAAGTTACATAATAGATAATAGTTACATTAAAGTTAGGTATTCTATTTTTTTCTTAATAGAATTACCTTAACTACAGTGTGGAGAATTGTCTCAATGTATAACAGATGCAATGATGAGGCCAGGAAGAAATCAACTGCTAGCTGTGAGGGTGGAACTATTTTAGGAGGTAAAGCTGATTCCATGATGTATCTGATACAGGAGATGAAAGGTGAGTATGATGAATACTTCTCAGGCTGGCTCATGCATGTAGATGGAAGACAGCAGCATGTCTGTTGGAGGAGCTGCTGAACAACACGAAGCTGAATTGGAAGGACATGAGCTCACAGGTAGGATGAATCTGCAGAGTTGCCACAGCTAAGTATCCTAGCTCTGGTGAACATGATCATCAGATGACAAGCTTTTAAAGACTACATCTAAATATTCTGATCTAATTGTTCTGGAATAGATCCTATATGCCAGTTTTTAAAAGCCTTTAAGTGGTTTCATTNGCTGCTGAACAACACGAAGCTGAATTGGAAGGACATGAGCTCACAGGTAGGATGAATCTGCAGAGTTGCCACAGCTAAGTATCCTAGCTCTGGTGAACATGATCATCAGATGACAAGCTTTTAAAGACTACATCTAAATATTCTGATCTAATTGTTCTGGAATAGATCCTATATGCCAGTTTTTAAAAGCCCTTAAGTGGTTTCATTGTTAGTCAGCTCTGAGAAACAGAGTTAGGGCAGTCATATTTCAGTAACTATTAATAGATGCCATATGAATGTAAATGTTCATAAAAACAGTTTAAGTATCAAAATCTGTAGAAAAAACATTTAAAAATTAAATATAGAAAAAAGATTATGAAAAGTTTTTGGTAATAAAGAATGATTTTTCTGTTAAGGACTCATAATATTTACCTGGAATTTTAATCAATGTATACATTTTTCCCCTAACAGATTTCAGTGTTAGTATTTAAAAATATCTTTTCTCCATTGGTAATGCTGAATATTGTGATTGATCTTACAAAATATCTGAATATAAAAATATTCTACCCTTTTGGCTTTAAATGTTTTCTCTTTTAGCTTCTAATTGTGTTGTCTTATATCTTTCTACTTTTCCTTTTCTTTCTTCATTAATGCTTTGAATCATTTAAAGTATATCTTAGAGCCTTGGCAAAACTTTGCTAGCTTTTGCCTTGCTTCATTTTCTTGCCAAGAGAATGCAAACACACTCTTACAACAACACAAGAGAAGGCTCTACACAAGGGCATCGCCAGATGGCCGGTACCAAAATCGGATTGATTAAATTCTTTGCAGCCAAAGATGGACAAACTTTATATGGTCTGCAAAAAACAAGACTGGGAGCCAACTGTCAATCATATCATGTACTCCTTATTGTCAAATTCAGATTTACATTGAAGAAAGTAGGTAAAACCACTAGACCATTCAGGTATGACCTAAATCAAATCCCTTATGATTATACAGTAGATCAAAGGACTAGATCTGAAAATGTGTCTGAAGAACTATGGACTGAGGTTCGTAACACTATACAGGAGGCAGTGACAAGAGCATCCCCAAGAAAAAGAAATGGAGAAAGGTTAAATGGTTGTCTGGGGAGGCCTTACAAACAGCTGAGGAAAAAAGAGAAGCTAAAGGCAAAGGAGAAAAAGAAAGATATATCCATTTGAGTGCATAGTTACAAAGAATAGAAGGAGAGATAAGAAAGCCTTCCTCAATGATCAATGCAAAGAAATAGAGGAAAACAATAGAATGGGAAAGACTAGAGATTTCTTCAAGAAAATTATAGAGATATCAATGGAACAGTTTGTGCAAAGATGGGCATAATAAAGGACAGAAATGGCATGGTTCTAACAGAAGCAGAAGATACTAAGAAGAGGTGGCAAGAATACACAGAAGAACTATACAAAAAAGACCTTCAAGATCTAGATAACTACGATGGTGTGATCACTCACCTAGAGCAAGACACCCTGGAATGTGGTCAAGTGGGCCTTAGGAAAGATCACTATGAAAAAAGCTAGTGGGGGGGGTGATGGAATTCTAGTTGAGCTATTTCAAATCCTAAAAGATGATGCTGTGAAAGTGTTGCACTCAATATGCCAACAAATTTGGAGAACTCAGCAGTGGTCACAGGACTCAAAATGGTGTCTTCATTCCAATCTCAAAGAAAGGCAATGCTAAAGAATGTTCAAACAACTGCACAGTTGCACTCATCTCACACACTAGCAAAGTACAGTTCAAAATTCTCCAAGCCAGGCCTCAACAGTACATGACTGTGAACTTCCAGATGTTCAATCTGGATTTAGAAAAAACAGAAGAACCAGATCAAATTGTCAACCTCCGTTGGATCATCGAAAAAGTAACAGAGTTTCAGAAAAACATCTACTTCTGCTTTATTGAGTATGCCAAAGCTTTGACTGTGTGGATCACAACAAATTGTGGAAAATTCTTCAAGAGGTGGGAATACCAGATCACCTAATCTGCCTCCTGAGAAATCTGTATGCAGTTTAAGAAGTAATGGTTAGAACTGTACATGGAACAATAGGCTAGTTCCACATAGGAAAAGGAGTACATCAAGGCTGTATATTGTTACCCTGTTTATTTAACTTATATGAAGTGAACATCATGCAAAATGCTGAGCTGGATGAAGCACATGCTGGAATCACGATTGCTGGNGTATGCAGTTTAAGAAGTAATGGTTAGAACTGTACATGGAACAATAGGCTAGTTCCACATAGGAAAAGGAGTACATCAAGGCTGTATATTGTTACCCTGTTTATTTAACTTATATGAAGTGAACATCGTGCAAAATGCTGAGCTGGATGAAGCACATGCTGGAATCACGATTGCTGGGAGAAATATCAATAACCTCAGATATGTAGATGACACCACCCTATGGCAGAAAGTGAAGAAGAACTAAAGAGCCTCTTGATGAAAGTGATAGAGAGTGAAAAAGTTGGCTTAAAACTCAACATTCAAAAAACTAAGATCATGACAACCAGTCCCATCATTCCATGGCAAGTAGATAGGGAAACAATTGAAAAATTGAGAGGCTTTATTTTTGGGGCTCCAAAATCACTGCAGATGGTTACCTCAGCCATGAAATTAAAAGACACTTGCCACTTGGAAGAAAATCTATGACCAGGAGGAGAACAAGATAGCAAAGGAGTAGGTGGATGTGGAGTACATCTCTCTCCACAGATACATCAGGAATACACTTTGAGAGACAGAAATGCAGGCACAACACCAGAGAGTGGATAGGAGTACCTGACCAGTAGAAAATATATAGAACCACTCAAAAACTCGATAGGACAAAAGAACTAGGGGGAGAAACAGGAGTGTTACTAGGACTGGACCCGCCCTGGGTGTGTGGGGGAAGTGAAACAAGGGTCTGATTCCCACATCAAGGCCAAATGTCTAAATCAGAGGAGAAAACATTTAAGACTGAGAGTGAAATAGTTGANCAGAGGATGAGATGGTTGGATGGCATCACTGACTCAATGGACATGGCTTTGGGTGGACTCTGGGAGTTGATGATTGACAGGGAGGCCTGGCATGCTGTGGTTCATGGGATCGCAAAGAGCTGGACACGACTCAGCTACTGAACTGAACTGTACTGATGAGACTGAACAATGACAGACAACGATATCAAACTAGTTGATATTAATTTCTATATTGAATAAAATAAATCTAATAGTTGTCATGCTTGGGATATAAAAATGTGTTGTGCCAATGGAGTTAGCTTCATGTAATTTATCCATAAGGTCACCAATTATTAATTAAATGATTAAATAAGTTAATATCTCATTTGCAAACCATAACAACTCATTAAATATTCTGAAATTTATGAGTGTCAGAGATTCATCTCTATGATATTATAGCTTATATATGATATATAATATACACATAATTCTTTATATATTTTACATTATAAAATACTGCACACACTCTTTATATATTTGTATATGTATACACATATTTAACAGTAAGTAGAAATCTCAGATTGCATACAATGCTATTTATTGGATATAATGTATATTATATCTGTTTTACAAACTAATGTAAATGACAGTGAAGGTAAAAATTAAAGGCTTAGCCATTGTCACTTGTGCATCCCCAAATCCACTGCACGAAGTGTGTGCAGAGTATCCTGTGACAGCAGTTCCCATCCTTTTTGGCACCAGGACTGGTTTTGTGGACGACAACTTTTCCATGAATGGTTGGGTGGTGTGGTTTTAGGATGATTCAACAACATTACATTTATTGTGCACTTTATTCCTATTATTGCATCAATTCCACTTCAGATCATCAAGCATTATATCCTAGAAGCTGGGGACCCCTGCTCTGTTACACTAGGGTTAAGGACTAACTTACAGGCAGAATTTTATACTACTATTATCCCACCAACAGGAATCTCAAATTTTGGGATAAAAGAAAGTATCTAATAAAAAATGAATTTCTTTTCTACAGTGTACCATATAATAATTTACCTGCTTTTATGGATCACAAAATACAATACCTATCTTAGGAATACTTTAAAAGCCAATACTTTGTGGATCAAAATACAATTCCACTGACAATTCCTGAAAGGTCTATATAATTTTTTTCATGCTTCNAAATGAATTTCTTTTCTACAGTGTACCATATAATAATTTACCTGCTTTTATGGATCACAAAATACAATACCTATCTTAGGAATACTTTAAAAGCCAATACTTTGTGGATCAAAATACAATTCCACTGACAATTCCTGAAAGGTCTATATAATTTTTTTCATGCTTCTCATTAATACACCATGATGCCAAGTTATTGGCAATGCAAATTCTTCATCATAAAATGAAAGATTAAATCGAATAAAAATGCAGTGTTAACTTTTAAAACCCATGCTTTAAAAATAAACATTTCACTGACATTTATGAGGCATCAGATAAAGTGGTCTCAGGATCATCATCACAAATGCAACTTCACAGCAGTTAGAGTCATAAATTCCTTCCCAAACATTTATGAGATTGAATAAATAGAAGGTAGCATTTGGGAGGGATGGAAATTGTTGTGTGCCAAGAAATTCTGATTGTTCTTTTTCAATATACACCATTATAGACTAAAGAAATAACACATCTATGGTTCAACTTTCATCTCAAAGAAAAACAAAATTCCTATCAATACAAAAACCTGTTTATAATGCTGCATTCATAACATTTAATCGAAGATATTAATAGTTCCACAGTAGAAAGAGTGAGTTATCACACCATTGTGGTTATCTGGGTCTTGAAGATCTTTTTTGTATAGTTCTGTGTATTCTTGCCACCTCTTAATATCTTCTGCTTCTGTTAGGTCCTTACCATGTCTATTCTTTATTGTGCCCATCTTTGCATGAAATGTTCCCTTGGTATCTCTACTTTTCTTGAAGAGATCTCTAGTCTTTCTCATTCTATTGTTTTCCTTTCTTTATTTGCTTTGATCACTGAGGAAGGCTTTGTAATGTCTCCTGCTATTCTTTGGAACTCTGCACTCAAGTGGTATAATTTTCCTTTTCCTTTTGTTTCTCTTCTTTTCTCAGCTATTTGTAAGCCTCCTCAGACAACCATTTTGCCTTTTTGCATTTCTCTTTCTTGGAGTTGGTCTTGATCATGGCCTCCTGTTCAGTCCAGTTCATTCACTCAGTCATGTCCGACTCTTTGCGACCCCATGGACTGCATCACACCAGGCCTCCCTGTCCATCACCAACTCCTGGAGTTTACTCAAACTCATGTCCAGTGAGTCGATGATGCCATCCAACAACCTCTTCCTCTGTTTTCCCCTTTTTCTAGTAAGTCAGTTCTTCGACTCAGGTGGCCAAAGCATTGGAGTTTCAGCTTCAGCATCAGTCCTTTCAATGAATATTTAGGACTGATTTCCTTTAGGATGGACTGGTTGTATCTCCTTCCAGTCCAAGGGACTCTCAAGGGTCTTCTCCAACACCACAGTTCAAAAGCATCAATTCTCCAGTGCTCAGCTTTCTTTATAGTCCACCTCTCACATCCATATATGACTACTGAAAAAACCATAGCTCAGACAAGTTAGACCTTGTGGAAAGTTATGTCTCTGCTTTTTAATAGTGTGTGTAGGGTCTGCAGTGTAGGTTGGTCATAGCTTTTCTTCCAAGTAACAAACATTTTTTAATTTCATTGCTGCAATCTCCATCTGCAGTGATTTTGAAGCCCAATAAAATAAAGTCTGTCACTGTTTCCATTGTTTCCCCTTCTACTAGCCATGGAGTGGTGGGACCATATGCCATGAACTTAGTTTTTTGAATATTGAATTTTAAGCCAGCTTTTACACACCCCTCTTTCACTTCCATCAAGAGGCTTTTTAATTCCTCTTGCTTTCTGCTGTAAGGGTGGTGTCATGTGCATATCTGAGGTTATTGATACTTCTCCTGGTAATCTTGATTTCTGTTTTTGCTTCATCCAGTCTGGCATTTCACATGATATACTCTGCATATAATTTAAATAAGCAGTGTGACAATATCCAGACTCTACATACTCCTTTCCCAATTTTGAACCAGGCTGTTATCCCATGACTGGTCCTAACTTCTGCTTCTTGACCTGCACACAGATTTCTCAGGAGACAGGTAAGGTGGTCTGGTATTCCCATCTCTTGAAGAAATTTCCACAGTATGTTGTGATCCACAGGGTCAAAAGCTTTAATGTAGTCAATGAAGCAGAAGTAGATGTTTTCCTAGAATTCTCTTGCTTTGTCAGTGATCCAGTGGATGCTGCCAATTTGATTTCTGGTTCCTCTGTCTTTTCTAAATCCAGCTTGAGCATCTGGAAGTTCTCAGCTGACATACTGTTGAAGCGTATCTTGGAGAATTTTGTGCATTTCTTTGCTAGCAGGTGAGATGTGTGCAATTGTGCGGTAATTTGAACATTCTTTGGCATTGCCTTTCTTTGGGATTGGAATGAAAACTGACCTTTTCTAGTCTGGTGGCCACTGCTGTGTTTTCCAAATTTGCTGGCATATTGGGTGCAGCACTTTCACAGCATCATTTTTAGGATTTGAAATAGCTCTACTGGAATTCCATCACTTTCACTAGCTTTCTTCATAGTAATGCCTCCTAATGCCCACTTGACTTCACACTCCAGGATATCTTACTCTAGGTTAGTGATCATACCATTGTGACTATATCAGTCATTAAGATCTTTTTTGTATTGTTCTGTGTATTCTTGTCACCTCTTCTTTACATCCTGTGCTTCTTTTAGATCCATACCATTTCCATCCTTTATTGTGCCCATCTTTCATGAAATGTTCCCTTGCTAGCTCTAATTTTCTTGAAGAGATCTCTAGTCTTTCCCACTCTGTTGTTTTTCTCTATTTCTTTACATCACTTAGGAAGGTTTTCTTATGTCTCTGCTATTTTTGAGAACTCTGCATTCAGATAGGTATATCTTTCCTTTTCCTCTGTTTCTCACTTCTTTTCCCAGCTGTTTGTAAGGCTCAGTCTGACAACCATTTTATCTTTGTGCTTTTTCTTGGGGCTAGTTTTGATCACTGTCTCCTGTACAGTGTTATGAACCTCTGTCCATAGTTCTTCAGTCACTCTATCAGATCTAATCCCTTGAATCTATTTGTCACTTCCACTGTATAATAGCAGGGGATTTTATTTAGGTCATACCTGAATGATCTAGTAGTTTTCCCTACTTCCTTCAATTTCATTCTGAATTTTGCAATAAGGGGGTCATGATATGAGCCACAGTTAGTTCCTGGTCTTGCTTTTGCTAACTGTATAGTTTCTCTATCTCTGGCTGCAAAGAATATCGTCAATCTGATTTCAGTATTGACCATCTGGTGATGTTCATGTGTGGAGTTGCCTCATGTTATTGGAAGAGGGTGTTTGCTATAACCAATGCAATCTCTTGGCAAAACTCTATTAGACTTTGCCCTGTTTCATTTTGTACTCCAAGGCCAAACTTGCCTGTTACTCCAGGTATCTCTTGATTTCCTTCTTTTGCATTCCAGTCCCCTATGATGATAACTTTTTTTTTTTTTTTTAAGTTAGCTCTAGAAGGTCTTGTAGGTCTTCATAGAACCACTCAATTTCATCTTTTGCATTAGTGGTTGGGGCATAGACCCGGATTATTGTGATTGAATGGTTTGCCTTGGAAACCACAAAGATCATTCTGTCAATTTTGAGGTTGCACCCAAATACTGCATTTCAGACTCTTTTGACTATAAGACCTACTCCATTTATTTTTAAGGATTCTTACCCACAGTAGTAGATATAATGGTCATCTGAATTAAAATTTGCCCATTCCAGTAATACAGAGAAATTTTTTTATTATTTACCCAAATGAAATTTATCATCACTTTACTGGTTTACATTGAAAAATCACCTTAACTTTGACATATTAGTTTGTTAAGAATGAAATATTCAGAATTTCAGAGCTTCAAGTTTAGAAAAACATAATTTCTCCATTGAGTCAGGTCTTATGTCTCATTTGTGCATTAAGGTTTCTTCAATACAATTCCCAGGTACTTGTTAATTTATTTCTAAATACTGTTGATTGTGTTATTTTAAAAAGTATTTTCTTGTTGTATTTAGTCATGGGATTTTCAAGTTATGAAAAATAAAACTGATTTATATGCATTTACCTAGTCTTTTATCAGATCACAGTACTTTTTTATTGATATTTTTATTTTTTTATTACCTCCTAGGTACTAATGTGACAAATTTTGAAAGCAGTAAGTTTAAGTTCATATCTTCCCTCTCTCTATAGACAGAGAGACAAACGATATTTGATATGACGTTTATCTAAAAAATTATATAAATTAACCAACTTACAAAACACAACCACTCACAGACTTAGAGAATGAATTTATGGTTACCAGGTGGAAAGGGTAGGGAGGAAGGGTAGATTGGGAGTTTCAGGTTGACAATTATGTACTCATATTTAAAATAGAAAACCAACAGTGAGTTACTGTATAGCACAGGCAACTCTGCCAACATTCTATAGTAACCTAAAGGGGAGCATAATTCCAAAAACAATAGATACTTGTAAATGTCTAACTGGATCACTTTGCTGTATACCTCAAACTAAATATTGTTAATCAACTCTGCTCCATAATAAAATACAAACTGAAAACACTTGTGATATATTAGAAAATAAGAAATAAAATACTTTCACTTCTGACTACATTCTTTTGTCCTTTTGTTTATTTATTGCTCTGTAACAAATCACCCCACAAATCAGTGGTTTAAACCTTAAAAAATCATTTACTTTTCATAATCTCTGTTGGGTGGGAATTCAAAAGTCCTTGGCTAGGTGTTTCTTGCTTGGGGTCTCCAATATGGCTGTAGTCAGATATTGGCCGGCAGAAGCTAGTGTAGTGGTGGGTGACAGGGGGACCCCTTGGATGGTGGCTGACCAGGTATAGCTTTCTTTTCCTCTGGCCTCTCCTTGTCATCTCTGCAAAGGCCAGTTTGGGCTTCCTCTAAGGCATTATATGCACAGAGTATTTAGTTTGCTTACTTGACACCTGAAGGCTTCAAGAGCAAATATTCCAGAGAAGAAGGCAGAAACCTAGCCATGTAAGTTAGAATGCATCATTTCCAAAGTATTCTATTTGCTGACCAATCAAAAGCGCATTCATATTCAAGAGAAGAAAAGACTTCACCTCTTGATGGAGTGGTTTTCTTAACTGAGACTCACTCTTCCAGGTTTGATGCAGGATCCTGGATGCTTGGGGCTGGTGCACTGGGATGACTCAGAGGGATGGTATGGGGAGGGAGGAGGGAGAAGGGTTCAGGACGGGGAACACATGTATACCCATTGCAGATTCATGTTGATGTATGACAAAACCAATACAATATTGTAAAGTAAAAATAAACAAACAAACAACAACAAAAAATACAACTTCTAAAATTTTAGAAGATTGCTCTTTCTTTGAATAAATATTCTTTATAATATTGAGGGGATTTTATTCTATTTTTAGTTTGCTTGAATATTCCATCTCTTTTAATTTGAATGCATATTTTNTAAAATAAATCTAATAGTTGTCATGCTTGGGATATAAAAATGTGTTGTGCCAATGGAGTTAGCTTCATGTAATTTATCCATAAGGTCACCAATTATTAATTAAATGATTAAATAAGTTAATATCTCATTTGCAAACCATAACAACTCATTAAATATTCTGAAATTTATGAGTGTCAGAGATTCATCTCTATGATATTATAGCTTATATATGATATATAATATACACATAATTCTTTATATATTTTACATTATAAAATACTGCACACACTCTTTATATATTTGTATATGTATACACATATTTAACAGTAAGTAGAAATCTCAGATTGCATACAATGCTATTTATTGGATATAATGTATATTATATCTGTTTTACAAACTAATGTAAATGACAGTGAAGGTAAAAATTAAAGGCTTAGCCATTGTCACTTGTGCATCCCCAAATCCACTGCACGAAGTGTGTGCAGAGTATCCTGTGACAGCAGTTCCCATCCTTTTTGGCACCAGGACTGGTTTTGTGGACGACAACTTTTCCATGAATGGTTGGGTGGTGTGGTTTTAGGATGATTCAACAACATTACATTTATTGTGCACTTTATTCCTATTATTGCATCAATTCCACTTCAGATCATCAAGCATTATATCCTAGAAGCTGGGGACCCCTGCTCTATTACACTAGGGTTAAGGACTAACTTACAGGCAGAATTTTATACTACTATTATCCCACCAACAGGAATCTCAAATTTTGGGATAAAAGAAAGTATCTAATAAAAAATGAATTTCTTTTCTACAGTGTACCATATAATAATTTACCTGCTTTTATGGATCACAAAATACAATACCTATCTTAGGAATACTTTAAAAGCCAATACTTTGTGGATCAAAATACAATTCCACTGACAATTTCGGAAAGGTCTATATAACTTTTTTCATGTTTCTCATTAATACATCATGATGCCAAGTTATTGGCAATACAAATTCTTCATCATAAAATGAAAGATTAAATCGAATAAAAATGCAGTGTTAACTTTTAAACCCCATGTTTTAAAAATCAACATGTCACTGACATTTATGAGGCATCAGATAAAGTGGTCTCAGGAGCATCATCATAAATGCAACTTCACAGCAGTTAGAGTCATAAATTCCTTCCCAAACATTTATGAGATTGAACAAATAGAAGGTGGCATTTGGGAGGGATGGAAATTGTTGTGTGCCAAGAATTTCTGATTGTTCTTTTTTCGATATACTCCATTATAGACTAAAGAAATAACACATCTAGGGTTCAATTTTCATCTCAAAGAAAAACAAAATTCCTATCAATACGAAACCCTATTTATCATTCTGCAATAGAAAGAGTGAGTTATACCCTTGTGGTTACCAGTCTTCAAGATCTTTTTTGTATAGTTCTGTGTATTCTTGCCACCTCTTCTTAATATCTTCTTCTTCTGTTAGGTCCTTACCATGTCTGTCCTTTATTGTGCCAATCTTTGCCTGAAATGTTCCCTTGATATCTTTACTTTTCTTGAAGAGATCTCTAGTCTGTCTCATTCTATTGTTTTCCTCTCTTTATTTGTATTGATCACTGAGGAAGGCTTTGTAATGTCTCCTGCTATTCTTTGGAACTCTGCATTCAAGTGGTATAATTTTCCTTTCCTCCTTTTCTTTTTGTTTCTCTTCTTTTCTCAGCTATTTGTAAGGCCCCCTCAGACCACCATTTTGCCTTTTTGCATTTCTCTTTCTTGGGGGTGGTCTTGATCATGGCCTCCTGTTCAGTTCAGTTCATTCACTCAGTCATGTCCGACTCTTTGCGACCCCATGGGCTGCAGCACACCAGGCCTCCCTGTCCATCACCAACTCCTGGAGTTTACTCAAACTAATGTCCATTGAGTCGATGGTGCCATCCAACAACCTT
>SJYA01002253.1:265951-289503 GCA_006410615.1 Neotragus moschatus
TTCTTTATAGTCCAACTCTCACATCCGTATATGACTACTGAAAAAACCATAGCTCAGACAAGATAGACTTTGTGGAAAGTTATGTCTCTGCTTTTTAATAGCATGTGTAGGATCTGCTGTGTAGGTTGCTCATAGCTTTTCTCCAAGTAACAAACATCTTTTAATCTCATTGTGGCAGTCTCCATCTGCAGTGATTTTGAAGCCCAATAAAATAAAGTCTGTCACTGTTTCCATTGTTTCCCCATCTACTAGCCATGGAGTGGCAAGACCATATGCCATGAAATTAATTTTTTGAATATTGAATTTTAAGCCAGCTTTTTCACTCTCCTCTTTTACTTTCATCAAGAGGCTCTTTAATTCCTCTTGCTTTCTGCCATAAGGGTGGTGTCATGTGCATATCTGAGGTTATTGATATTTCTCCTGGTAACCTTGATTTCTGTTTTTGCTTCATCCAGTCTGGCATTTCACATGATATACTCTGCACATAATTTAAATAAGCAGTGTGACAGTATCCAGACTCCACAGACTCCTTTCCCAATTTTGAACCAGCTGTTGTTCCATGACTGGTCCTAACTGCTGCTTCTTGACCTGCACACAGATTTCTCAGGAGGCAGGTAAGGTGGTCTGGTATTCCCATCTCTTGAAAAATTTTCCACAGTGTGTTGTGATCCACATGGTCAAAAGCTTTAATGTAGTCAATGAAGCAGAAGTAGATGTTTTCCTGGAATTCTCTTGCTTTGTCAGTGATCCAGTGGATGCTGCCAATTTGATCTCTGGTTCCTCTGCCTTTTCTAAATCCAGCTTGAGCATTTGGAAGTTCTCAGTTGACATACTGTTGAAGCCTAGTTTGGAGAATTTTGAGCATTTATTTGCTAGCATGTGAGATGAGTGCAATTGTGCAGTAATTTGAATATTCTTTAGCATTGCCTTTCTTTGAGATTGAAATGAAAACTGATCTTTTCTAGTCTGGTGGTCACTGCTGTGTTTTCCAGATTTGCTGGCATGTTGAGTGCAGCACTGTCACAGCATCATTTTTAGGATTTGAAATAGCTCAACTGGAATTCCATCACTTTCAATAGCTTTCTTCATAGTGATGCTTCCTAATGCCTGTCTCTTATACACATCTAGATGTGTATAAGAGACAGGCATCATTCCTTCTAAGAAATCCCAGGGCTGACCTCCNTAGCTCAACTGGAATTCCATCACTTTCAATAGCTTTCTTCATAGTGATGCTTCCTAATGCCCACTTGACTTCACACTCCAGGATATCTTACACTAGGTTAGTGATCATACCATTGTGACTATATCAGTCGTGAAGATCTCTTTTGTGTTTTTCTGTGTATTCTTGTCACCTCTTCTTTACATCCTGTGCTTCTTTTAGATCCATACCATTTCTTTCCTTTATTGTGCCCATCTTTCATGAAATGTCCCTTTTTAGCTCCAATTTTCTTGAAGAGATCTCTAGTCTTTCCCACTCTGTTGTTTTTCTCTATTTCTTTACATTGATCACCTAGGAAGGTTTTCTTATGTCTCTTTGCTATTTTTTAGAACCCTGCATTCAGATAGGTATATCTTTCCTTTTCCTCTTTGTCTCTCACTTCTTTTTCAGCTGTTTGTAAGGCACACTCTGACAATCATTTTATCTTTTTGCATTTCTTTTTCTTGGGGCTGGTTTTGATCACTGCTTCCTGTACAGTGTTATGAACCTCTGTCCATAGTTCTTCAGGCACTCTATCAGATCTAATCCCTTGAATCTATTTGTCACCTCCAGTGTATAATAGCAGGGGATTTTATTTAGTTTATACCTGAATGGTCTAGTGGTTTTCCCTACTTTCTTCAATTTCATTCTGAATTTTGNATATTCTGGAAATTTGTGGAGTTCTCTTTATTATGGAATTTCCTCCCTGTAGGCGGGGTTGTATCAGTGGCTTGTCAAGGTTTCTTGGTTAGGGACGCTTGTTTTGGAGTTCTGGTGGGTGGAGCTGGATTTCTTCTCTCTTGAGCCTGGGGTATCTCTTCATGGCTGCCCCAGCAAAGGGCATCCTCAGCTCCCCACCCTGGAGGAAGGGCGTCTCCTCACCGCTGCCCCTCCTGACCCTCAATGTGGGACAGCTCCTGCAGGCCCTCCCATGCCAGCTCAGCCACCTCTCCTTGGACGGGGGTTGATCCTTCTGGTCCCCGACCCTGACCTCGGACGCAGGGTGGCTCCTCCCGGCTGTTCCTGTGCCATTGCAGCCCGGCACTCTCGGTCATTGCCCCTGACCTTGTATGTGGGGTAATTCCTCTAGGCCGCACTGAGTGCGCCAGTCGTCGCAGCCACCCGTGCTTAGTGCTAATCAATCAGGGGCTCTTCCCAGCCCCCGACCCTGGCCTCGGATGTGGGGTGGCTCTTCCCAGCCCCCAATCCTGGCCCCAGATGTGGGGTGGCTTCTCCCGGCCCCTGACCCCAACCTCAGATGCAGGGTGGCTCCTCTCAGCTGTTCCTGTGCCATCGCAGCCTGGCACTCTCGGCCGCTGTCCCTGACCTAGGAAGTGGGGTGGCTCCTCTCAGCTGTTCCTGCGCTGTCACAGCCTAGCACTCTCAGCCACTGTCTCTGTTCCCCGACATGGGGTAGCTCCTCTCAGCCGTGCTGAGTGTACCAGCCTGCCCAGCCTTCGCAGCCGCTTGCGCTGAGTCTCAGAACCATTTTTGTAAGGGGAAGATGACTCTCAGTCCATTGAGCCTTCTGAAACAAAACAGCATAGATTATGAACAACTGAAATTAATTGCACATCATTCTGGAGGCTGAATTCCCAAATCAGGATGCAATATAATTGGGTTCTAGAGAGAGCCTTTTTACTTGGCTGAAGATAACTTTTGGCTGCCATGATCTTAGTTTTCTGAATGTTGAGTTTTAAGCCAGCTTTTTCACTCTCCTCCTTCACCTTCATTAAGAGGCTCTTTAGTTCCTCTTCACTTTCTGTAATTAGGGTAGTGTCATCTGTATATCTGAGGTTATTGATATTTCTCCCAGCATTCTTGATTCCAATTTGTGCTTCATCCAGTCCAGCATTTCTCATGATGTACTCTGCATATAAATTAAATAAGCAGGGTGACAAGATATAGCCTTGACATTAGTTCAGTTCAGTTCAATCTCTCAGTTGTGTCCAACTCTATGCAACCCCATGAATCGCAGCACACCAGGCTTCCTTGCCCATCACCAACTCCTGCCCTCACTCAAACTCATGTCTATCGAGTCGGTGATGCCATCCAGGCATCTCATCCTCTGTCGTCCCCTTCTCCTCCTGCCTCCAATCCCTCCCAGCATCAGGGTCTTTTCCAATGAGTCAACTCTTCACATGAGGTGGCCAAAGTATTGGAATTTCAGCTTTAGCATCACTCCTTCCAATGAACACCCAGGACTGATCTCCTTTAGGGTGGACTGGTTAGACCTCCTTGCAGTCCAAGGGACTCTCGAGTCTTCTCCAACACCACAGTTCAAAAGCATCAATTCTTCGGCACTCAGCTTTCTTCACAATCCAGCTTTCACATCCATACATGACCACTGGAAAAACCATAGCCTTGACACACTTCTTTCCAAATTTTGAACTAGTCCATTGTTCCATGACCAGATTTAACTGTTACTTCTTCACATGCTTATAGGTTTCTCAGGTGGCAGGTAAAGTGGTCTGGTATGTCCATCTCTTGAAGAATTTTCCACAGTTTGTTGTAATCCACACAGTCAAAGGCTTTAGCATAGTCAGTGAAGCAGAAGTAGATGTTTTTACTGGAATTTTCTTGCTTTTTCTATGATCCAGTGGATGTTGACAATTTGATCTCTGGTTCCTCTGCCTTTTCTAAATTCAGCTTGTATACCTGGAATTTGTCAGTTCATATACCGTTAAAGCCTAGCCTGAAGAATTTTGTACATTACCTTGGTAGCATGAGAAATGAGTGCAATTGTGCATTACATTGAACATCCTTCAGCATTGCCTTCTTAGGTGGGATTGGGATGAAAACTGACCTTTTCCAGTCCTGTGGCCACTGCTGATCTTTCCAAATTTGCTGGCATTTTGAATGCAGCACTTAAAAGCATCATCTTTAAGGATTTGAAATAGCTCAGCTGGAATTCCATCACCTCCACTAGCTTCATTTGCAGTGATGCTTTGTAAGTCCCACTTAGCTTTACATTCCATGATGTCTGGCTCTACATAAGTCAGTTACCTGGGTCATCAAGATCTTTTTTTGTATAGTTCTTCTGTGTATTCTCGTCACCTCTTCTTTATACTTCTGTTTAAGGCCAATAGGACTCGATTATAGAACTTCCACATATACATGTATTTACATGTATTTACATACATTCACACACAAACACGAAAGACTATTTCAAGAATTATATATTATCCAAAATTGTCACATTAGAAAAGTCAATAAAGTCAGTAGAAAAACTTTTAGATTCAACAGAGTTTAACAGTATGATATCTAGATTTGATGGATTTAGGGATGAATGGAAGCAGAAAAAAAGAGAGAGAATGAGTGCTGAAAAATCTAATTTAGTCCTAAAGCAGAAATAAGAGAAAATTTCCATAACTAGAGTGGCATGAGGCGAAGGTTTCATAGAAAATGGGAGAACTTCATGTATATTTAAATGCCAATGAGTAGAATAAAAATGAAAGACATATCCTGAGTATCATAGAGAAGAAGGAATAACCAAAGGTATAGTGCTGACAGGTGGAAATTGAGTTTCAGACAGGGAGATGTTCTGTTATTAGAAGAATATGCACTGCTTTCATTGTAACATCATTGAAGTGGAAAGGGATGGTGCAGAGTCACAGCAAAGTTTTCTTGGGTAGAAGACTTTCTGTCTGCTATACAAATTATTTCAACTGTATTGCTCGGGTGCCCATTACAACTTCTGTACAATATCCATCAAGAGATAAGTAAATAAACATCATTGGGTAGTTGAAACTGTAACATTTTTAAATTAAAATAAATTAGAAAGAAAGATGTTTGTTTCACACTTCATTCCAAAAACATTTACATTAATCATGTAGAATTTATAGACAGGATTAGTGATAAATTGTGGAAGTGTTTAGCAATCTGACAATTATACCTTCAGGGCCTAATGAAATAAAAAGAGCATCTAATGCCTGCTGGTTTTATCTCATTACTCCACTCCTGCAATACCCAAGATTTATTCAGGCCTGAAATGAACAGTCTTAGGTATTCAGCATCCATTATTTCCTTATCAAGACTCATAATATTGATAATCCTATGGTTCGCTTGCATTTTTCTCCCTTCATGGAGTAACGGGAGAGCAGTTGCAAACATATATTTAGTAGTAGTATATATCCTATACAAGTTGTAGATTTATATCTGAGGAGTGAGTACTCACTGATGAATTTTAAATAGACCAAGTATATAAGACTTTATATATATGTGCTGGGAAGACAAACTGCTGCAATCAAGGGAAAAATATATAGTTTTGACAAGAAAAGAGTTACTGTGGGTTAAACTAAGTGACTGATAATGTAAATTAAGAGGAGGAGGTGAAATTAAAGGATATTTATAAAAAGGCATCAATTATTGCAATGGTGGAATTGATGCATACAAAGAAAATATTCCTGTTGGCACACGCATAGTTTCGTATAATCCTTATGGAAAGTGCCCATTGCTAATTGTAAAATAATAAGTTATCATAATCTTCAAAGAGGCCAGGCACTTCCCTCATTTAGAACATGATAATGTGACTGAACTTCCTTCTTAATCTTACACAGTCTACCTGCTGCTGCTGCTGCTGCTGCTGCTAAGTTGCCTCAGTCGTGTCCGACTCTGTGCGACCCCATCGATGGAAGCCCACGAGGCTCCCCCGTCCCTGCGATTCTCCAGGCAAGAACAATGGAGTGGATTGCCATTTCCTTCTCCAATGCATGAAAGTGAAATGTGAAAGGGAAATCCCTCAGTTGTGTCTGATTCTTTGCGACTCCATGGACTGCAGCCTATCAGGCTCCTCCGCCCATGGATTTTCTAGGCAAGACTCCTGCAGTGGGGTGCCATTGCCTTCTCCTACAACTCATAAAATAATATACTATCAGGGTTACTCAGTAGAAGTGTTATGATGTCTTGAATTTGTAATTAACAATATGAAAAAGAACACTATATGTTTTGTGACTTTTACAAAGACTTAAATAATAATAAAATATTAACAAATTGGTAGTATATTTAAAATAGTTAAAATAGACCCATATATTAATTATGTGAAATTAATTCATCATCTTATAAATATCTTTTACATTATCTAAACCTTACTTATAAAATAACATTTCTTTAGGGAAAATATTCTGCCTTACTGCCCTTTGTGGAGAAAATAAATTATTTGAATTTCAGTAAAAGATGCTTTTTTTAAACTTTTATTTTGTTAGAATAAATCTTTAGGGTATAATTTAATTGTTCTCCTATCTTTCATAAACTACTTATATTGAAATCATAACTTATTATGTCAGCAGAAATTAAATTATACCCTTGTGTTCAGTTGGGAGTCATTTTTAAAATAATTTGGCATCAGAAAGTAAAAATCTTTTTCTAATATATGATAATTGTAGTTCATTATGAAAATGGAACAAACTGCTAACATTCTCATTTCAGGAAAAAAACAGAATGTGAGACTCAACTGATTTAATAAAATAATGAGTTTGAAAGGGGAAGTTACCATAAATGTGCAATAAAATCTCCATTAAAGTCATA
Organism: Neotragus moschatus; assembly: GCA_006410615.1. Lineage (NCBI taxonomy): Eukaryota > Metazoa > Chordata > Mammalia > Artiodactyla > Bovidae > Neotragus > Neotragus moschatus. The sequence continues at coordinate 272,676 of SJYA01002253.1, forward strand.
AATAATCAAGTCTAAGCAGTTTATAAATATACAGCTTGACCTTTACTACTGTCATTAACACCCCAAAGCATACAACAATCTCAAAATATTATTACATTTTCTTTGAAAACTTGTAAAGAGTATTATGTCTTATTCTAGACAAAGTGCTTCAAAACTTAATTGACAAGTCTAATATTAAGCAACTTTAAAACTAACACCCACTTTTTCATTTAAAATTTAGTATTTGCACATTTTCCTTCAGTGATCCTGAAGGAGGAATCAATGAGTTTCCATTAAAGTGGAATGAATTTACAGCTTGGTCTTGCAAATAGCTGAAGACATTTACAGTCATACGCTCTCTTGTCAGCTGTGATATGATGTCACTGTCCCTTGTACAGAAGATGCTGTGATCACAACATATAGAACGTGATGAACGTGTAGATAATTTATCAATTAAAAAAAATCAGACCAAAACATCACACTGGCCAAAAAAAAAGAAGCACATTTCTCTTTATAAAATATGAGATGTGTTTTGATTAAAAATTAATGCCTCATATTTTTCCACAATTTTTTCTAGTTGTTCTGGGCTCCAATACCATCTGGCCTCTCCTACAGGTTCCCAGCCAGTCTCTCTAGCCAACAGCAGTGCAGTGTTGTCTTTTGAAATGCTTATCTTCCCCCCACCCAATCAGAGAAAGCACTTTTGGCAAACTTATCTTGGACATATAATCTGAAAATCAAGTTTAAGAAATGCTTGGGGAAATTACTGGTCTCATGATTATTCATGTCTAGAGTGGACTATAAGATCTGGAAGTCCCTTTCATAACCAATAGAAGGAAAAATCACTTCTGATAAACTGACCTTGCTGTTCATCTGAAAGAGCAGAATATTCTTGCAAGTTTTGTCTTAAGAGGTCAGAATTATTCAAACTTTTTTCTTTTAAAAATTATTACTTAGTGTGTCTAAATTAAAAACAATATCAATTAACCCATTTCTTCCATGCCCCAACTCTTCCTTCTGGCAACCACCAATCTGTTTTCTGTACCTATGAGCTTTACATACATATATAGTCAGCATTTGTCTTTCTCTGACTTATTTCACTTGTCATAATGCCCTCAAGTTTCAATTATGTTGTCCCAAATGGCAAGATTTCATTCCTTTTTATGCATGAATTATATATCCCACAATTTCTTTACCTGTGTTTTCTTGATGGCTCAGATGGTAAAGAATCTCCCTGAATGCAAGAGACCCGACTTTGATCCCTCAGTTGGGATGATGCCCTGGAAAAAGGAATAGCAACCCACTCCAGTATCCTTGCTTCAAGAATTGGAGAATTCCATGGACAGAGGAACCTGGCAGCTATAGTCCATGTGATTGCAAAGAGTTGGATACAACTGAGCGAGTAACACACATGTATATATACCACAATTTATTTATCCATTTGATAAAAACGTTTCCATATCTCACCTGTCCTAAATATTGCTGTAAAGAACATGGGTGTGCATATATCTTTTCAAATAAGTATTTTGTGTGTGTGTGTCTTTTTCAGATCAATGCACAGATGTTGACTTGCTGGATCAAATACTAGTTCTATATCTATATCAAATAATTGCATCAAATACAATAAAATACCTAAGAATAACTTTAACCAAGGAAGTAAAAGACATGTATATTGCAAATAATGACAAAAAAAATAATTTGAAAATCACACAATAAGTAAGAAATGAATTGGAAGAATTAATATTTCTAAAATGCTGATTACCCAAAGATATATATATATATATATGAAAGTGAAAGTGAAGTCGTATTCAACTCTTTGAGACCCCATAGACTCTAGCGTACCAGGCTCCTCCACCTATAGGATTTTCAAGGCAAGAATACTGGAGTGGATTGCCATTTTCTTTTCCAAGGAACCTTCCAGACCTGGGGATCAAACCCTGGTCTTGCGCACTGTAGGCAGATGCTTTTACCATCTGAACCAACATTATATATATATAGATATATATATATTATATATATATATATCAATATATATATGCAATCACATGGACTATAGCTGCCAGGTTCCTCTGTCCATGGAATTCTCCAATTCTTGAAGCAAGGATACTGGAGTGGGTTGCTATTCCTTTTTCCAGGGCATCATCCCAACTGAGGGATCAAAGTCGGGTCTCTTGCATTCAGGGAGATTCTTTACCATCTGAGCCATCAAGAAAACACAGGTAAAGAAATTGTGGGATATATAATTCATGCATAAAAAGGAATGAAATCTTGCCATTTGGGACAACATAATTGAAACTTGAGGGCATTATGACAAGTGAAATAAGTCAGAGAAAGACAAATGCTGACTATATATGTATGTAAAGCTCATAGGTACAGAAAACAGATTGNCGAAGAATCTTAAAATTTATATGGAAATAATCAACAGATGTATTTGGGTTGTTTCTATATTTTGGCTATCATGAATAATGCTGCCATGAAAATGCATGCAGAGATATCTCTTTAAGACTCTGTTTACAACTATTTTGAGTATACTCCCAGGAGTAGAATTGGTGTATTATTAGGTGATTCTATTTTTAATTATTAAGCAGTCACCATGCTCTTTTTCACAGTGACTCTACCATTTCACATTCCCACCAATAGTGCAGAGGAGTTCTATTTTTTCACATCCTCAGAAACACTTTTATCTGCCTTTTTAAAATAGTAGCCATCCTAAAAGTTATGAGGTAGTATATCATTGGAGTTTTCATTTGCATTTCCCTAATGATTAATGATTGTTGAGTATATTTCTACGTGCTTATTTGTCATTTGTGTATATTCTTTGGAGAATTGTCTAATTAAACTACCATTCTTGAATTGTGTTCTATTTGTTGTTAAATTGTAGGTGTTCTCTGTATATTTTGAATACTAATCACTTATCTGATATATGATTTGCAAATATTTTCTGCCATTCTCTGTGTTCCTTTTTTATTCTGATGATAGTATCATTTGGTGCACAATTATTTAAAATAACTTTATGAAGTCTATTTTTTGCTAATCCCTTTGATAACATATTCAAGAGATTATTGAAAAATCCAATATTGTGAAGTTTCATAGGCTTAATATTTATTTTTAGTTCTTTGATTCCTTTTGAATGTTTTGCATATGGTCTTAGGTAAAGATCCAAGTTTATTCTTTTTGCATGTGAATATCCAATTTTCCTAGCACAATTTGCTGCAAGATTATCCTCTCCTCATTGAATGGTCTAGCATCCTTGTCAAATATTTGAGCATACATATTAGGGTTCATTTCTGGGTTCCTTATTGTAATTCACTGACCTATATTTCCATCTCTATGTCAATATCATACTGTTTGGAGTCCTAAATGTTGTAGTATGTTTTGAAATGAAAAAATGTCAGACTACCAGCTTTGTTCTTTTTCAAGCTTGTTTTAGCTACCCTGATTTCCTTGAGATTCTGTATATATTTTAGGATGAATTTTTCTATTTAAAAAAAAAATACCATTAAGATTTTGATATGAATTGCATTGAATCTATGGATTGCTTTGGGTAGCATCAGCATCATAATATTTAGTCTTCCAGTGCATGAAAGTAGGCTGTGTTTCCATTTATTTGTATATTTTTTAAATTTCTTTCAGCAGTGTTTTGAATTTCTCACTGTACGAGCCATACGCCTCTGTAGTTGTTTATTATTCACCTCATTGACAAAGAATTTTATTCTATTTGATGCTATTAAAATTAGAATTGTTTTATTAGGTTTCTTTTTATATTATTCATTGTTATTATATAGAAATGAAATGCAACTGATGTCATTTTCTGTTTACTTTGTATTCTGTTGCTTTGCTGAATTTACTAGTTCTAATAGTTGTGTGCGTGTGTGAGAGAGAGAGAGCTCTTCATGCCTTCTTCATTAAGATCACAATATTTCAAAGTATTTCATTAATATTATATTTGTTATGGTGACCTGTAATCAGAGATCTTTGATGTTACTGGTACAAAAAGAATATGACTTGCTGAGGGCTCAGATGCTGCTTAGCACTTTTTAGCAATGAAGTATTTTTAATTAACTTTTAAAGATATTATGATATTGTACACTTACTACAGTATAGTGTGAATATAATTTTTATAAGCACTTACCAAAAATATTGTATGACTCACCTCATTGCAATATTTACTTTATTGTGGGTGATTAGAATCTGAACCCTCAATATCTTCAAGGTACGTCTGTGTGTTTCTGTTTTCATTCATCACTAGGTATTTTCTAATTCCCTTTGTGATGTCTTCTCTTTCTATTTGTTATTATAAAGTGTGTTGTTTATACAAATTTTTAAATTTTCCAATTTTATTCTGTTACTTATATCTAGATTATCCCATTGTCATCAGAATAAACAGTCTATATGATATCTTTTTAAATCTACTGAGACTTAATTTGTGGTTTAACATATGATCTATCCTAGACAATGTCCCTTGTGTATTTGAGAAAAGATGTGTATTCTGTTGATTTTGGGAAGAATGTTCTGTGGAATTCTGTTATATCTAATTGTTTTATTGTATTATCAAGTATCTATTTGTCTAGTTCTCATCCATCTGGTTGTTTTATCTAGCATTAACAGCACGAAGGCACTGGCCCTTTAAACCCTGAAGGCCATTTCAGATCTCCAATATTTGGATGACAAGTTCCTTTGGTCCAGTTGTGCAAGCTGCTCTTGAAATGTGTGCAAGGACGCCTGTCACAGGCCTAGGAGTGGGGGATGGGTTGCTGATACTGTGGTTGAGTTCTGAAATTGATCAAAATTAACCACAACTTACTTCCCTTTCACTTTTCACTTTCATGCATTGGAGAAGGCAATGGCAACCCACTCCAGTGCTCTTGCCTGGAGAATCCCAGGGACGGGGAGGCTGGTGGGCTGCCATCCATGGGGTCACACAGAGTCGGACATGACTAAAGCAACTTAGCAGCAGTAGCAGCAGCATTGTCCAAGCCAACCTTCAAAGTTGAAAACCTTCAGGAGACTCCAGAGTTCCAAAATGGCTACATCAGACAGTCAGTGAGATTGTTGTCTAGGTGAAGAGAGAGTCCTGCTGCTTTTCATTCCACCATCTGGGAGGTAGAATCCTTCACTGGGAGGATTCTGGGATACATTACATCCTCCTGGGGACTTCAGTTCAGTCGCTGGGTCATGTCCGACTCTTTGCGACCCCATGAATCACAGCATGCCAGGCCTCCCTGTCCATCACCAACTCATAAAGTTTACTCAGACTCATATCCATCGAGTCGGTGATGCCATCCAGCCATCTCACCCTCTCTTGTCCCCTCTTCCTCCTGCCCCCAATCTCTCCTAGCATCAGAGTCTTTTCCAATGAATCAACTCTTTGCATGAGGTGGCCAAAGTACTGGACTTTCAGCTTTAGCATCATTCCCTCCAAAGAAATTTCAGGGCTGATCTCCTTCAGAATGGACTAGTTGCATCTCCTTGCAGTCCAAGGGATTCTCAAGAGTCTTCTCCATCATCACAGTTCAAAAGCATCAATTCTTTGGCGCTCAGCTTTCTTCACAGTCCAACTCTCACATCCATACATGACCACTGGAAAAACCATAGCCTTGACTAGAGGGACTTTTATTGGCAAAGTAATGTCTCTGCTTTTCAATGTGCTATCTAGATTGGGCCTGGCTTTTTTTCCAAGGAGTAAGCGTCTTTTAATTTCATGGCTGCAATCACCATCTGCAGTGATTACTGCACAAAAAAACACTTCACTGAGATGCGGGTATTATCCATAATCCAAACTACATCCCCTTATTCTTAGTAACTCTAACACTATACTCAATTTAATAAACTGCCAAGAGATTACACTGGAAACCTGGATTATGTTATACTTCTATTACTTTGATTGTTACATAAGAAATTTTAAACATTTTATGTTAAGCCTATATTGAAACAATATTATTATCCAATCAATGTAATTGTTTTAGAATATGCCTAAATTTGAAAACCAATTTCATAATTGACATGGTCCTTTTTTAGAGTTTTGGATTTTCAGTTGAATTTTAATATACAAAAAATACATTATTTTTATGTTAATATTTAGAGGCACAGATGCTATCAACTGAAGTTTTACTTTAAGTAGATACTTAATGTTCGTGAGAACCTCTTTCAGTTTGTGTTGGTCTAAATGTGTTTTTAGCAACTCTGTAGTGACAGAAATCTGGAAACAATAAAATCTTCCAGGAACAGTGATGTGTCTAAATATTCAGAAATAGTAACATCTTGAAAATAAGTAAAACATAAAAATAATTTAAAATATGATTAATCTTTAAAATACAATATTAAGTGGAAAATACATTGCATAAATATTATTTCCTTATATTGAATTCAAAATGATTAATAATAAATGATATGTATTTTAGTAATCCTATATATTTTATGAAACTGTATATTGTGAGAAGAGTTGACTCATTGGAAAAGACTCTGATGCTGGCAGGGATTGGGGGCAGGAGGAGAAGGGATGAGATGGCTGGATGGCATCACTGACTTGATGGACGTGAGTCTGAGTGAACTCTGGGAGTTGGTGATGGACAGGGAGGCCTGATATACTGCAATTCATGGGGTTGCAAATAGTCAGACACGACTGAGTGACTGAACTGAACTGATAGTGTGTATATACATGTTGACACATACATGTATATAAAGCAAGGGCATGATAAACAAAACATTAAGGAAAACTAAAAAGTAGTTATTTATTCAGTGAAGGAAAGTAGATTGAAAAGATTGGAAAGAAACACATTGATAGCTACAATTTAATGACATGATTGTTTTAATTTTTATATTGAATGGTGGGTTATAGCTACTGATATTAAGATAAAATTAAAGATTGTCATAATTAAACAATATCTAATGTTGAGATAGAAGTTTTAGAAATAGTTTAATTCTGTACACCTGAATTAAATAAGTGAAGATGCAAAATCCTAGACATTACAGAAGATCCCACAGGCTCTTGATTTTTAAATTATACATGTAAGACAATAAGCTACTTGAGTCAGAGCAAGCAACTTACAAAAAATGCCTAAATAAAAAAACATACCCTCAGAAAGAATCATCCTTTGAATATTGGAGAAAATGTAATACACATTAAAACAATAATGAGATTTTATAAACAATGACTTTGGAATCCCTAAAAGACTGATAAAACCAAGGTATGTAGGAGGAAAAGACAACTTCATGAATTGATGTTCTATAGAACAATATCAACAACATGGAAAAATTTTTGACATAACTAGTGAGTGAATACTATTTAACTTGTACTTTCTTTAACCCAGAGATTATATACCTAAGCAAGCTCATGATCAGTTTCTCGGTCATGTCCAACTCTTTGTGACCCTATGGACCACAGCTGGCCAGGCTCCTCTGTCCATGGGATGGGTTGTCATTTCTTGCTTTAGGGAATCTTCCAGACCTAAGGATCAAATTGATGTTTCCTGCACTGGCAGATGGATTCTTTACCCCTGAGCCACCTGGATGTCCCATTTCTAAGCATATAGACATTTTAAATTGTGTCCAGATTTCTGGGGCAGTGGGAAAGCCCTGCAAACAATTCCCAGGCATAAATACACACACACACACATTTCTAGACATTCAACTTTCCTATATACTCAGCTCTTAATTCTTTTGGCCTGATAAAAGGACAACACTACTCTCTCTGTGACCATCTGCTGGATTTTTTTCCCCTCTTACACCTACTCTTGACCCTTTACAATAGCCATTTCCCCTTTGAAAAAGAAAGACACACTCCTCATCCACTTGAAATCTTACCATTGTACACTGCCAAGCACCACAGTGACAATGAAAAGATTGATTCCAGAGAAGCTGTCTTTAATGCTCACTCAAGAGAACCAGAATTCTCCTTTACAGCTTTCTATGAATCCTTTCAAACAGCAAAAGTAATAATTGATAGTAAAGCTAATTACTATTTCATGAAATAGCAGAATTAATAATTATTAATAAAGCTAATTTTTAATAAGTAAAGCTTATATATATGGTTTTTCCAGTAGTCATGTATATGTGAGAGTTGGACAACAAAGAAAGTTGAGTGCAGAAGAATTGATGCTTTTGAACTGTGGTGTTGAAGAAGACTCTTGAGAGTCCCTTGGACTGCAAGGAGATCCAACCAGTCCATCGTAAAGGAGATCAGTCCTGGGTGTTCATTGGAAGGACTGATGTTGAATCTGAAACTCCAATATTTTGGCCACCTGATGTGAAGAGCTGTCTCACTGGAAAAGACCCCAACACTGGGAAAGATTGAGGGCAGAAGGAGTAGGGGACAACAGAGGATGAGATGGTTGGATAGCATCACCGACTCAATGGACATGGGTTTGGGTGGACTCTAGGAGTTGATGATGGACAGGGAAGACTGGCGTGCTGCAGTTCATGGGGTCACAAAGATGAACACGACTGAGTGACTGAACTGAATTGAACTGATGAAGATTTCAATAGAAATCAAATGTTTCAAAATTCTCTTGATGAAATATGCAGTATGGATTTCTTTATCTTTCTCACCATCTACCTGGTGAGTGACATGTTACAGGTACAAAGACATGCCTCTCCAGCCTGGATCCAGATTGAAGAAACACAGGTAATGGGGCATGCCATTCTTATGCCAGAGGAAAACAGTAAGAGAGTATTGAAACACTTCAATGACACCTACAGCTTCTTTTTGGAACCAACTTCCCACTGCTGATTCTTCATCATCTTTTGAAGGACAATTCAAACCAAGGCTAATGTCAATGGCAGAGGGAAGCACATAAACCCATGTATCAGGAGACAGAACTATATAATCCTCTAAGGGAACAGCAGTGAGTGATTAGGAAAATAATACATATTACCACACATTTATCTCTAGGTTGTTCAACAAGTTTCACAACTAACAAACAATAAATTGTGTACTAACTTCAGGATCAATTTATCATTGGTATTTTAGCTTATTTTCTATGAAATATGTAGAAAAATTCTGAACATGAGGTCCTATTTTTATTGAGATACTTATTGTTCCCAAAAGCTTTTAAAAAAAAAATTAACACATACCTACACAGTAAAGGAAAACCACACCTTAAGCACATTTCTTGATTGAACAATTTTATCTAATAGAATATCAGTTCAGTTCAGTTCAGTTGCTCAGTTGTATCCAACTCTTCGCAACCCCATGAATCACAGCATGCCAGGCCTCCCTGTCCATCACCATCTCCCGGAGTTCACTCAAACTCAGGTCCATTGAGTTGGTGATGCCATCCAGCCATCTCATCCTCTGTCATCCCCTTTTCCTCTTGCATGCAGTCCCTCCCAGCATCAGAGTGTTTTCCAATGAGTCAACTCTTTGCATCAGGTGGCCAAATACTTTAGTTTCAGCTTTAGCATCATTCCTTCCAAAGAACACCCAGGGCTGATCTCCTTTAGAATGAACTGGTTGAATTCTCCTTGTATTCCATGGGACTCTCAAGAGTCTTCTCCAACACCACAGTTCAAAAGCATAAGTTCTTCACTGCTCAGCTTTCTTCACAGTCCAATATCACCTTATTGCAAATGAAGAGGAACAACATATTGATTTACATTTGTATTTTGTAGTTTATTATAAAAATGTATACATTTATACATTGTAATTTATCTGCATGTTAATTGCTATTCCAATTCCCCCTTTAAAAGTCCCATTTTCTCTGTGGCTTCCCTAATAATCCCTCAAATAGCAGGCAATATATGCACCCTAACCTATACAAACTGAACCATGGTGAGGTGTACCTCATTTAAGCATCCATTACTTACACCATGGTGCTTGTCCTGGTACGCTCTAAATGATAAGCCCTTATGTAGGTAACTATTGTTCTTATAGGCATGGATACACAATGATTTGTACTCTCCACTCTCTATCACTCTATTGTTTTGAGAGGGTACTTCTCACTACTTCCCTAAGAGGCTTATAATGTCTCTTCTTTACTGATCTAAATGCGTAATGTCTTTCAGTTCCCCAGAAGTGGACTCTGAGACAAAGGTTCTAGTTAAAGCACTTTGTGTTTGAAAGAAAGAATCACTAGTTGGGGAGTATGGCAGCAATTCAGGTTAGGGAAACATTCAATAAAAAAGATACATAAACATTCAATAAGGAGATAAGAATGCTTGACTGTTGTTCAAGGGTCAATATATACATACATATATATATATATATATATATGTACGTGTGTGTGTGTGTATTTAGACAGTTTCTATTGGAGGTGACTGCCCTTTAATCTTGATGAAATCTTATCAGTTAAAGAACACTTGCACCACCTGTATTCTGACAAAATATTTACTGACTCCATCCTGTACAGGAGGGAACTTGAGAAGAACCAAGGAGAATTGCTCAAGAAGAAAGAGTGTGTGTGTGCTCAGACACTTGTCATGTCTNATAGGATTGTTCATTTCCCCATCAGACTGACTCCTGAGGATAGTGCCTGAGCCTTTATAAACTGTTTATCCTTCACATATGAAAATAGATCATACCGAATTGAATAATATTGAAATAATTGGGATGGGTAACAAGTTCATCATGGAACACCAAAACAATAACTGCATGATTTCAGTTCCTAGATAAAAGGGTAAACTCATTGGAGAAGTATAAATGTTGTATCTTCTATGATGGCTATGAAGGAAGTAAGTTTTTAAGAACTGACATCATATAATTAATTGATTATGGTATAAAACATCATTGTGAGTACAATTAAATTGACTAGAGAATGAAAAAAAGAATAAATACAGATTATTGATCAACGTGATTATTTTGATTCACTGTTATTAAACTAAAATATATATTTAATCAGAAAATTAAAAATTGCTAAATTTTCATATTAAGATAATACTAGCTATATATGTTGACCACTTAAAATAGACTTGGTACTTTGCTAAATATTTCAAGTGCATTACCTCATTTAATATTCATCATAAGTTTATAATGTAGGTGCTGTTAATATCTTCAATGGGGGAAACTAAAACTTAGGGTGGTTTTATAACTCACACAAGATCACATAGATGAAGAGAATATTTTGAGGATTTTCTACCAATAGATGTTGTCTGAAAATTGCACAAAATAATTATATCGTGCTGTATATCACAGGGTGAGGTTATTGGGAAGAAAAGTAAAGAGTGATGAAAATTATAAAGAAAAGTTTTCCATATCAAATTAAATTATTATTATTAAAATACTCTTTGATAACTTGATAAGTTTAAATAAAATTGTTCTCTTAGAGGTTTTAACCTGCTAAAAATTAATTTTGTGAATTTTATTTTCAAACCCACATTTGTGTTTAAAGGCCAGATGACAGAAGACACACTATTAAATTTCCAATNGTGATGAAAATTATAAAGAAAAGTTTTCCATATCAAATTAAATTATTATTATTAAAATACTCTTTGATAACTTGATAAGTTTAAATAAAATTGTTCTCTTAGAGGTTTTAACCTGCTAAAAATTAATTTTGTGAATTTTATTTTCAAACCCACATTTGTGTTTAAAGGCCAGATGACAGAAGACACACTATTAAATTTCCAATTTGACAGATATCTATACTGGTATTGATATTCTAATAATAAAATTTCCCATATCTTGTATAGAAACATCCATTAAAAAGCCCTTCTGGCTGGAAGGGCTTATGGTCATACACAAAGAACTAAAATAACATGTATCTTTACCTTACTCGCCCACAGAAAACAGATAAGAATATGGTGTTCCTTTAATCCCTTGGGCTCTAGTATATGTTCTCAAACTAAATGAAATGGAAAAGTGTTAAAGAAAACAAATAGGCTCTGTCATTTTTGTGGCATTTACCAAAGAAGAGCCCCAAGTCAGAGACTGTAAATGAACTGAGTCCTCTTAATATGAACATTCATTGAACAGTATCAAACTTTTATTCTTGAATTCCCATGACTGCAATGATCCTTCTATTCCTCAAACACCTTCATGAAGAAATGTAACTGATTTTCATTGACTGGAACAAAAACAAATTCACTTAAATCCTCACTCTACATGACAAGTAAATTCCACAGTGTAAAAAAACTACTTAATTTTTATTAATCCTTTCCAGAGAACTTAATGCTAAAGCTAAAATCTTATATTGGCAACATTGGCAAAAATGACCAATAAAGACAATTAAAGAAAAATATTTCAACAACCTGGCCAACTGACTCCATTCTACACAAAGATTTAGACCTGAAATTATTCATGTGTTATTCTTTGGTAGTATTTCTGTTGATAGATTTATGGAAAAGACTCAGTAACATTTTAATTTTAATATAATCTCAAAGTTAGAGAAAATTTGCAACAATAATGCAAGGAATTCCCACATAATCTTTATAGAGAAACATCAATTTTTTTTTCATTCTATCCGATTCACCTTTTAATTTAATAAAATACAGGTGGCACATCTAAGTTCTCATTTCCACTAGGGATAATGCTTGTCTCCCCAAACTTATTGATAAGTCTGTCTCTGGCGAAGTATACTGACTGCCTAGGTCTCAACTCCTGCAGATATGCCAACCCCCAAACAAACATAACCATGGAAGATTTCTCTCAATCACTCGTCGGTATTTGCACTTGGCATCTAATAGTCTTTCTCACTTAGGGAAAAATGACCACTTCATACTCATTCCTAAGACAGAATACAATTTCTCTCCCCCTTTCTCAATACAAGCTTCATGTGCATGCTTTATTTTAATTAATATAAGAAGTGATTAAAACACTCACTCAAAGTTATAACTATTAATTAGATGATTACTGACATCTCTGCCTCTTCACTTTCCACATCTTTCCACCACTTCACTCAGAGATACATATATCTCTCCATCACTACTTTTATTGTCTGAAATAAAACTTTCCCTGTACACTTGGATTTGAAATAAAGTCTTCTATGCATTTCCCTCACATATAATCACATATATGTTTTATTTATTTATTTATTGCAAGGAACCTGGTTACACAATTATGGGGCCTGGTTTAATAAGAACAAAATCCACAGGGCAGCCTACTGGGAAGAGCAGGCTGGCACCTTGAACATGGACTGAAAGGCTGTCCACANATAAAACTTTCCCTGTACACTTGGATTTGAAATAAAGTCTTCTATGCATTTCCCTCACATATAATCACATATATGTTTTATTTATTTATTTATTGCAAGGAACCTGGTTACACAATTATGGGGCCTGGTTTAATAAGAACAAAATCCACAGGGCAGCCTACTGGGAAGAGCAGGCTGGCACCTTGAACATGGACTGAAAGGCTGTCCACAGGTGAGATTTTCTTTTTCTCTTTCTTTTGATTTTTAAAAAAAATATTTTATACTGAACTATACACACACACACACACACACACACACACACACAACAGTGTAGGAGTTTTCCTGTTTCCCCAAACCCTCTCCAGCATTTACTATTTGCAGACATTTTGATGATAGTCATTCTGACTTATGTGAGGTAATAACTCATTGTAGTTTTCATTTGCATTTCTCTAGTGGTTAGCATCTTTTCATGTGCTTTGACCATCTTTACATATGATCTTCCTCACCTAAAATTTTTCCTACAAAGTGTCGTCATGGTGATTTCTTGTCATTTGCATTCTGTTGTTTTCCTCTATTTGTTTGCACTGAACACTGAGGAAGGCTTTCTTATCTCTCCTTGCTATTCTTTGGAACTCTGCAATCAAATAGATATATCTTTCCTTTTCTCCTTTGCTTTCCACTTCTCTTCCTTTCACACCTATTTGTAAGGTCTCTTCAGATAGCCAGTTAGTTTTTTTTCTATTGCTTTTTCTTGAGGATGATCTTAATCACTGTCTCCTGTATAATGTCATGAACCTCCATCCATAGTTCTTTTGGCAATCTATCAGATCTAGTCTGTTAAATGTATTTCTCACTTCCACTGTATAATCATAAGGGATTTTATTTAGGTCATACCTGAATGGTCTAGTGGTTTTCCCTACTTCATTCAAATTAAGTTTGACTTTGGTAATAAGGAGTTCATGATCTGAGCCACAGTCAGCTAAAAAACAAGTCAATCTTATTTTTGGTAATTGCGTAGAGCTTCTCCACCTTTGGCTGCAAAAAATATAATCAATCTGATTTCAATGTTGACCATCTGGTGATGTCCATGTGTAGAGCCTTCTCTTGTGTTCTTGGAAGAGGGTGATTGCCATGCCAAGTGAGTTGTCTTAGCAAAACTCTATTAGCTTTTGTCCTGCTTCATTCTATACTCCAAAGCCAAATTTGCCTCTTACTCCAGGTGTTTCTAGACTTCCTACTTTTGCATTCCAGTCCCCTATAACGAAAAGAACATCTTTTTCGGGTGGTAGTTCTAAAAGATCTTGTAGATCTTCATAGAACAGTGCAACTTCAGCTTCTTCAGCATTACTGGTCAAGGCATAGACTTGGATTACTGTGATACTGAATTGTTTGCCTTGGAAATGAACACAGATCATTCTGTCATTTTTGAGATTGCATCCAAGTACTGCCATTTTGGACTCTTGTTGACTATGAGGGCTACTCCATTGTCTCTTAGGGATTCTTGTCCACAGTAATAGATATAATGGTCATCTGAGTTAAATTCACCCATTCCAGTCCATTTTAGTTCGCTGATTCCTAAAATATTGACGTTCACCTTGCCATCTCCTGTTTGACCACTTCCAGTTTGCCTTGATTCATGGACCTAACGTTCCAAGTTCCTATGCAATATTGCTCTTTGCAGCATCAGATTTTGCTTCTATCACCGTCACATCCACAACTGGGTGTTGTTTTTGCTTTGGCTCCATCCCTTCATTCTTTCTGGAGTTATTTCTCCACTTATCTCCAGTACCATATTGGGCACCTACTGACCTGGGGAGTTCATCTTTCAATGTCTTATCTTTTTGTCTTGTTATACTATTCATGGGGTTATCACGACAAGGATACTGAAGTGGTTTGCCATCCCCCTCTCCAGGGGACCACATTTTGTCAGAACCCTCCACTATGACCCGTCCATCTTGAGTGGCCCTATAGGGCATGGCTCATAGTTTCATTGAGTTAGACAAGGCTGTGGTTCATGTGACTAGATCGGTTAGTTTTCTGCCATTGTGGTTTTCAGTCTATATGTCCTCTGATGGAGCAGGGTTAGAGGCTTATGGAAGTTTCCTGAGGGAAACTGATTCAGAGGGGAAATGAAGAGACTGACTGAAGGGCAAACTGGGTCTTGTACTGATGGGCAGGACCAAGCTCAGTAAATCTTTAATCCAATTTTCTGTTGATGGGTGGAGCTGTGTTCCCTCCCTGTTATTTACCTGGGACCAAACTATGGTGGAAGTAATGAAAATAATGGTGACCTCCTTCAAAAGATCCCATGCACATACTGCTACACTCAGTACCCCCAACCCTGTAGAACGCTACCACCAACCCACACCTCCTCTGGAGACTCCTGGACACTCACAAGCAAGTCTGAGTCAGTATATCGTTTCTCCCCAAATCAGTTTATATAAGCAGATGTAGTATCAGTCTGATTTCTCAACTCTATGATTTTAGACTTTGAATGTGAGTAAAAACTGAGGACATTCCACACTGAGAGTTCCCATTTTATAGAACCCAGGTGAATGCAGGTATGTTCTTTTTTGCACTCCCAGCCTTGTAAGCTTATAATGACTATAGTGAAAGTTTTAGTCTTGTCCAACTGTTTGCAACCCCATGAATTGTAGCCTGCCAGGTTCCTCTGTCCATGGAATTCTCCAGGCAAGAATACTGGAGTGGGTTGCCATTCCCTTCTTAAGGGGATCTTCCTGACCCAGCAATTGAATCTGGGTCTCCTGCATTGCAGATAATTTCTTTATCATCTCAGCCACAATAGTAAGTAATAATTCAACATTTCTGCTCTCGTTTGTTTGGCTTTCTGAACAAAATTCTAGGAACTAAAGGGTTAGTCAAAATGTACCCAGTATGAAATTGTTGTAGGCTGACAAATTTATTCACAGTCTTCCAGAATGTTGGAATTTAATTACTTAACTCCTTCAGAAATGAATTGTCTACAAGATGATTTGGGAAACAGAGTTTCTTGGGAACAAAGGAAGTTAACAGAACTTGAAATAACGAAGTTCTTAGAGAGCTTAAGTTGGACCTAGGAAGTTAGGGGTCAAAAGGGCTTTAGTTCTTCAAGATAAGCTGACACATTTTATGTAAATTGAATTCTTGGGAAGAGAAAGGACTTAAGAGTTAGGAACTAAGACTACCAAATTCATTCTGTAACTCTGGGTTAATATTCAGCATGCTCCCTGTGGTGGCATCTCTGCTATGCCTAGGGCTTTATAAAAGAATTTCACCCTGATAAAGGGAAAGGCAAGATGTAAGATATAAGATTTTCCTAATTCTTTTTTTCTTTACCACACTAAAACTGAACATGGAACAACAGACTGGTTCCAAATAGGAAAAGAAGTATGTCAAGGCTGTATGTTGTCACTGTGCTTATTTAACTTCTATGCAGAATACATCATGAGAAACTCTGGACTGGAAGAAGCACAAGCTGGAATCAAGATTGCCAAGAGAAATATCAGTCACCTCAGATAGGCAGATGATACAACCCTTATGGCAGAAAGTGAAGAGGAACTAAAAAGCCTCTTGATGAAAGTGAAAGAGGAGAATGAAAAAGTTGGCTTAAAGCTCAACATTCAGAAAACAAAGATCACGACATCTGGTTTCATCACTTCATGGGAAATAGATGGGAAAACAGTGGAAACAGTGTCAGATTTTATTTTGGGGAGCTCCAAAATCACTGCAGATGGTGACTGCAGCCATGAAATCAAAAGACATTTACTCTTTGGAAGAAAAGTTAT
>SJYA01002253.1:291527-337186 GCA_006410615.1 Neotragus moschatus
ACACACACACACACACACACACACACACACAACAGTGTAGGAGTTTTCCTGTTTCCCCAAACCCTCTCCAGCATTTACTATTTGCAGACATTTTGATGATAGTCATTCTGACTTATGTGAGGTAATAACTCATTGTAGTTTTCATTTGCATTTCTCTAGTGGTTAGCATCTTTTCATGTGCTTTGACCATCTTTACATATGATCTTCCTCACCTAAAATTTTTCCTACAAAGTGTCGTCATGGTGATTTCTTGTCATTTGCATTCTGTTGTTTTCCTCTATTTGTTTGCACTGAACACTGAGGAAGGCTTTCTTATCTCTCCTTGCTATTCTTTGGAACTCTGCAATCAAATAGATATATCTTTCCTTTTCTCCTTTGCTTTCCACTTCTCTTCCTTTCACACCTATTTGTAAGGTCTCTTCAGATAGCCAGTTAGTTTTTTTTCTATTGCTTTTTCTTGAGGATGATCTTAATCACTGTCTCCTGTATAATGTCATGAACCTCCATCCATAGTTCTTTTGGCAATCTATCAGATCTAGTCTGTTAAATGTATTTCTCACTTCCACTGTATAATCATAAGGGATTTTATTTAGGTCATACCTGAATGGTCTAGTGGTTTTCCCTACTTCATTCAAATTAAGTTTGACTTTGGTAATAAGGAGTTCATGATCTGAGCCACAGTCAGCTAAAAAACAAGTCAATCTTATTTTTGGTAATTGCGTAGAGCTTCTCCACCTTTGGCTGCAAAAAATATAATCAATCTGATTTCAATGTTGACCATCTGGTGATGTCCATGTGTAGAGCCTTCTCTTGTGTTCTTGGAAGAGGGTGATTGCCATGCCAAGTGAGTTGTCTTAGCAAAACTCTATTAGCTTTTGTCCTGCTTCATTCTATACTCCAAAGCCAAATTTGCCTCTTACTCCAGGTGTTTCTAGACTTCCTACTTTTGCATTCCAGTCCCCTATAACGAAAAGAACATCTTTTTCGGGTGGTAGTTCTAAAAGATCTTGTAGATCTTCATAGAACAGTGCAACTTCAGCTTCTTCAGCATTACTGGTCAAGGCATAGACTTGGATTACTGTGATACTGAATTGTTTGCCTTGGAAATGAACACAGATCATTCTGTCATTTTTGAGATTGCATCCAAGTACTGCCATTTTGGACTCTTGTTGACTATGAGGGCTACTCCATTGTCTCTTAGGGATTCTTGTCCACAGTAATAGATATAATGGTCATCTGAGTTAAATTCACCCATTCCAGTCCATTTTAGTTCGCTGATTCCTAAAATATTGACGTTCACCTTGCCATCTCCTGTTTGACCACTTCCAGTTTGCCTTGATTCATGGACCTAACGTTCCAAGTTCCTATGCAATATTGCTCTTTGCAGCATCAGATTTTGCTTCTATCACCGTCACATCCACAACTGGGTGTTGTTTTTGCTTTGGCTCCATCCCTTCATTCTTTCTGGAGTTATTTCTCCACTTATCTCCAGTACCATATTGGGCACCTACTGACCTGGGGAGTTCATCTTTCAATGTCTTATCTTTTTGTCTTGTTATACTATTCATGGGGTTATCACGACAAGGATACTGAAGTGGTTTGCCATCCCCCTCTCCAGGGGACCACATTTTGTCAGAACCCTCCACTATGACCCGTCCATCTTGAGTGGCCCTATAGGGCATGGCTCATAGTTTCATTGAGTTAGACAAGGCTGTGGTTCATGTGACTAGATCGGTTAGTTTTCTGCCATTGTGGTTTTCAGTCTATATGTCCTCTGATGGAGCAGGGTTAGAGGCTTATGGAAGTTTCCTGAGGGAAACTGATTCAGAGGGGAAATGAAGAGACTGACTGAAGGGCAAACTGGGTCTTGTACTGATGGGCAGGACCAAGCTCAGTAAATCTTTAATCCAATTTTCTGTTGATGGGTGGAGCTGTGTTCCCTCCCTGTTATTTACCTGGGACCAAACTATGGTGGAAGTAATGAAAATAATGGTGACCTCCTTCAAAAGATCCCATGCACATACTGCTACACTCAGTACCCCCAACCCTGTAGAACGCTACCACCAACCCACACCTCCTCTGGAGACTCCTGGACACTCACAAGCAAGTCTGAGTCAGTATATCGTTTCTCCCCAAATCAGTTTATATAAGCAGATGTAGTATCAGTCTGATTTCTCAACTCTATGATTTTAGACTTTGAATGTGAGTAAAAACTGAGGACATTCCACACTGAGAGTTCCCATTTTATAGAACCCAGGTGAATGCAGGTATGTTCTTTTTTGCACTCCCAGCCTTGTAAGCTTATAATGACTATAGTGAAAGTTTTAGTCTTGTCCAACTGTTTGCAACCCCATGAATTGTAGCCTGCCAGGTTCCTCTGTCCATGGAATTCTCCAGGCAAGAATACTGGAGTGGGTTGCCATTCCCTTCTTAAGGGGATCTTCCTGACCCAGCAATTGAATCTGGGTCTCCTGCATTGCAGATAATTTCTTTATCATCTCAGCCACAATAGTAAGTAATAATTCAACATTTCTGCTCTCGTTTGTTTGGCTTTCTGAACAAAATTCTAGGAACTAAAGGGTTAGTCAAAATGTACCCAGTATGAAATTGTTGTAGGCTGACAAATTTATTCACAGTCTTCCAGAATGTTGGAATTTAATTACTTAACTCCTTCAGAAATGAATTGTCTACAAGATGATTTGGGAAACAGAGTTTCTTGGGAACAAAGGAAGTTAACAGAACTTGAAATAACGAAGTTCTTAGAGAGCTTAAGTTGGACCTAGGAAGTTAGGGGTCAAAAGGGCTTTAGTTCTTCAAGATAAGCTGACACATTTTATGTAAATTGAATTCTTGGGAAGAGAAAGGACTTAAGAGTTAGGAACTAAGACTACCAAATTCATTCTGTAACTCTGGGTTAATATTCAGCATGCTCCCTGTGGTGGCATCTCTGCTATGCCTAGGGCTTTATAAAAGAATTTCACCCTGATAAAGGGAAAGGCAAGATGTAAGATATAAGATTTTCCTAATTCTTTTTTTCTTTACCACACTAAAACTGAACATGGAACAACAGACTGGTTCCAAATAGGAAAAGAAGTATGTCAAGGCTGTATGTTGTCACTGTGCTTATTTAACTTCTATGCAGAATACATCATGAGAAACTCTGGACTGGAAGAAGCACAAGCTGGA
The DNA here is from genome assembly GCA_006410615.1 of Neotragus moschatus. Taxonomy (NCBI): domain Eukaryota; kingdom Metazoa; phylum Chordata; class Mammalia; order Artiodactyla; family Bovidae; genus Neotragus; species Neotragus moschatus. The sequence continues at coordinate 294,714 of SJYA01002253.1, forward strand.
ATCANGCTTTGTTCATAGTGATGTTTTCTAAGGCCCACTTGACTTCACATTCCAGGATGTCTGGTTCTAGGTGAATGGTCACACCATCGTGATTATTTTGGTCATGAAGATCCTTTTTGTACTAAGTGTAAAACAGATAGCTAGTAGGAAGCTGGTCTATAACATGGGGAGTTCAGCTTCCAAGGGTAGAATTGTGGGGAGTTGAAGGAGGCTCAAAAGGGAGGGATACATATATTTATTTATTTATTTATAGTTAATTCATAGCAGAAACTAACACAACATTGTAAAGCAGTCATCCTCCATTTAAAAAAAAAAAAAAAAGGTCACCTAAACTGTTAAGGAAACCAAACCAGATTGCCAGGTAATACTGCATAGAGAGACACTGTGTATTTTTTCTTGAATAGGAGTGAAATTTCTGCCATAAAATGGAAAATATCTTGATGTTTTGATTAATTTTCTTATAAAAATGTGAATACATAGCTTTCTTTTTTTAAACATATGCTACCACAATCCGATTGATCCTTTTAATAAGCACTTGAAAATGGCCTCATGACATGTAAGCATCCTTTAGATAAAAAGGCAAATTTATATTTTAGAAACTTTATTTTGCAACTTTTCTCTGAGCACTCCAAACACTATTTGACTGAGTCATTAAAGTGGTGGCAAGTTTTGATTATTCTAAAAAGATACTCTTCTATCCAGCTACATAAAGATTTTGCTAACAAATGTACACACTCATTTACAAACTCCAGAGCATTTCTAATTAGTACATAAGAATGCCTCTGACTAGGTAGTTTCAAATCTTATACTACAAGTGCTGCAGATATTATTATTGGCTAATATAAACCCAACTTATTTTCAATGAGTTAAATACATGTTTTATATAAATAGAAAGGTCCATCTAGTCAAGGCTATGGTTTTTCCAGTGGTCATGTATGGATGTGACAGTTGGACTGTGAAGAAAGCTGAGCGCCGAAAAATTGATGCTTTTGAACTGTGGTGTTGGAGAAGACTCTTGAGAGTCCCTTGGACTGCAAGGAGATCCAGCCAGTCCATTCTAAAGGAGATCAGTCTTGGGTGTTCATTGGAAGGACTGATGCTAAAGCTGAAACTCCAGTACTTTGGCCACCTCATGTGAAGAGTTGACTCACTGGAAAAGACTCTGATGCTGGGAGGGATTGGGGGCAGGAGGAGAAGGGGATTACAGAGGATGAGATGGCTGGATGGCATCACTGACTGGATGGGCGTGAGAGTGAGTGAACTCCAGGAGTTGGTGATGGACAGGGAGGCCTGGCATGCTGCGATTCATGGGGTTTCAAGGAGTCAGATACGACTGAGTGATTGAACTGAACTGAACTGAAATATGTTCTTAAACTCTGAGAAACATATATGAATGATCTTAATGCTTTCCAACCATGCTAGATGCCAATGATGTAAAGATAAACAGGAGGCAGAACCTGCCTTTAATAATCTCTTCAATCCAGTACATGAAATTTAACCAACTGCATATTGAGAATTGAGCAGGGCTTTTCTGCTTCCTATTTCTTTCCCCTCTAGAGTCAAACACAAATCAGGTAACAGACAGGTAGAGACACATTTTTAGCATAAACAGCATACTAAAGATGATCAAAGGATTGTTAAACTGGGAGGTATAAGAAGCCTCATTATCTTCATGATAACACAGCCTAACAGCAAATTTATGCAAAGACCCATTTTCTTCTTTCCTCCTCTACACACAAAAAAATTGAGAGAGTTGACTTTTAGATGATTCAGTCAATATAAGAAAAGGTAAGGTGCCTGTGACTAGTTGTTAAAATAGAGATAAATGAACCCAGGGGAGAGGAGGAATAGATGGATGGTTCAAGAGGAAGAATATGCTCTGAGATTCTCCATCTTGTGTTCATAGAAAATGATAAAGAACTGAAGTCCTCACTAGGGAGGAAAATTGGTGGCAATAACGATAACAGAAAAGGGCAGATTAACCACTACAGATTAGTTCAGCATTCTTGTTGTTGTATATTGGCTAAGTCATGTTTGACTCTTTGTGACCCCAGGGACTGTGGCATGCCAGGCTCCTCTTTCCATGGGATTTCTCAGGCAAGAATATTGAAATGGGTTGCCATATCCTTCTCCAGGAGATCATCCCTACCCAAAAATTGAACCCCTGTCTCCTGTTTGGCAGGCAGATTCTTTACCACTGAGCCTATTCATAGTGTCCCTTTAAAGGCTTTTAATGTATATCTCAAATTGAAACTATTTTTTTCCCTCACATTCTTCCAGATTCTGTGGATTTTACTCACCAGAAATTCTATCTGGGGCACTACATGTACACCCTGTAACGACAATGGCTTGATTGTGGTGTCATAAAAAAATTCTTTGTTTTATCTGGTTAATGTGAGGTGATAAGACAGCACATTAGAAGCCAAAAAATCCACCTGGAAGGTGTTAACTAGGACATTAGAAGGAATGGAAAATTGCAACTGGGTTTTCAAAGAGGAATGACTGTTTTCTAATTGAACAAGGTAATACAAGCAACATCTCCATCAGAAGCTCAGGCATCAGCAAGACACATCAGAGAGTGTTTTTCAGAAACATTAACTGTCAGGACTGTAAAGAGACTTAGTTATAAAGTATGTAAAGAAGAACTGACATAAATTTGAGATAATATTTAATGTAACTCCAGAAAATAACCAGGGAAAAATTAAAGTTTTCTTTTAACTGTTTTGCTCTTGGTTATAATACCTTTTGGCCTTCCCAGGTAGATCATTCATAAAGAATCCACCTGCCAAGCAGAAGACATGGGTTTGATCCCTGGGTCTGGAAGATCCCCTGGAGAAGGAAATGCCAAACCACTCTAGAACTCTTGCCCGGGAAATCCCATGGACAGAGGAGCCTGGCAGGCTACAGTCCGCAGGACTGCAAGAAATCCAACACAACTGAGTGACTGAACTGTTCACAGCACAATACCTTTCATGTTTCCATTTGTTGCTTTTATTGGATGGGATGACATTTTTATTATTATGCAAAATAAATTAGCAGCAGAAGTCCCACAGTGAGAAAGAGGAAAGTGGGAGAAATCGTGTGCTCTATGTTTAGTTCCAGACTTAAATGCCCAACAGTCTACTTGATGCATCGTCTTGGGCATCTTAAAGTGAGTATGTATAAGCCAAAATAATGGTATTTCTCCCCCAGATTGGTTCCTTTTCAGCATACCCTTCCAGCAAATAATCATGTCATTCACTCACAAACTTGTTTAAAATACTTATTTCCATTTGAATAACAAATCAAGAATTATCTGGTTTCCTTCTCTATCACAAGCACATGAGTGTGTTTTCTCTCTGTGCCTTTGTTTCCCATCTCACCCCCTTTTGCACTTCCCCCCTCACATGTGGACCTGCAGTAAAGCATGCTTTCGCTTCCACTTCCTAATGTGAAAAACAAAACCAAAATCTAACTAAGCTGATAACAGAGAGGGTAAAAGTTAATATATGTATTAGTTTCCTTTGGCTACTTACAAAATAATAGAATATATATATTGCTATTTGTCCCCATTTCCTGACAGAGCTCTTAAAACTCAAGTAAATAGAGATGATAGGAGAACCTTTGTTCTAATATTTAGTCTTTGACCATGATTCCTGACACAGAGATCTTGTAGTTTTCTCAGTGATAGGAATATCCTTTGTTCTAGTAAGACAACTCTTGTTCAGTTCTGAGTGGGGCCTGGTCACCAGGATGATCAAGCTTTGATCAGAAGTTTTCAGCCCCACCTCCTGTTCTCCAGAGAGGGTCTGGAAATAGAGTCAGTAACCAATCATATGTATGCGATGAAGCATCCATAAGAATCCCAACAATGTGGAGTTTGGAACTTTCATGTTGGTGAATACATTTAGGATTCCAGCAGGGTGGCACCGCCCAACTCCATGAGAACAGAAGCTCCTAAACTCTGGACCTTTCCAGACCTAGCAATATTCACTCATCCAGGCAGGGTCAGCTATAACTTTTATCTTTATTCATTCATCTGAACAGTCACTTGCACCTTCTATCATGCCTTTTATTACATAATAAACTGGCAAACATAAGTAAACCTTTAGGTTTGAGTTCTGTGAGCTTTTCTAGCAAATGATTGAATTCAAGGAAGGGATTATGGGACTTTCTGATTTGTAGCCACGTTGGACAGCAGTTATGAAGTACTGTAATGTACCACTTGCAATTGGTGTCTGAAGCAGGGAACATTTTTATGAGACTGAGCCCTTAACCTCTATCTGCACTAACCCAGGTTATTGTCAGAACTGAACTGAGTTGTAAGACACCTAGCTGGTCCACAGAAAATTGCTTGCTGTGGTGGAAAAACCCATATATCTGCTGTCAGAAATAATGTTTGTATGAGTAAATGAGATGCACAGTGGTTTTCTCTAGGGGCTGTCTTAATCTGTCTTAACAAACTTCAACAAACTTAATGGCTGGCAACAACAAAATGTATTTTATAGTTTCAAAGTGGACTAAAATTGAAGTGTCAGCAGGCTGAGTTTCTTTCTGGACTCTCTAGGTAGGGGAGAACCTGTTCTCTTGCCTTTCCTTCTTCCAAACACCACCTGTGGTTCACCTCCTTCCTCGTCTTCAAAGCCAGTGATGGCCAGCAAAAACTTTCTTGTGCTGCACCAGCCTGACTGACCCTCTGCCTCCCTCTTACATAGTACATAGTCTTTGTTTTCACATTGCTCCTATAATCCAGAATATTCTATTTGAAGGTCAGCTGATCATAATTGCAACTCTATCTACTATCTTAATTCTCATTTGCCACATCATATACCATAGTCAATAGCCCAAAGAATTAGGAAATGAACAGCTCTGGTAGTGAGTAGTGGCGGGGGGTGGTGATGACTATTCTGCATACCACAGTATCCATTTGCATAGCTTATTGCAATCTCCAGTTGCTATTTCATTAAGATAATATTTTATAAGTTATAAATACAATAGGTAGATGACAGGTGAAGTCGCTCAGTCATGTCCAACTCTTTGTGACCCCGTGGACTGTAACCTACTAGGCTTCTCGGTCCATGGGATTCTCCAGGCAAGAATACTAGAGTGGATTGCCATTTCCTTCTCCAGGGATCTTCCCAACCCAGGGATCGAACCCGGGTCTCCTGCATTGGAGGCAGACGCTTTAACCTCTGAGCCCCAGGGAAGCCTATAAATACAATAACATTGGTAAATATGGCATATTAAATATTTTACCTGGTCCTTCCTTAAATATCACTGAAATAGGCAGAGACAAAGTATAAGAAAACAATAACAACAACCAAAAAAACAGTAATAATAGAAGGTTTAAAGTTGGAAACACACTATGGTTGGCAGATAAGTGATTTGGCAAACAGAATAAGAGAAAAACCTGAAGACACAGGAGAACCAGCATGAAGAATAAGAATATTTGTGTCACAAAACTAAGCAATGTCTCAGGAATCAGAATCAACAAGTGTCACCGAAAGCAATTTTTCTTTCAGTTAAATTCAATACTATATAATTTTTAAAAGTCAAAAATAAAATGACTAAATCAAGATAAAATTTTATTTCTCTTTCATGAAAAAAAAAAAAAATGAGGTAGACAGCTCAGATCCTATGTGATGCTGTTACACATTCTGACTCCAAGTTTCTTATTCATCATCCCACTGCCTTGCTGCCATCCTCTGGTCGCCCTCATAAGTGAAGATGATTGTGGACATCTCAGTCATCATATAATCATCACTGGTTAGAAGACAGAGGAACAAAAACATGGCAAAAAGACAATTTACTGGGAGTGCTAAATCACTTCAGTCGTGTCCAACTCTTGGGGGACCCCATGAACTGTAAACTGCCAAGCTCCTCTGTCCATGGGATTTTCCAGGCAATAATACTAGGATGAGTTGCCATGCCCTCCTCCATGGGGTCTTCTTGACCCAGGGATCAAACTGATATCTCTTATATCTCTTGCATTGGCAGGCAGGTTCTTTACCACTAACACCCTCTGGGAAGCCTTAATAGTAGAGTCAGCAATTTTGAAGCAAATGTCTAAAAATTCCACATATGTCCTCCTTCCTCTCACTGGTAAGAATATAGGTAGAAAATACTTCCAAAGGAAATATATTAGCTTTTCAAGGAAAACCAGAAAAAAAGTAATATTTACTCCAAAACTTAGTTCAGTTTATGGACTTGTAGCAGGATATTTGGGCTTTCCAGGTGGCTCAGTGGTAAAGAATGTGCTTGCCAATGCAGGAGACGCAGGTTTGATCCCTGAGTCAGGAAGATCCCCTGGAAGAGAACCTGGCAACCTATTCCAGTGTTCTTGCCTGGGACATCCCATGGACAGAGGAGCCTAGCATAAAACAGTCCATGGGGTCACAAAGAGTTAGACATGACTGAGTGATTAAACAACAACAGTAACAAAGTAGTATATTATCAGTCACTGACTCAGAAATGTGGGGAAAAAATACAAAATGGAAGGGTCAAAACTGTGAATAAGAAACACTTGGAGTCAAGATTCCTTCCATCACCTCATGGGGCATACAACTTCTCCTTCTTCCTATTATAGGACTTCAAAAGTTTATTCCAGGAAGAGTTTGAAAATAAAATTTTCTATTCATAACATAGACACCGGTGGGAGCTGAGAACCACTGTGCGCTATCAGGTTAAAATCAGCAAGATTAGGTGAAAGCCTGTAAACAGAATGGTAAGGCCTTTTCCCTAATGCGGCCTTCCTTTCTGGGAGAAATGGTCAGCTCACAAGGAAAGCCTACAGATAGTGACATTAAAATTTGTTCTCTAAAGAAATGTTCCCACCTGTGCATTATCCACTAGTCAGAATCAATGACTAACAAGTTCCTTCCAAATAACCAGGGTTCAGAATGAGCTTTTTTGGTCATAATATTATCTAATAGCCTGGAATAATCCGACATCAGGGGAAAACCCTCTTTCAACAAGAGATAAAAATAAATCCCCAAAATAACATGAGGCAATAAAGGACATAGTTGAAAAATTCACGAAACTGAGTAGTGTGATTAAAATAGTAGAAGACATTATACTCATGAAATATAAACTTAATATGGGTGAGTTTAGAAAAAAGCAAATGCAAAGGAGAAAACAAATATGTACACACACACACACACACATATCACACAAACATACATCATTTTAGTGTTAGTGGCATTCATTGAAACTTTATTCTCATCTATTTACCCACAATTCCCATATAGTACTATGCTACTGCTAAGTCACTTCAGTTGCATCCAACCCTGTGCGACCCCATAGACGGCAGCTCACCAGGTTCCCCCATCCCTGGGATTCTCCAGGCAGGAACATTGGAGTGGGTTGCCAGTTCCTTCTCCAATGCATGAAAGTGGAAATTGAAAACTGAAAGTGAAGTCGCTCAGTTGTGTCCGACTCTTAGCGACCCCATGGACTGCAGCCTACCAGGCTCCTCTGTCCATAGGATTTTCTGGACAAGAATACTGGAGTGGGGTGCCATTGCCTTTTCCCATATAGTACTATAAGCATCATTTATTCAGTATCCAATCAAATCACTTGGCTAATATCTTATCCCAAGCCTACCAACATCTCTTGATTGGACACCTCCAGAAAATCTAAGCATATATTCTTCCTTTGGGGAATGGGGAGGAAATTATGGGCTGGAATATTTGTAAAGTCTCATGAATAAAATAATACAGTTGTTTATAAAATATATATTTTTTAAATATTTAATGAAAAATGAAGAGATGACAAAATATTAAGGAATTATCATGTCAGCATTTGGGTGAAAGAACTGAGAAAAACATGTAATGCATGGAACATGCACTTGCTGTATAGAATTCCTTGTTCTGATAGACTCTTGGGACCAGAATAACAACTTTGAAATCCTAGGGTGTAAGTAGAGACTGACAGAGACCCAACTCTTTCTCAAAAATACAGAATTCAAAAAATATACAACCTCAGTGGAAGTGTGAAATAAAGATAACTCTTAGGGCACAGCAGATAAATTTTCATTGATGCTGAGTATATTGTGGGAGAGGAGAAGGATGATAATATGTAACTGAACCATTCGTTGTTTGGAGGCTCCTCTGGTGGCTCAGGGAGTAAAGAATCTGCCTGTGATACAGGAGACCCAAGTTCAATCCCTGTGTTGGGAAGACCCCCTGGAGGAAGAAATGGCAACCCACTCCAGTATTCTTGCATAGATAATTCCATGTGAAGAGAAATTTGGTGGGCCGCAGTCCATGGGGTCACAAAGAGTCAGACACGACTGATTAAAATATCATAATTGAAATGAGAAATTAATTGGAAGAGATTGATTTTTGTTGTTCAGTCACTCAGTTGTGTCCAGTTCTTTGTGATCCCATGGACTGATAATAACTGACATATTCTGAGAGACACATATAAACAGTCAAAAGAAAGATTAGTAGAACATGACTCAAGAAATTAGAACAGTGAGTTTTTTTCTTTATGTTAAGGAATAATACAAATCAGAGCTTTTAGAAAAGTGAAGTATATTTTCTGATATATCAGAAATGCAGTTTCCTTCAGAATGGTTTTTTCTGTTGTTGTTGTTAACTCAGTTTATGTAAAACATATGGTGAGACAGCTGTTTTAAAAACTGCTTTTTCGTGGAAAACTGAATAAAAGTAGAAAATTCGAGGCAGGGGCAAATTCAACAGAGACCACTTTAAAATAAGGCCACAGAGCTAAAATACTTCAAGATAAATCACCTGGAGGTGGGCCAGTGTAAGGGATTGTTTTTCCCCTCTCTTATTCCTCACCCATAAAATATTAACACAAACTCAGTACATCAAGTAGCATAATTACATGTTCCTTGGAAATGACTGACTCTTAAATCCTGAGGTGAGAGCATGGGCGTGGGGTGAGGGAAACTGAGTGATTGAGGTTGAAATAAGGAATAATCAGGTCACATGGGGTGGACTCAACAGCCAAGATTAAAGAATACTTTTTCTTGAGTTGTTTTAAGTGAGCTGAATAAAGAGGAGGGATGTGCTCAAATCCCCACTGACGCTAAGTGAGTTATACTAGGAACCTTAAGCCAGAAAGAACTGTATATGTACTCTGACTAAAAGTGACTTGCCAGTACTATAAATATTTTTTTTATAATGGACTTTATCATACATTCCATCCACAATTAAAGGAACAGAATTCACATATATAAACCAGATCTTATTATCTTATTACAATGCAATCACCATTAATTCAGGTAGAATTTTACTTAGAATGTCTAAATAATAGGACAGCTCTGTCTATAAGAAGATTGACTGCTGGAGTGGATTAAAAGCTTTTGGAGAAATCCTCTGCTCATTTATATTAGAGTGGGAGAATTTGAATTTCCTTTCAAAAGAAATTGCTGTTTTATCCGGTTTGTATGTCTAAAGGGCATCCTAAAATAGCCTTGATTTATGCTATTCCATTGTTATGAAACATTTATCCAGCTTAATTTTATAGGTTACTTTATGATCTTCTCAAATATTATTTTCCGTTTTAAATTATAACAAAGTTCTTTTAGTAAAATTTTATTGTAGGATGATAGTCTATAAACAATGGTATTTTATATAGTGAAAATATGCATCTATTAATATTTATTTTTCTTTTAAAAATATTTCCCTTTACAAATGATTTCATAAAATTAAAAGTCACATAATGCTTATTCCTCTTCAGAATTCATATTTTACAATTATTTGAAAGAATAGCTATGAGAAACCTAGACAACGTATTACAAAGCAGAGACATCATTTTCCCGACAAAGGTCTGTATAGTCAAAGCTATGATTTTTCCAGTAGTCATGTATGAATATGAGAGTTGACCTATAAGGAAGGCTGAGCACCAAAGCACTGATGCTTTTGTACTGCGGTGCTGGAGGAGACTCTTGAGAGTCCCTTGGACAGCAAGAAGATCAAACCACTCAATCCTAAAGGAAATCAACCCTGAATATTCACTGAAAGGACTGGTGCTGAACTGAAGCTCCAAACTTCAGCCACCTGATGAGAAGAGCTGACTCACTGGAAAAGACTCTGATGCTGAGAAAGATTGAGGGCAAGAGGAGAAAGGGGTGACAGAGGTTGAGATGGATGGATGGCATCACTGACTCAATGGACATGAGTTTGAGTAAACTCCGGAAGATAATAAAGGACAGGAAAACCTGGTATGCTGTCGTTCATACAAAGAGTCAGACACGACTTAGCAACTGAACAACAATTATTTGAAAATATTTAATATTCTAAAGTCAAGTAATCTTAACACCTGTGTCATTATTATTCTCAGAGTTTATTCTCCAATCTTTCAAACTTAAAGAAGAAATAAAAGTGACTTGCTCTAGCAAGTCAGACAAAGGAGAGAATCAAATACCATGAAGACAATTCATAAGTAAATTAAGTTATTCAGTATAACTCTAAAAGGGCATGCAGATCAAGAAAGCTATTGGCTACTTTCAGTGATCAGAGCACTTTTAAAATAATGCAATATGATATTTTTAATATAATTAAAGTTATTTTCCTTCCTTCTTGCTGTGAAGTTGGAGTAGGGTGGAAGGCTCTGGAAACTAAATAGAATGTAAGCACAAGTCATGTGCTGAAGGATATATGAGGAAAAACTCTGTGCCTCACATTCCTAGTTGAATCCCAGGAGGAAGAGCTGAACCCACCAGAAACCCTATCCCTTAAGGACACTCCTAGAGCAGATAAGCCTGGGCAGCCCATGGTGTTTAAGCCTGACAGTAAATTTGTCCTTTGTTTTTGGATAGTTTCCAAGTTTGGAGGCAGTAACCCACTATTCCCACTACAAAAGTCCTAGTAAATATCAGTTAACCGAATGTATAGTGTTCTTATTTTGGATATTCTGAAAGATATTATTATGTCAAGCAGATATAAATCATGATAAAACCTATCTTTCCAGGTGTTCTACTGTTACTTGAATTTATTATAGAGCCCCCAGCTGGCCCTATGCAACTCTTAATACAGCCATTGCTTTAGAAACTTGCCCCAGTGCAGAGAGAGCAGCAGGGGCAGTGGTAGACTCTGACCATCCTGCTTCATATTTATAGCAGTTTTTCCATGTTGGCTACAGTTTATTCTGCAGGAACACGGATTATCTCACCCTACCAAAGGCCACCACACTGGTCCACTATGCTGATGGATTATCTTCATTTTCTAAACAGAAACTCAAAGAAAGAAATGACTCATATTTGGTAGTTTGCTTAATAAGCTGCATTTACTAGAGATGGAAAATAATTCTTGGTTTTCCACCAGACTCTGTGTGCATGTCCAACTCTTTGAGATCCCATAGACCATGGCCCACCAGCCTCCTCTGTCCATGGGATTCTCCAGGCAAGAACACTGGAGTGGGTTTCCATTCCCTTCTCCAAGGAATCCTTGTGGAGACTATATGCCTGATCATGAAGTGAAACATGAAACTGGGACCCTAGCTTTCCACTATGAATTGTGAATAACCTGATCAACAAAGCTGTAAGCTAAAGCATTCCTAGTATCATTTTCTCATCAAACAGGTCTGCTTTATAGAGACATGGGATATACGTGTCCCAAAGTGCAAGAAAGTTACATGGAATGTTGCTCACTTTTCCAAAATGCCCTTATCTGCCATCTTGTCATCCTTTCCTCAATCCACAGTCAAGGTTTCTCAGAAGGGAGTGTTCACTACAATGGTTTAAGATGCAAAGTGAGCTTTTTTTTTTTCATGCTACCAGCAGTATTTTTCACAGAATAGAACAAATAATTTCAAGATTTGTATGGAAATACAAAAAACCTCAAATAGCCAAAGCCATCTTGAGAAAAAAGAATGGAACTGGAGGAATCAACTTGCCTGACTTCAGGCTCTACTACAAAGCCACATTCATCAAAACAGTATGGTACTGGCACAAAGACAGAAATATAGATCAATGAAACAATATAGAAAGCCCAGAGATAACTCCACTCACCTATGGACACCTTATCTTTGACAAAGGAGGTAAGAATATACAATGGAGTAAAGACAATCTCTTTAACAAGTGGTTCTGGGAAAACTGGCCCACCATTTGTAAAAGAATGAAACTAGATCACTTTCTAACACCACACACAAAAATAAACTCAAAATGGATTAAAGACCTAAACGTAAGAACAGAAACTGTAAAACTCCTAGAGGAGAACATAGGCAAAACACTCTCTGATATATATCACAGCAGGATCCTCTATGATCCACCTCCCAGAATACTGGAAATAAAAGCAAAAATAAACAAATGGGATCTAATTAAAATTAAAAGCTTCTACACAACAAAGGAAACCCTAAGCAAGGTGAAAAGACAGCCTTCAGAATGGGAGAAAATAATAGCAAATGAAACAACTGACAAACAACTAATCTCAAAAATATACAAGCAACTTACACAGCTCAATTCCAGAAAAATAACTGACCTAATCAAAAAATGGGCCAAAGAACTAAATAGACATTTCTCCAAAGAAGACATACGGATGGCTAACAAACACATGAAAAGATGCTCAACTTCACTTATTATCAGGGAAATGCAAATCAAGACCACAATGAGATACCATTTCACACCAGTCAGAATGGCTGCAATCCAAAAGACTGCAAGCAATAAATGCTGGAGAGGGTGTGGAGAAAAGGGAACCCTCTTACACTGTTGGTGGGAATGCAAACTAGTACAGCCACTATGGAAAACAGTGTGGAGATTCCTTAAAAAATTGCAAATAGAACTGCCATATGACCCAGCAATCCCGCTGCTGGGCATACACACCGAGGAAACCAGAATTGAAAGAGACACATGTACCCCAATGTTCATAGCAGCACTGTTTATAATAGCCAGGACGTGGAAACAACCTAGATGTCCATCAACAGATGAATGGATAAGAAAGCTGTGGTACATATACACAATGGAGTATTACTCAGCCATTAAAAAGAATACATTTGAATCAGTTCTAATGAGATGGATGAAACTGGAGCCAATTATACAGAGTGAAGTAAGCCAGAAAGAAAAGCACCAATACAGTATACTAACTCATATATATGGAATCTAGAAACATGGTGATGATAACCCTGTATACGAGACAGCAAAAGAGACACAGATGCATGGAATGGACTTTTGGACTTTGAGGGAGAGGGAGAGGGGGGGAAGGTTTGGGAGAATGGCACTGAAACATGTGTGCTGTCGTGTGGGAAACGAATCATCGGTCTATATTCGGTTCAGGATACAGGATGCTTGGGACTGGTGCACGGGGATGATCCAGAGAGTTGATGTGGAGTGGGAGGTGGGGGGAGGTGGTTCAAGATTGGGAACTCATGTACACCTGAGATGAAAAAAAAATAAATTAATTAATTTAAAAAAAAATTAATTAATTAATTTTAAAAAATAAGATACAAAGTGAGCTTTTTTTTTTTTTTTCATCTTATTTTATGATCCAGCATAGCCAATTGGGTTCAAAGTTTCTCTGGGATGTTATATTTTCTATCGAGACTGAGGAAAGTCTAGAAAGAAAACTTATAGAGGAAACCACTATAATTTTGAAGCAAAAACGTATCTTTTCAACCAATAACATGTAGCAAGTATTTTTGCTCAGTACAAATTCTTCCCTCGTTGAAGCTGTCCTATCTACTACCACTAGTGAGTATATAATATGCTAGAAACAACAGCTAAAAACAATCGCTACCTTAGTTAAAGAATTAGGTGCGTGCTCAGTTGTGTCTGACTCTTTGAGATCACATGAACTGTAGCGCACCATTTCCTCTGTCCATTGGAAATTTACCAGGTAAGAATGCTGAAGTGGGTTGCCATTTCCTACCCCATAGGATCTCCCAACCCAGGGATCAAACCTGTATCTCTTGCATCTCCTACATTGGCAGGTATATTCTTTACCATATGTTACCTGGGAAGCCCTCATTAAAGAAAGAAGAAACATGTCCACTGCCAGGGGTAATAGATTAGATGCACAATTAGCAACATGAATGGGTCTTTAAAAAGAAAGTTATTACTGAAAGAAGTATAAGATATATAGCAAAACAAACTGTATAGAAATAACAATAAAAATATGTGCACAAGAAGAGAAATCCCCTTTTGCAAGAATATATTATAGGAAAAACACATGAGAATGGTTATTTGTATACAAGAACAGGATACTAGGTGATGGCTATAAAAATGAAAGAGTGTAGTGACTGAATAAATGATTAAAAATCAATTATAGACTTAGCATAGACTCTAGGATTAAAAGATGCTATGAACTTAGAAGAATCTTTTATTCATTCTGTGCATAATACCTAAGAGAGAAAAAAATAAGATCCTTTAATAAAAAAGAGAGAGAGAGAGAGAGAGAAGGTAGCCCAGTGTAGCAAGAAAATAGGAAATGAGTAGTTGTAAGATATGGTCTTAGGGAGGTAGACAGCATCCTACTCATGCAGGTCATGGAAACAAATTTGGCTTTTATTTTCTGATTTCACTGTTATCTTATGGAAGTTTTTAAGCACAGGAGAAACATCACACTAAAGCTACTGTGAAATACTGTGCTTGCTACATAAAAATAGACTGCAGGGAAATGAAATTAACAACAGACAACAGCTAGGAAGCTTTTGATTCCTCTGATGAGATTGTCATGGTTGGTAACAAGGCTGGTGGACACAGTAAGACGTGGTAAATGTGATCATGTTATGTAACAGACTAAAATATGCCAATGACATCTAATACACAGCTTTCTGGTTAAAGTCCATAAACTTTGAATGATATTCTTAGCACTTCAGGGTTTGACCCTGCCTACCACAGTTTTGGCTAATTTCTGAAATATTATCCTTCCTTGAAGAGGCATTGCTTTGCTCATATGTTCATGCCTTTTCACAGCTACTTCTTCTGTTTGGGAAAAATCCCCACCACCCTCCCCTTTTCTTGGTCAGAATGTTTCAAAATCCACAAAAAATCATTTCTCTGAGATTTTTGTTTTAAGCTATTTTCATACCATGAGCAGTTTAGAGTAGTTTATGGTTTTAGTCCTCCATTATTAGTATGTGATTTGCTTATAATATCACTTCTCTATTAATGTGGCTTTCACTGTAATTTTCACTTATTTTTTAACTAGAATACAGCATCAGGAAATATGTTTATATCTTTTTATAATCAGTATATCACATAATATCTTAAATATAGAAGTCTTCTAATAAATGTTTTATTATTCAATCAAAAAATTACCAAAGAGTATTGCCATTCTTCTTTATGTGTGGTATGCTTTAAATTGATATGTCTGTTTTTGAGCTTTTTCTATAAAGTAAGATAATGTAAATGTGTAAATATGTTCAGGCAGTTATGTGATGCTCCCTACGAAAGTGGAATATATCAACATGGTCAGTTAAATAAGTTCTTATTTTGTAAGAATCATATTTATTTATCAGAAATTATACATAACACATTGCTCAGCAGCACATAAGATATAAAGAGCGTTTCTTTCCTTGCAAACTGGGATAACACTGGTAGAACAAGAAGACACTGAAACCAAAAGCATTATTAACGCACAATTATAATAAAACTATATCGAGATCTCCACAAAAAAAGCAGAAATTGAGAAGGAATGCCGTGTTTCCTTTTTTAAACGTTTCTATTGTTCTGTGCTGTGCTTAGTTGCTCAGGTGTGTCCAAGTCGTTGTGATGCCATGGACTGTAGCCCAGCAGGCTCCCCTGTTCAGGGGGATTCTCCAGGCAAGAATACTGGAGTGGGTTACCATGCTCTCCTCCAGGGATCTTCCCAACCCAGGGACTGAACCCAGGTCTCCCACATTGGAGGAGGACTCTTAATCATCTGAGCCATGAGGGAAGCCCAAGAATACTGGAGTGGGTAGCCTATCCCTTCTCCAGGGGATCTTTCCCACCCAGGAATTGAACCCAGATCTCCTGCATTGCAAGCAGATTCTTTACCAGCCTGAGCTCCAGGGAAGTTCTAAACTTGTCCGTTCGTTACATGTTCTTTATTTTACTACAAGACAATATAAATTATAAACTGTTATACTAGTTAGGAGATCACAAGCTGCTATAATAGATACACAGTGAGTTCCAGTGATTTAATTTAGGGAATTGATACTTCTCATTAACATCAGTTCTCATTGGTTCTGAGTGTAAGTGCTGAAACGGGAGTTGATTTGGGGTCAGGCAATTCTAACCCATTTCAATCAGGCCCAGATTAGCAAATGCTTTCACTTTCTCCAGTCACTAGACAAGGGATGAGATCAAATGATAGATGAAGCGGGTGGCTTTTAGGGTTAGGTCTAGAATTAGTATGCATATTATCTAAGACATAGGTTAGTGGGATTAAATTATCCAGTCACTACCACAAATATACATAGAGGTACACTTAATAACCCCTTCATAGATCACAGCCTTGTCATGGTGAAGGGACTTGCATAACCCAATTAAGCTATAAGCCTTGCAGTGCAGGATCACCCAAGACAGATGAGTCATAGCGACGAGTTCTCCCAAAACATGGTCCACTGGAGCAGGAATGACAACTCACTCCAGTATTCTTACCTAGAGAACCCCATGGACACTATGAAAAGGCAAAAAGATATGACACAGATAGATGAGTACCCCCCACCCCCACCACAGTCACAACGTGTCCAATATGCTATATGCTACTTGGGAAGAGCCCAGGGCAATTACTAATAGCTCTAGAAAGAATGAAACAACTGAGCCAAAGTGGAAACGATACCCAGTTGTGCATGTGTCTGATGGTGAAAGTAAAGGCCACTGTTGTAAAGAACAATACTGCATAGGAACCTGGAAGGTTAAGGCCATAAATCAAGGTAAATTTGATGTGGTCAAGCAGAAGATGGCAAGACTGAACGTCAAAATCTTATGAATCAGTGAACTAAAATGGAGAGAAATGGGAAAATTTAATTCAATTGACTATTATATCTAATACTATGGGCAAAAATCTCATACAAGAAATAGAGTAGCCCTTTTGGTTAACAAGAGTACTTAATACAGTACCTGGGTGCAGTCTCAAAAATGACAGGATGATCTTGGATAATTTCCAAGGCAAACCATTCAATATCACACTAATTCAATTCTATGCCCAGACTGCTGATGCTAAAGAAGCTATAGTTGACCAGATCTATGAAGACATACAACACTTTCTAGAACTAACACCAAAAAAAAAAAAAAAAATTCTTTTTCATTATAGGGGATTGGAATGCAAAAGTAGAAAGTCAAGAGATAGCCCATAATAATAGGTAAGTTAAGCCTTGGAGTACAAAATGAACGAGGGCAACGGCTAACAGAATTTTGCCAAGAGAACACACTGGTCATAGCAAACACCCTCTTCCAATAACATAAGAGAAAAGTCTACACATGGACATCACCAGATGGTCAATACTGAAATCAGATTTGATTATATTCTTTACAGTCAAAGATGGAGAAGTTCAACACAGTCAGCAAAAACAAGATCTGGAGTTGACTTTGGCTCAAATATATGAGCTGCTTACTGCAAAATTCAGGCTTCAATTGAAGAAAGTATGAAAAACCACTAAGACATTCAAGTATGACCCAAATCAAATCCTTTATGATTATAGAGTGCAGGTGATTGATAGATTCAAGGGATTATATCTGGCAGACAAAGTTCCTGAGGAACTATGGATGGAGGTACATAACAGTGTGCAAGGGGCAGTGACCAAAATCATTGCAAAGAAAAAAAAAATGCATGAAGGCAAACTAGTCTGAGGAAACTTTAAAAATAGCTGAGGGATGAAGAGAAGTGAAAGGCAAGGGAGAAATGAAAAGATATACCCAACTGAATGCAAAATTCCAGAAAATAGCAAGGAGAGATAAGGAGGCCTTCTTAAATGAACAATGTAAAGAAATAGAAGGAACTTCCCTGTAGCTCAGATGGTAAAGAATCTGCCTGCAATGCAGAAGACCCTGGTTCAGTCCCTGGGTTGGGAATATCCTCTGAAGAAGGAAATGGCAATCCACTCCAGTATTCATGCCTGGAAAATCTCATGGACAGAGGAGTCTGGCAGGTTACAGGCCCATCGGGTCAAAAGAGTCAGATACAACTGAGCAAGTAACACTGCTACTAAAGAAATAAAGGACAACAATAGAATGTTAAATACTAGAAATCCCTTCAAGAAAATTGGAGATGTCAAGGTATAATTTCATGCAAGGATGGGCACGATAAAGGACAGAAATGATAAGGATCTAACAGAAGCAGAAAAATTAAGAACAGGTGGAAGAACAAAGAAGAACCGTACAAAAAAGGTCTTAGTGGGCTGGCTAACCAGGATGGTGTGGTCACACACTTAGAGTCAGATAACCTGGAGTGTGAAGTCAAGTGTGCTTTAGAAAACATTAGTGTGAACAAAGCTAATGGAGATAATGGAATTCCAGCTGAGCTAATTAAAATCCTAAAAGATGATGCTGGTAAAGCACTGCACTCCATATGCTGGCAAATCTGAAAAAATTCAGCAGTGGCCACAGGACTGGAAAAGGTTAGTTTTCATTCCAATCCCAAAGAAGAGCAATACCAAAGAATGTTCAGACTACCATATAATTGCACTCATTTCACATACTAGCAAAGTTTTGCTCATAATCCTTCAAGCTAGGCTTCAGCAATAAGTAAACCAAGAATTTCCAGATATACAAGCTGGGTATTGAAAAGGCAGGGGAACCAGAGAGCAAGTTGCCAACATTCATTGGATCATGGAGAAAGCAAGGGAATTCCAGAAAAACTCTACTTCTACTTCTACCTATGCTAAAGACTCTTATGTATGGATCACAACAAACTGTAGAAAATACTTAAATTTATGGAAATACAAGAACATCTTACCTGTCTCCCAAGAAACCTATATATGATTCAAGAGGAAACAGTTAGAATTGGACATGTAACAATAAGCTGTCTCAAAATTGGGAAAGGAGTATGACAAGACTATATTTTCACCCTGCTTATTTAACTTATATGCAGAGTACATCATACAAAATGCCAGGCTAGTTGACTCACAAACTGGAATCAAGATTACTGGGAGAAATATGATCAACCTCAGATATGTAAATGATAACATTCTAATGGCAAAAAGTGAAGATGAACTAAAATTTCTCTTGATGAAGGTGAAAAAGGATAGTGAAAAAGTTGGCTTAAAGCTCAGCATTAAAAAATTAAGGTCATAGTATCCATCACATCATGACAAATAGAAGGGGGAAAGTGGAAGAAATGACAAATTTTATTTTCTTGGGCTCTCCAATCACTGTGGACAGACTGCAGCCATTAAATTAAAAGATGCTTGCTCCTTGGAAGGAAAGCCATTAGAAATCTAGACAGCATATTATAAGCCAAGACATTACTTTACCAACAAAGGTCCATCTAGTCAAGGCTATGGTTTTCCTGTCATCAGATATGGATGTGAGAGTTGGACCATAAAGAAGGTCAAGCACTGAATTGATGCCTTTGAACTGTAGTACTAGAAAGGACTCTTGAGAGTCCCTTGGACTGCAAAGAGATCAAACCAGTCAACCCTACAGGAAATCAACCCTGAATATTCATTGGAAGGAATGAAGCTGAAGTTCCAACACTTTGCCCACCTGATGTGAAGAGCTGACTCATTGTAAAAGATGATAATGAAAAGACCCAACTCATTAGAAAAGACTGAAGGCAGGAGGAGAATGGGGTGACTGAAGACAATATAGTTGGATGGCATTACCAACTCGATGGACTTGAGTTTAAGCAAGTTCCAGGAGACGGTAAAGGACAGGGAAGCCTGGTGTGCTGCAGTCCATGGTGTTGTAGAGTCTGATATAACAAAACAACACCATAAAGAGTTGGACTATAAAGAGGGCTGAGTGCTGAAAAATTGATGTTTTTGAATTGTTGTCCTGGAGAAGACTCCAGAGAGTCCCTTGGACTGCTAAGAGATCAAAACAGTCAATCCTAAAGGAAATCAACCCTGAATATTCACTAGAAGGACTGATGATGAAGCTGAAGCTCCAATACTTTGGCCACCTGATGGGAAGAGTCAACTCATTGGAGAAGACTCTGATGCTGGGAAAGATTGGAAGGTAAAAGGAGAAGAGGCTGGTGGAGGATGAGATGGTTCAATAGCATTACCAACACAATGGACATAAATTTGAGCAAAATCATGGGGTAGGACAGAGGAGCCTGGCGTGCTGCAGTCTATGGGGTTGCAAAGAGTCTGATGTGACTTAGTGACTGAACACCAAAAACACTTAATAAATTAACTTTAATAAAACACAGAAAACTTAAAGGCTTAGGGAATAGTTAAATTCAGAATAAACTTGGGTTTTGCTCAACTTAAAGAATTCCAAGAAAGCAATTCTATGTATCAACTATGATGTACCACAAAGAAAATCCTATTCAAATACACCTGGAAATATGCATGAGCAAAAATACACAAAAAATACTTCTTAAATAAAATTAACCTGAAATGTTTCATCATTTTTGTAGTAAAATATTTAAAAAATATGATTTGGTATTTTTCTGTCTCTACAGACCTTTTTCCACTTCTGTCATGTTTGGCGGTATTGAAACCAAAATTGAAAAGAGATAACAAAATTATCAATAGGTATTAATTCTGTCATATCTACTGTTCTACTTCATCATTATGATTTACTACTGTATTATATAAAAAATAACAAAAAGGATGAAATTATAAATTCAATAATAAAGAGAGACTACTTCAGTTGAGCCATTCAAAGTTAAACTGGTTAATGGGCAAATCTCAGATGCTTTGTTCTGTGGCTTTTTTTTTTTTTTTCTTCTTTAGCGATTTGTATTCCATTGGAATAAAAAACTATTTAAGTTGCCTTCTAGGTTACTGATTTCTTTTCCTTTGATGTGTATCTTTCTTTTTTGCACGCTAAATGAACACTTTGTTTCAATTGCAATATATTTTCTACCATTTCTACTTGAATTTTTAAAATTAGCTTCAATTTCTAGTAAAATAATGTATTTGTTCATGCATAGTATCTATATTTTCCATTGTATCCTTCAACACTTTTGAATTGTCATTTCAAGTCCTTATTTTATAATTCCAGAGTCTCAGTTTCTCTATATTTGTTTCTGTTGATTGTTTTGACTCATCAAATGGGTTCACTTGCTTTTCTACATTTATCATATATTATTTGTATTATATAGCACATATTGTGTATGAAAGATCAATAGAAGTGGAAGTAATGACATTTGTGCCTAGAATGTTCACACTGGGGTACTACAGTTGGGTATGCAAGTACAGAAATGTCATGTTTGTTGCAGTTTTAGGTAGGTCCAGTTGACTATTTGTTTCAAAGTGTTGGGAGAATGAAGTGATTTTTCCTTCAGCAAATCAGAACATGAACAATGCCAAGACTCAGATCACTTTATGATTACACTTTAACCAGCAGTTTTCCAACTCTGGGGATATTTATTCTATTTTACAGTTTGTTTTCATACTTTTGTGTTCTGGGGGACTCTCTTGCTCTGAAATCCTGCCCCTAAGGAGATCACTCCTGCCCTGGCTTCACTGACTTCCCAGACTCTGGTTTTGGAGGGTTACTACAGTGCACTTGGTGAGGGATCAGAGTGTCTCTGAGCAGTTCTTCCCTGTTGGGTTCATTGGTAGTTTTCTGCCATATGTGTGGTGAAGTTCAAAAGTGCTCTTCAGAAAGGTGCTGCTTGTACTTGGGAACTTCAGTTCAGTTCAGTCACTCAGTTGTGTCTGACTATTTGTGACCTCATGGATGGCAGCAAGCCAGGCCTCCCTGTCCATCACCAACACCCAGAGTTTACTCAGACTCATCTCCATTGAGTTGGTGATGCCATCCAACCATCTTATCATCTGTCAGCCCCCTCTCCCCCTGCCTTCAATCTTTCCCAGCATTAGGGTCTTTTCCAGTGAGTCAGTTCTTTGCATCAGGTGGCCAAAGTATTGGAGTTTCAGCTTCAATATCAGCCCTTCCAATCAATATTCAGGACTGATTTCCTTTAGGATGGACTGGTTGAATCTCTTTGCAGTCCAAGGAAAGAGAGTCCTTAGAACTTTCAAGAGTCTTCTCCAACACCACAGTTCAAAAGCATTGATTCTTCACTGCTCAGCTTTCTTTATAGTCCAACTCTCACATGACTAATGGAAAAATCATAGCCTTGACTACACCGACCTTTGTTGGCAAACTAATGTCTCTGCTTTTTAACATGCTATCTAGGTTGGTCTAACTTTTCTTCCAAGGAGTAAGCATCTTTTAATTTCATGACTGCAGTCACCATCTGCAGTGATTTTGGAGCCCAAGAAAATTGGGAAAAACCTATGCAAACCAGGAGGGTGTGCCTCAGCCCCCTGACCTGCTGCTAGCTTGAGGTTTGCCTCCCTGGGCTTTTGGGTCAAGCCCACGGGAGCATGGGTGGCTGAGTGCCAGCAGACTCACTTGGAGCTGAGGATACTTGTCATTTTAGTATGTATAATGTATATGCTCCCACTGGTTTATTGAAAAATCGGATTATTTTTCCTTATTTCTCTCTGTGGTAAATTTTTCCTTCTAGCATTCAAATATATATGAACATAGACATGGGTCTCTTTGTCTTTAGTAAGGGATTGTATCTATCCAGAACTTTCTTTATGAGATCTTTGGGTCCTCAGCACTCTGACTGTTTTTAAATACTATGATTTTGTAGCTTATTCTCCTTGTCACATACCCTAAATGGTAATGGTAATCCATATAAGAAGATTTTTAAGTTTACTTATTTTTCTTTTTATTTAATCAAATGGAAGAATAGCTGCTGCTAAGTCGCTTCAGTCGTGTCCGACTCTGTGCGACCCCACAGATGGCAGCCCACCAGGCTCCACTGTCCCTGGGATTCTCCAGGCAAGAACACTGGAGTGAGTTGTCATTTCCTTCTCTCATGCATGAAAGTCAAAAGTGAAAGTGAAGTCGCTCAGTCATGTCCGACTCTTAGTGCCCCCGTGGACTGTAGCCCACCAGGCTCCTCCATCCATGGGATTTTCCAGGCAAGAGTACTGGAGTGGGGTGCCATCACCTTCTCTGGGAAGAATAGCTACAAATGCTTAACAAAAAAAACAAAAAAAAACTCAATTTGAAGTTTGCTAAATTAAATGACCTCAAGATATGAATTTAGCTAAGTAGGCCATAAGAATAAAAATCAGAATTTCTATAAGTATACTTAACCCACACAACTTTATAAATTTTAACATTTTTACCCGTTTAAACTACAAAGCCAAGTTTACATTTTATCTATCCCTTCACTGTCTACTCAAAAGTGGCTATTAGATTGTCTTATTTTATGAAATATTTAAAATGATAAAAAATTCATGGTCAGAAAAAAATGTTTATTATACTAGATGACTGGAATTTAAACCTTTATTACCATGCTGATTATGATTACATCACAAATAGAATATTTAAAGTGCAAACTACTAAAATTTTTAGATCTAAATAATTTCTGTTTTAGGAAAAGAGCATACCCTTATAAAATTAATATTAAATACAATTTATTCCTGTTAATTGATGTGCCAAGAATTGCATCTATTGTTTCACCTTTTCCCCAAGCTGTATCATATAAATTAGAACATACACTACAGTTTAAAGGAAATGATGATAGACAATTATCTTAAGCCCTTAGAGTCCAATAGCATTTAATAGCATCCTTTTAAGCTTTTTAAGATAATGCCAGTCTCAGGTTTATAAAAAATATATAGTAATCTCCAGAACAGACATAAAGAGGAGACCTCTCACCTTAGGGAACAGTTTAAATGAAGCTTAAATCACACCAATTGACTTGAGTATTCCCCAGAACATTGCATCTATTAATATGCAGAATCAGTTAGATTCAGTCCAATCAGAGCAGATACTTTGAAGTGATTTTAAACTACTTTTTTTTTTTAATTTAGGTGGAGAGAATATCAAGGACATGAACCTATTCTGGTGTCACACTACACGTCATGTAAGTAGAACAAATGTGTTTAGAGAGGATTGTTCAACCCCAAGACACACCACAGCTCTCATCACTCGGATACTCCAAAAACTGATGATTGGCAAATACTCTTAAAAACATAACTGTACTCTTGCCTGGAAAATCCCATGGATGGAAGAGCCTGGTAGGCTGCAGTCCATGGGGTCGCTAGGAGTAAGACACGACTGAGCAACTTCACTTTCACTTTTCACTTTCATGCATGGGAGAAGGAAATGGCAACCCACTCCAGTGTTCTTGCCTGGAGATTCCCAAGGATGATGGGAGCCTGGTGGGCTGCCGTCTATGGAGTCGCACAGAGTCAGACATGACTGAAGCGACTTAGCAGCAGCAGCACCCCCCCCAAAAAAATACACTGCCCTAGGTAATTAGCATTCCTTGTGGAAATCAATGCTTCACTGTAGACTTAATAGGTTCACATATTTATTTTACTTTTTAAGCAAAGAATTCCTGAAGGAACCCTGAAATATTTGAACATTACTTTCAGAAGCTAAAAATCTCAAAAAGTAAAGAAAGCAAAGAATTAACCAGGGAAAGCTTATCTTCATAGTTGCTATAAAACATATAGGAATATATATAGTATTATATAGTATATATAGTATTACACAGTATGAGAGATAACAGTTCTTTTTGAAATTTGAAAACTAACAGAAAAGTATCTGAGACAAAAATCAAAAGCTATCTTTATCATTTCTAAGATAATATTACTGTTTATATTTTATTTTCTTTCAGAGTTTTCTATGTAAATTTTAAATTAATATGATCATATATATCTATATAACTATGTCTCTGTGTATATCTGTAATATATATAATTTTTGCATATATATTCTCATATAATATAATCTTGTGAGTATGAGTCTGTTAATATGTCATTCTTTTTCACAAAGGATTTTATTTGCTACATATTTTATCTTTTAATTATACCCTTATTTACTTTGTCCTATTTTAGAATAATTATTTCCAATAACTTTGTTGATTATATATAAAAAATAAAAACATATTTTAAAAATGTATATCACATAAAATAACTGTTTTGTAAAATGTTTTGTTATATCTTTCTTCTTTTCTTGAGAAATATTATGGAAAGTAATTTATCAAAGCATGGTAGATATTTTAACATGTATGTTAACCTATTTACAAATACATTTCCAGAAAGATGTTAGCAATTTGCAATCTGATGCAATATGAGGGTATATGACTCATTATACTTCTAACATTTATGTCGTCACTTTTTAATGCTCACTACTTTGGTGGTTAAAAATAAAAGGATATCTTATAGATTCTCTGTTATCACAACAATGATATTTAATGACTTATTTTCATTTCTTAATACTACTTACCTTTTTTGTTTGCATGTGCTTCATATACCCCTGAATGACTCAAGCCAAAATAATAACAACACTAAGCTATTAACTTCTAAGCCCTTCAGTACTGAAATGTTATTAAAAACTCTGTCTACTAAGATATTCTCTTTTCTCATATCCTTGGTCTTTAAAAGACAACAGTGGGTTTATGTGATAGAAGAGTATATGTTAATGGAACGAGAAATATACAAGTGCACACTTGCAATCTGAAAGAAGAGGTCAGTACCACAAGGAAGATGTGTTGGGGTCTTTATTAGAGGAGCTGGGTATGTCCGGCCTGTCCCTGAAGGCTCCCTGGTTTGGGATTAGGCTTCCCTTGTGACTCAGCTGGCAAAGAATCTGCTGGTAATGTGGGAGTCCTGGGTTTAGTCCCTGGGTTGGGAAGATCTCCTGAAGAAGGGAGTGACTACCCACCTCAGTATTGTGACCTGGAGAATTCCAAGCGGTTGCAAAGATTCTAATAGGACTGAGTGACTTTCAATTTCACTTTCACTTTGCTCTCTTGAGTCTCAGAGTCCTTGTAAATGAAATGGTTATATATGATCTATTTTTCTAGGAAGGAAATTGCAATGACTTAGTAAGATTCAGGTGTAACAGTTTTTATCAAGTAAAAAAGAAAAAAAAAATCTACCAGTGTATTTTATTAACATGTTACTTATGGGGATCTCTTTGCATTTGTATTCTTCTGTACCTGTAAACACCTTCACAGTACAAAATGGATATGATTCCAACAGTGACTGTTATACGCCTTTAGAGGGAGCAAATTTTGTAGACACTGCCCTCAAATCATAGCACTGCAACAACTCAAATATATATACATGTATCCTACTGAAAGAGTCAATTCCTAGGCAGACTGATAAGAAACCCAAGGTTCCCAAGGAGAAGAAAGGGGTCTGGGGCTCTGAAAGTGGAGATGCTAAGTCACTTCAGTCATATCCTACTCTGTGTGACCCCACAGATGGCAGCCCACCAGGCTCCCCATCCCTGGAATTCTCTAGCCAAGAACACTGGAGTGGGTTGCCATTTCCTTCTCCAATGCATGAAAGTGAAAGGTGCAAGTGAAGTCGCTCAGTCGTGTCCGACTTAGCGACCCCATGGACTGCAGCCTACCAGGCTGCTCCATCCATGGGATTTTCCCTGCAAGAGTACTGGAGTGGGGTGCCATTGCCTTCTCCCCAAAGTGGAGATAGGGGTCTGGAATTCTCAAGAAGGAGAAAAGGACAAACTTTTTTTTTTTTCCTCTACATTCCTTCAGTTCAGTTCAGTTCAGTCACTCAGTCGTGTCCGAATCTTTGCGACCCCATGAATCACAGCACGCCAGGCCTCCCTGTCCTTCACCAAGTCCCGGAGTTCACTCAGACTCACGTCCATCAAGTTGGTGAGGCCATCCAGCCATCTCATCTTCTGTCGTCCCCTTTTCCTCCTGCCCCCAATCCCTCCCAGCATCAGAGTCTTTTCCAATGAGTCAACTCTTCACATGAGGTGGCCAAAGTACTGGACTTTCAGCTTTAGCTTTAGCATCATTCCTTCCAAAGAACACTCATGGCTAATCTCCTTTAGAATGGACTGGTTGGATTTCCTTGCAGTCCAAGGGACTCTCAAGAGTCTTCTCCACACCACAATTCAAAAGCATCAATTCTTTGGTGTTCAGCTTTCTTCACAGTCCAGCTCTCACATCCATATATAACCACTGGAAAAACCACAGCCTTAACTAGATGGATCTTTGTTGGCAAAGTAATGTCTCTGCTTTTGAATATGTTGTCTAGGTTGGTCATAACTTTCCTTCCAAGGAGTAGGTGTCTTTTAATTTCACGGCTGCAGTCACCATCTGCAGTGATTTTGGGGCCCAAAAAAATAAAGTCTCACACTGTTTCCGCTGTTTCCCCATCTACTTCCCATGTAGTGATGGGACCAGATGCCATGATCTTTGTTTTCTGNATCCATGGGATTTTCCCTGCAAGAGTACTGGAGTGGGGTGCAATTGCCTTCTCCCCAAAGTGGAGATAGGGGTCTGGAATTCTCAAGAAGGAGAAAAGGACAAACTTTTTTTTTTTTCCTCTACATTCCTTCAGTTCAGTTCAGTTCAGTCACTCAGTCGTGTCCGAATCTTTGCGACCCCATGAATCACAGCACGCCAGGCCTCCCTGTCCTTCACCAAGTCCCGGAGTTCACTCAGACTCACGTCCATCAAGTTGGTGAGGCCATCCAGCCATCTCATCTTCTGTCGTCCCCTTTTCCTCCTGCCCCCAATCCCTCCCAGCATCAGAGTCTTTTCCAATGAGTCAACTCTTCACATGAGGTGGCCAAAGTACTGGACTTTCAGCTTTAGCTTTAGCATCATTCCTTCCAAAGAACACTCATGGCTAATCTCCTTTAGAATGGACTGGTTGGATTTCCTTGCAGTCCAAGGGACTCTCAAGAGTCTTCTCCACACCACAATTCAAAAGCATCAATTCTTTGGTGTTCAGCTTTCTTCACAGTCCAGCTCTCACATCCATATATAACCACTGGAAAAACCACAGCCTTAACTAGATGGATCTTTGTTGGCAAAGTAATGTCTCTGCTTTTGAATATGTTGTCTAGGTTGGTCATAACTTTCCTTCCAAGGAGTAGGTGTCTTTTAATTTCACGGCTGCAGTCACCATCTGCAGTGATTTTGGGGCCCAAAAAAATAAAGTCTCACACTGTTTCCGCTGTTTCCCCATCTACTTCCCATGTAGTGATGGGACCAGATGCCATGATCTTTGTTTTCTGAATGTTGAACTTTAAACCAACTTTTTCACTCTCCTCTTTCACTTTCATCAAGAGGCTTTTTAGTTCCTCTTCACTTTCTGCCATAAGGGTGGTGTCATCTGCATATTAATATTGATATTTCTCCTGGCAATCTTGATTCCAACTTGTGCTTCTTCCAGCCCAGCATTTCTTAATCAGTTATACAACTCAGCTTAAACTCTGTACTAGGGATTATACAACAACAGTGTATTCTGCTTGAGGACAATTTCTCCTTCCTGAAAGCCTTCTGACTATTCCTGATATTTTAGAATGTATATTATGGGAGTGGGTCTGGAAGATTTTTCTATTGTTAAATTCTAATCATGGCACTGAAACGTGTATACTATCATGTAAGAAATGAATCATCAGTCTATGTTCGATAAAGGATACAGGATGCTTGGGACTGGTGCACGGGGATGATCCAGAAAGTTGATATGGGGTGGAAGGTGGGGGGGAGTAGTTCAAGATTGGGAACTCATGTACAACTGAGATGGAAAAAATAAAAAAAGAAATGTAATAAAAAAATTTTGGTCATTTGAAAAAAAAAATCTAATCTTCTTATCTTAAAATGTAAATTGTGAGAGTAGGTCTGGTAAAGTTTTCACAAACTTGAGACATTCATTTGATTCATTGTAATGACTAATTAAGTATATAACTCCATTGCTAACACTAGCAAGGGGTACTCCTTCTGCCCCCTTCTGATGTCTATGTCAGAAGCTCTCTCTATGCCTTTTATACTTTAATAAAACTCTATTCCACAAAAGCTCTGAGTTATCAAGCCTCGTCTCTGGCCCCAGATTGAATTCTTCTCCTCTGGAGGCCAAGAATCCTGGCATCTTTTCGTGGGTCAGCAACAACTTACACTACTGGTTCTGTTTTTCTGGAGAACCCTAATACATAAACAATATATTAATATGTATATATGTGAAAGTATGTTTAATGTAGAAATTCAATATTAAGTCACCTTTTGTTCTAATATTATATATTATCCATTCTACTAAATAATATTATTTTACCATAATAATGATGTTTATTGATTTAGAAATTATTCTTGGATTTGACTTCCATTAAAATCACATTTATCATTTCAATGTGATGACATAAAACAATTTCAGAGTAATTTCTAAGTAAAATTCTTTTTCTCATCATATAATCATAACATTTAGTGATTTATAAAATCACTACAGGGTCTAAAATACCACAATATTTAGATAATGAGAAATGAATGTTCTGTCTTATAGAACTGATGCCATGCATATTTTAGAAGATCAACCATAACGAAAATTTTAAAAGTGAGCTTTTATATATCTTGCTGTTGTTGTTGTTCAGTTGCCCAGTCATGTTGACTCTTTGTGATCCCATGGACAGCAGCACACCAGGACTCCCTTTCCCTCATCATCTCCTGGAGTTTGCCCAAGTTTATGTTCATTGCACTGGTGATGCTGTCCATCCATCTCATCCCCTGATGCCCTCTTCTTCTTCTGCACTCAATCTTTCCCAGCATCAGGGACTTTTCCAATGAGTCTCCTGTTCACATCGCATGATCAAAATACTGGAGTTTCAGCTTCAGCATGAGTCCTTCCAGTGAATATTCAGGGTTGATCTCCCTTAAGATTGACTGGTTTGATTTCCTTGCTCTCCAAGGGACTTTGAGGAGTCTTCTTCAGTACCATAGTTTGAAGGCATAAATTCTTTGACATTTTGCCTTCCTTTTACTTAAATATACCTTTGAATGTCTTCTTATCTCATAGTAGTTTTATAGCTATCCTCTGTTTACCTGAATGACTTTTCTTTAGGTGACTAAAAAATACTAGAAACTTGGTCTTCCATTGCATACTTATGAACCAAATTCCTAAGATTGGTAGACAGAATTAAAAATATACACATGCAAAGAATGTAACTAGAAATTATGAAGTATTCTACAAAGGTAAAAATGAGACAAGATTTTACTGAAGACACTCAAATTTCATTTAGGATATTCTGCTGTAGAGATGTACAAGCTTACCTACTTCCAGACATGGAGACCCTAAGTCAGCAAGAACATCCATCTCCAGAGAGGGGCTCATAACCTAGTTGCAGATATAGAGCAGCAATACTCCAGGATATGGCAACCTCTAAGTGATTCCCAGGTGGTGTCAGTGGTAAATAATCCACCTGCCAATGCAGAAGACACAAGAGATAATGGTTTAATCCTTGAATCAGGAGAATCCCTGTAGTAGGAAATGGCAACCCACTCCAGTATTGCCTGGAAAATTCCATGGAGAGAGAAGCGTGGTGGGCCACAGTTCATGGGATTGCAAAGAGCTGGACACGACTGAGTGCATATGTATGCACACACACAAGATGGAAGGGGAGCACCAACTTTCAAATTTCTCTTGGCCATGTAAACTCCTTCATGACACGACCAAGCTTGGCTCCACCTTAAAGATCCTGGTTTTCCTCCAATGCTCTAATTTTAAGTCGTGGAGATGATGAAGCAATTCCCTTTCAGGTAATATATCAACCTCAGCCACAGACATTGGTTGAATTAGTATCAGGAACACTCTAGGAGTGTGCTGACATCTATTTATTCTATTTCTTCCAGAGATCACATATTTACATCACAGATAAGTTCATCATTCCTATTTTATTTTTTTAAGATGAAAATATGCAAAGTATAAAGAGAGTCCATTGTCTCTTTTATCCCTTTAAGATTTTAGTTACATTTGGATTCATAATGAGCAGTATGATTTGAAAAGAGAGAAGGAGGGAATATCAAGAGACTATGTCCTAGTAATTACTAACATTTCACATCGTCCATCATGAGGATAATGTCTGAGTGCCAAACACAGAGATACTGCCTCTGCAACTACAGCTATTTCCTTTTTCATTTAAAAAAATTAGGCAGGCAGGAAGGGACAGGTTGGGAAACACATGTACACTCATGGCTGGTTCACGTGAATCTATGGCAAAAACCACAACAACATTGTAAAGCAATTAGCCTCCAATTAAAATAAATTTTTAAAAATTGCATGTAACTTATTTTAATTTTCCTTTTTTTGTGACTCAAATACTGTTAGCAAGTGAATCCTGAAAAGATATGCTTCCTTCTCTAATACATTGTCCAAATATCTTCTGGAACAGTTTGAGCTATCAGAGCTAGCAGAGGTCTGGGGATCCTTCAGTGTAAAATCCTTTGGGTCATTTAAATAGACTAACTCCTATATATTCCTAAGTGAACAATGCAAAGAAATAGAGAAAAAGAATAAAATGAGAAAAACTAGAGATCTTTAAAGAAAACTAGAGATAACAAGGGAACATTTCATGGAAAGATGGGCACAATAAAGAAGAGAAATCGTATAGATCTAATGGAAGCAGAATATAGTAAGAAGAGGTGGCAAGAATACATGGAAGAATTATACAAAAAAGATTTTAATGACCAGGATGGTGTGATCACTTACCCAGAGCCAGACATTCTGGAATGTGAAGTTGAATGGGCCTTAGGAAGCATTACTATGAACAAAGCTAGTGGAGGTGATGAAATTCCAGCTGAGCTATTGCAATTGCTAAAAGATGATGCTGTGAAAGTGCTGCACTCAATATGCCAGGAAAAATGGAAAATTCAGCAGTGGCCAAAGGACTGGAAAAGATCAGTTTTCATTCCAGTTCCAAAGAAGGGCAATGCCACAATATGTTCACATTTGAGTCACAAAAACAGGAAAATTAAGAATACTTCACAATTGCACTCATTTCACATGCTAGCAAAGCACGCTCAAAATTCTCCAAGCTATGTTTCAACAGTACATGAACTGAGAACTTCCAGACATTCAAGCCGGATTTAGAAAAGGCAGAGAAACTAGAGACCAATTATCAACATCCATTGGATCATAGAAAAAGCAAAAGAATCCCAGGAAAAAATCTAGTTCTGCTTCATTGACTATGCTAAAGCCTTTGATTATGTGGATCAAAACAAACTGTGGAAAATTATTCAAGAGATGGAAATACCATACCACCTTAACTGCCTCCTGCAAAACCTGTATGCAGATCAAGAAGCATTAGTTAGAACCAGACATGGAACAACAGACTGGTTCCAAATTGAGAAAGGAATATCAAGACTGTAAATTGTCCTTATATAACTTATATGCAGAGTACATCATGTGAAATGCCAAGCTGGATGAAGCACAAGCAGGAATCAAGATTGCTGGGGGAACTATTAATAACCTCAGATATGCAGATGACACCACCCTAATGACAGCAAGCAATGAGAAACTAAAGCGCCTCTTGATGAAAGTGAAAGAAGAGAGTGAAAGAGCTGGCTTAAAACTCACCAATCAAAAAAGGAGGATCATGGCATCTTGTCTCATCACTCCATGGAAAATAGATGAGGAAACAATGGAAACAGTGACAGACTTTATTTTCTTGGGTTCCAAAATCACTGCAGATGGTGACTACAGCCATGAAATAAAAAGATGCTTGCTCCTTGGAAGAAAAGCAATGATAAACAATGACTGTGTATTAAAAAGCAGAGACGTTTCTTTCCCAACAAAGGTCCATACAGTCAAAGGTATGTTTTTTCCAGTAGTCATGTATGGATGTAAGAGTTGGATCATAAAGAAGACTGAGCACCAAAGAACTGATGCTTTTGAACTGTGGTGTTGGCAAAGACTCTTGAGAGTCTCTTTGACTGCAAGGAGAACAAACCAGTCAATCCTAAAGGAAATCAACCCTGGATAGTCATTGGAGTGTCTGATGCTGAAGCTGAAGCTCCAATACTTTGGCCACCTGATGTGAAGAGAGGACTCATTAGAAAATACCCTGATGCTGGGAAAGACTGAAGGCAGGAGGAAAAGGGAATGACAGAGATGAGAGGGTTGGATGGCCTCATCACCAACTCAATGAACATGAGTTTAGCCAAGCTTCAGGAAATGGTGAAGGACAGGGAAGCCTAACGTGCTGCATTTCATGGGGTCTCAGTGTCAGACAAGACTGAGTGACTGAACAACAACAACTTCTACATGCCAGGCTTCATGATGTTTAACAAATTCTCTTACATATGAGTTTCAACATTAATAGTAATTTCTATAATGGACAAGATGTTTTTTGGGGTAGTGTTTTCTTATTTTATTTAATTTTTAATCTTTTGTATTAGAATACAGTTGATTAACAATTTTGTCTTAGTTTCAGGTGTGGAGCAAAGTGACTCAGTTATACATACACATGTATCTATTATTTTTGAAATTCTTTTTCCTATTTATTTTTTCCATAATATTGAATAGAGGTCTCTGTGTTATACTGTAGGCTCTTATTGATTATATTTTAAATATAGCAGTGTGTACATGTCAATATATTTTTGTTTATATCCTAGGACGTGACAGGTATTTAACATATGAAAGATATTCAAATAACATCACTGAATTAATTACTTCATCCACCTAAACTGTTTTTGAATGAGTGAAAAATAAATGAGCAAGTTCACTTCTCTCACAAGCATATTTTATCTTTTCTTAGTTGGAATATTTATATACTACAGCAAAGCATGCTGGGTGGGAAACACATTTCATCTAGAATTCCCACTCAGACTAAAAAGAAGAGAAAGTATGAGTTAAGTTTCCTGTGGCTGCAATCATAAATTACCACAATCTGTGTGGCTTAAAACATCATAAATTTATTATCATATGAATCTAGACGTTAGAAGCTTGAAATTAGGGTCACTGGGCTGGAATCAAGGTGTTGGTAGACCCACCCTTCTGCCAAAGCTCAAGATAAGTATCATTTCTTGTTTCTTCAGCTTTGATGACTGCTAGCTATGTTTGGGTCAATGGCCAGATCACACCAATTTATGACTTCTTGGTCCCATTGCCTTCTTTTGTAGTTTTCAACATGTCCCCCAATCCTTCTTAGCTCTCACTAGAAACACCTTCAGCATTCATGTTTTTATGAAAATTCTGTATGAGGCAATCTAGGATATTTCTATCATGTGCCTCCAAATTGTCTAGCTCATACCCATTACCAAATTCCAAATCCACTTCCACATGTCTAAGTATTTGTTATAGCAGCACTTCATTTCCAAGTAACATATTTCTTAGCAGAAATATATTTTACAAAGACGGTACATTATCTCAGGAAATGTCTATGCTGCAAAGCTAAATTTCTTCTATAAGCAAAAGGGACAGAACTGAAAGACAGTTTTCTCTGTAAACTTGTTCTAATTTTTTAAAAGTATTGCTTCCTAGAAATTACATTGGAAAAAAACTAAAGTTGAAGACATGTATTTCAAAATACATGGATATTAATAAATAATATATTAACATTCATATTTTTAAAAAAGCATTTAATTTTACCAGAATGTATTTTCCCATGAGTTAAATGGCATGTTACCATTTCTATCTATGAGAGACTGTTGGGCTAAGATTAGGCATAAGCATAGAAGGAAATCACTGAGTGAATAGTAAAACCAAATATAAGACAAAAATAAGAATTATGTTGAGTTTATTACTTCAATGTGTCTATTTTGTTTTCATTTTCAACTATTAATTTAAACTACATATGATAAAAAGGCATACTTGAATTACGAAGAAAATTTACATTTTCACCAAGGACCATTTGAGGAAGGTGGATACAAGACTAATGTTAGGATGTTGCTTTAAGATGAGAAGCAACAGTAAAGGTCTGATAGGAGTAAGCTATTCTCACTTACAATCCCACTACATCCTTATCTTTAATATAAATGTACTCTTACGTATTTAATATTTATTCCTATTCAAACAAAGATTAAGTTCGAGGTGGTGGCAGTTCCTAAATATACAAAAGTTATATGTATCGAAAACTCCTCCCAAACAAATTGATGCAGAAAGCAGTTTCAGAATGGGGGTATGAGTAGATTTGCAGCTCTCCTCCCCTGAAAAACAACCATTGTTGTTGTTCAGTCGCTGACTTGTGTACGACTCTTTGTAACCCCATGAACTGCAGCATACTAGGTTTCTTTGTCCTTCACCATTTCCCTAAGATTGCTCAAACCCATGCACATTGAACTAGTGATGACATCTAACCATCTCATCCTCTGTCCCCTTCTTCTCTTGCCCTCAAGGGGGTCTTTCCCAGCATCATGATCTTTTCCAGTGAGTTGAGTCAGCTCTTCCCATCAGGTGGCCAAACTATTGTAGCTTCAGCTTCACCAACATTCCCTCTAATGAATATTCCGGGGTGATTCCTTTAGAATTGATTGGTTTTATCTCCTTGAAGTCCAAGTGAGTCTCAAGAGTCTTCTCCAGCACCACAGTTTAAAAGCATCAATTCTACAGCACTCAGCCTTCTTCACAGTCGAGCTCTCACATCCGTTCATGACTACTAGAAAAACCATACTTTTGACTACACAGATTTTTGTTGGGAAAGTGATGCCTCTGCTTTTTAATATGTCTAGGTTTGTCATAGCTATGCTTTTAAGGAGCAAGCATCTTTTAATATCGTGGCTGCAGTCTCATCCTCATTGATTTTGAAGCCCCCCAAAATGAAATCTGACACTATTTCCCCATTTTTGCATCTATTTGCCATGAAATGATAGGCCTGGATGCCATGATCTTTGTTTTTCGAATGTTGAGTTTTAAGCCAGCTTTTTCACTCTCCTCTTTTACCTTCATCAAGAGGCTTCTTTGCTTTTTGCCATTAGGGTGGTGTCATCTACATATCTGAGGTTGTTGATATTTCTCCCAGCAATCCTGATTCCAGCTTGTCATTCATCCAGCCCAGTGTTTCACATTATGTACTCCAAATTGAAGTTAAATAAGCAAGGAGTTGGGGGTGGACAATATACAGCCTTGACTTACTCTTTTCTCAGTTTGGAACCAGTCTGTTGTTCTATGTCCAGTTCTATTGGTTGCTTCTTGTCTGGCACACAGGTTTCTCAGGAGGCAGATAAGGTGGTGTGGGATCCCCATCTCTTGAAGAATTTTTCAGTTTGCTGTGATCCACACAGTCAAAGGCTTTAGCATAGTCAATGATGCAGAACTATGTTTTTTTCTGGAATTCTCTTGCATTTTCTATGATCCAGTGGATGTTGACCTGATCGCTGGTTCTTCTATCATTTCTAAAACCAGCTTGTACATCTGGAATCTCTTGGTTCACATACTCCTGAAGCCTAGCTTGAAGGATTTTGAGTATAATCTTGTTTGCATGTGAAATGAGTGCAATTGTATAGTAATTTGAACATTCCTTGGCATTGCCCTTCTTTGGGATTGGAATGAAATACAGTTTTTCCAGTCTGTGGCTATTGCTGAGTTTTCCAAATTTGCTGGCATAATGAATGCAGTACTTCAACGTCATCTTTTAAGACTTGCAATAGCTCAGCTGGAATTCCATCACCTCCACTAGTTTTGTTCCTAGTAATGGTTCCTAAGGTGCACGTGGCTTCACATTCCAGTATGTCTGGCTCTAGGTGAGTGACCATACAATTGTGATTAAAGCTTTTCTGAACAGATTGTCTGTGTATTCTTGCCATCTCTTCTTAATCTCCTCTGCTTCTGTTGGTCCTTACCATTTTTGTACTTTATTGCATTTATCTTTGTGTGGAATACTCCTTTGGTTTAGTTAATGTTCTTGAAGAGATCTCTGGTCTTCCCATTCCATTCTTTTCCTTTATTTTTTGCATTGTTTATTTAGGAAGACTTTCTTATCTCTCTTAGGTATTCTTTGGAACTCTGCATTCAGATGATATATTTTTCCTTTTCTCCTTTGCCTTTTGCTTCTTTTCTCAGCTATTCATAAGGCCTCTGCAGACAACCATTTTGCCTTTTGCATTTCTTTTTCTTTGGAGATGGTTTTGATCACCACCTTCTTGTCAATGTCACAAACCTC
The DNA here is from genome assembly GCA_006410615.1 of Neotragus moschatus. NCBI lineage: Eukaryota > Metazoa > Chordata > Mammalia > Artiodactyla > Bovidae > Neotragus > Neotragus moschatus. The sequence continues at coordinate 331,647 of SJYA01002253.1, forward strand.
CATCCACAGTTCTTCAGGCACTCTATCAGGTGTAACCCCTTGAATCTATTTATGACTTCTACCATATAATCATAAGTTATTTGATTTAGGTAATACCTGAATGGCCTAGTGGTTTTCCCTACACTCTTCAATTTTTGTTTGAATTTTGCAATAAGGTGTTTATGATCTGAGCCACAGTCAGCTCCTAGTCTTGTTTTTCTCACTGTATAGAACTTCTCCATCTTCAACTGCCAAGAATATATTCAATCTGATTTTGGTACTGACCATTTGGTTATATCCATGTGTAGATTCCATGTTGACCATGTTTTGTCAGGTCGTAAATAGCAGGGACATGCCCTTCAGCCACTCAGCAATAAACGGATGACATGCCTGGTGCCCTTGCTGTCCCACTGCTGGCCTTCATTGAGTGTTTAAACCTTCCGTGGCCATTGAGTGTAGTCAACGTGTGGTCAGGGCTCAAGGCAAAGGCCCTGCTATAATGGCTGGCAAGAGGTTCCAGGGAAGGCTGGAGCTGATGTTGGAAGATGTCCAGGAGCAGAGGGCACCTTGGCCTCACTGCTGCTGCTGGCCGCTCTGGAGCTGGTCAGGAGCCATTGGCCTTCGTGAAGCCAATCAGCTGCCCAGGACCCTTAGCAGCCCAGGAGCTGCTGTCCAACACAGAGCCAATCCACTGCCCAGAAGCCAGCAGTACCCAGGCCTTACCACTGCCACTGGTCTCCCTGGGGCCAATCTGCTGTCACCACCAGCTCCACACTGGGAATTGGGGTCACTGGTCACTACTCTGCTCCCACCTCCATCTCTGGGGTGATCTTTGTGAAACAGTTTCCCCAGCCACCAATACCTCTACAGGCATCCATGATTATGTTATCACACTGTCATCTTTACAACCTTGTGGAACTTATTGTAAAATGACCACTTAAAATCTCTAGAAACTGCACTCGTCATAAATAAGTATAGAAACATTTATTCAAGAAAATCTATTAAATCTCCATAAGAACAGTGAAAGTCAGTTACATTGAAATCAAACCAGCTCTTTGACCACTACCCCCAACTCAGATCTATATTTCAGAAGCTCTACTCCAGGTGAATTTAACTAAGAGAAGAGGGGACCCTGATACTTAGTTTTCTAGTTTAAGGCTCCTCCAGGAGGAGGAGGCTAAAAGCATTTCTTATCTTCCTCAATTNTTAAATCTCCATAAGAACAGTGAAAGTCAGTTACATTGAAATCAAACCAGCTCTTTGACCACTACCCCCAACTCAGATCTATATTTCAGAAGCTCTACTCCAGGTGAATTTAACTAAGAGAAGAGAGGACCCTGTTACTTAGTTTTCTAGTTTAAGGCTCCTCCAGGAGGAGGAGGCTAAAAGCATTTCTTATCTTCCTCAATTCCACGTAGCAAAAGTGCTATTTGTGACAAGAGGAGGCAAGAGGTTGAAGGCCAATTCTTCCATCCAGTACCCACTTGTAGGGTGAAAGCACTACCCCAGACACTGAAGGCAGAGAATACTGAGCACAAACACCCTTCCCCAGAAGACCTTCAAGTCACATCTTCTATTCTAGAAGAGAAATGGCAAAAAGCCCAGAGACTATTAAACTGCCCAGAACTCTGCTAATAAGCAGGAGTGATGCTCTGAGAGAAGCAGATTGCTGTCTCACACCCACTTCCAAAACAGTAGCACAGGAATCCTACCAGGACTAGAGACAAATTGTAAAAACAGACCTCAGTAGCTCCATAACTAGTAGCTGAAAATTAGTTCAACCTAATAGCTGTGTGGGAAGCTAACAAAAGCAGGAAGATTAACAGAGATCTGGGAAAGAGACAGTCAAAGAGAATGCTATTAAAAAACACTGTCATCCTTGAGGAAAAGGAGTCAGGGTAACTGACACAAGCCCAAGGCTGCACTCTTTGAAAACCAGCATTAGAGATTTCAATTCTGCAGAAGAATTAGATTTCACTGGAATAGCCTACACAAGTTACTAAGCTGATAAAGAGGAAAACAAACAACTAGCAGTTGTGGGGTGGTAGGGGTCAGAATCTAGTACTACTTTAAGACATTACCTGATGTGTCTTGTTAACCACAGAAGCAACAACAAAAAGTATGAACCATTCAAAGGCAGAGGTAAAGAAGCAGAAAATGTGATTCATTTACAGGAGGAAAAGCAGTCAATAGAAATTGCCTATAAGAAGGCTCAGGTTTTAGTTAGTAACTATCAAAATATATTTTAAAAAATTTAAAGGAGTAAAGAAAGAAGGCCAAGATATGATAATCATATCTCACTGAATAGAAAATATGAAGATTTAAAAATTGAATATATCTCCAAATAAAAATGATGGAATCATAAAGTAAAATAAATAAAATGCAAATTTTACTAGAGAGGCTCAAAGATAGAATTAAGCTGGCAGAGAAAAGAACTAGTGAAATTGAAATGGATTAACAGAAACTACTTGAAAATAGATTGAGAAAAATTATTTAAAAATAGATTGACAGAAATTACTCAATCTAAGGAATGAGTAGGAAACAGAACAAAGAAAGAATCAGAGAAATGTGTGACATCATAAAATATATCAATTTACACATGATAGGAGAGAACCTGGAAGAGAGAGACAAAAAGGGGCAGAAAAATGTGCAAATGAATAACAGCTTAAACTTCTCCTACCTGATAAAAAATATGAATTTACACATTCATGAAGCTCAGTGAGCTTGAAGGAGGATAAATACTAAGAGATGAACATTCAAAATGTTGACAGCCAGAAACAAAAGGAAAATCTTTAAAGGATCTAGAGTAAAATGATCTATCATGTGTGAGCAAACCAAGAATGCTAAGATCTAACTGTTAATAATGGAGACGAGAAGGCAGTGAAAAGGCATGTTCAAAGTGCTGATAGAAAAAACCAAATAACTCTCAACCAATATTCAAATATCCAGCAAAAATAGCCTTGAAAATCAACATGAAATAAAAACATTCACATATCTGCAAAAACTAAGAGAATGTGTTGCTGGTAAATCTTTATTGCAACAAAATGTTCAAGGAAATTCTTCAGAATGAAAGTTTGTGACACCAGGGAGAAATTCTTAGGTATATTAAAACAAATAAACTAAAACATTCAGAAAATTAATTATGCAAGTATTGACAAAAATAATATAATTGCATATTTCTTTTTCTTTCTTAATGTTCAGTTCAGTCACTCAGTCGTGTCCAACTCTTTGGGATCCCATGAATCGCAGCACGCCAGGCCTCCCTGTCCATCACTATCTCCCGGAGTTCACCCAGACTCAGGCCCATCGAGTCAGTGATGCCATCCAGCCATCTCATCCTCTGTCGTCCCCTTCTCCTCCTGCCCCCAATCCCTCCCAGCATCAGTGTCTTTTCCAGTGAGTCAACTCTTCACATGAGGTGGCCATAGTACTGGAGCTTCAGCTTCAGCATCATTCCGTCCAAAGAAATTCCAGGACTGATCTCCCTTAGAATGGACTTGTTGGATCTCCTTGCAGTCCAAGGGACTCTCAAGAGTCTTCTCCAACACCATAGTTCAAAAGCATCAATTCTTTGGCGCTCAGCCTTCTTCACAGTCCAACTCTCACATCTATACATGACCACAGGAAAAAACATAGCCTTGACTAGATGGACCTTAGTCGGCAAAGTAATGTCTCTGCTTTTGAATATGCTGTCTAGGTTGGTCATAACTTTTCTTCCAAGGAGTAAGCGTCTTTTGATTTCATGGCTGCAGTCACCATCTGCAGTGATTTTGGAGCCCAGAAAAATAAAGTCTGACACTGTTTCCACTGTTTCCCCATCTATTTCCCATGAAGTGATGGGACTGGATGCCATGATCTTCGTTTTCTGAATGTTGAGCTTTAAGCCAACTTTTTCACTCTCCACTTTCACTTTCATCAAGAGGCTCTTTAGTTCCTCTTCACTTTCTGCCATAAGGGTGGTGTCATCTGCATATCTGAGGTTNCCATCTATTTCCCATGAAGTGATGGGACTGGATGCCATGATCTTCGTTTTCTGAATATTGAGCTTTAAGCCAGCTTTTTCACTCTCCACTTTCACTTTCATCAAGAGGCTCTTTAGTTCCTCTTCACTTTCTGCCATAAGGGTGGTATCACCTGCATATCTGAGGTAAGAATTGTAATTATAATGTTATCATGAGGAATGCAAGAGAGAATCCCCATGAAGCTCAGAGGTAGACACTGTAAATGTTCAACAATCCTTAGCTTATTATTTTGTATTTTTCTGGTCTATTATGGTGCCCAAATCATAGCAGGTATTAGCTAAAATTATTTCTAGATAAAAACATCACATCTTACCTACCAGAGATTCAATTGTGTGTGTGTGTGTTCAATTGCTAAGTCATGTCCCTCTCATTGCAACCCCATGGACTGCAGCCCACCAGGCTCCTCTGTCCATGTGATTTCCCAGGCAAGAATATTGGAGCAGGTTGCTGTTTCCTTCTCTGGGGGATTTTCTTGATCCAGGGATCAACCCTCGTTTCCTTCATTACAGGTGGATTCTTTACCACTGAGCCACCTGGGAAGTCCCAAGATTCAATTATACTACAGGCCAAATCATGTACCCTGTAGAGTTCATTCATTCGTTCAATACCAATTGATCAATAGTCATTGAATGTTTTAGGTATGGCATCCTGGACTGAGGATGCAAAGACATCAAGATCTTACTCTAGAATTCAGTCTGATACAATCCTAATGCAGAACACACCTTACTGAGTAAGAAATATCTGTAGAGCGTTTATGGAATTCAGAGAACTGTCCTGGTGTCACTGGGGATTCAATACAGTGAGTCATTTCCCACCCACAGTTTAGAATTTTGAAGGGAAGGAAAAACACATACTTGTGAAGCAAACTAAAGTGAGTTTCAGCGCCTCCTCCTATGATTCCCAGTGGTGACCAGTTTGTACATTTGCAGTAAATGCTGAGCCTGTGTGTGTGAGGGATGGAATCTAAAGCTTTCTATGCAGGATTTCATTCAGCCTTGTGAGACAGTCACTAGGGCTAGCCTCATTTCACAGGGAAAGGGAGAGAGAGAGACTAAGAGACTTCTCAAGGATCACACAGCTGGCAAGAGGCAGAGATCTGTCTTTTCTCATCTTATCGATTGGCATCCATTTGTGTTCATTTGCTGGGGCTGTCTTTATAAAGACTTCCCTGGCGGCTCAGCCTGTAAAGAGTCTGCCTGCAATGCAGTAGACCTAGGTTCGATCCCTGGGTTGGGAAGATGCTCTGGAGAAGGAAATGGAAACCCACTCCAATATTCCTGCCTGTAAATCCCATGAACGGAGGAACCTGGCAGGTTACAGTACATGGGGTGGCAAAGAGTTGGACATGACTGAGCGACTTCACTTTTGCCTTTATAAAGTACCAGAGTTCAGTTCAGTCGCTCAGTCGTGTCCAACTCTTTGCGACCCCATGAATCGCAGCACGCCAGGCCTCCCTGTCCATCACCAACTCCCGGAGATCACGCAAACTCACGTCCATCGAGTCGGTGATGCCATCCAGCCATCTCATCCTCTGTCGTC
>SJYA01002253.1:337192-497448 GCA_006410615.1 Neotragus moschatus
ACACTGAAACCATACTCACAGAAAACTAGGCAATCTAATCACAATAGGACCACACCCTTGTCTAACTCAATGAAACTAAACCGTGCCCGCAGGGCAACCCAAGATGGGCGGGTCATAGTGGAGAGGTCTGACAGAATGTGGTCAGACCTTCTCCCTTCCTGGAGAAGGGAATGGCAAACCACTTCAGTATTCTTGCCTTGAGAACCCCATGAACAGTATGAAAATGCAAAATGATAGGATACTGAAAGAGGAACTCCCCAGGTCAGTAGGTGCCCAACATGCTACTGGAGATCAGTGGAGAAATAACTCTAGAAAGAATGAAGGGATGGAGCCAAAGCAGAAACAATACTCAGCTGTGGATGTGACTGGTGATAGAAGCAAGGTCCAATTCTGTAAAGAACAATATTGCATAGGAACCTGGAACGTCAGGTCCATGAATCAAGGCAAATTGGAAGTGGTCGAACAAGAGATGGCAAGAGTGAATGTCGATATTCTAGAAATCAGCAAACTAAAATAGACTGGAATGGGTGAATTTAACTCAGATGACCATTATATCATTCTAGCTTAGTACAGTTCAGTTCAGTCACTCAGTCATGTCCAACTCTTTGCAACCCCATGGATTGCAGCATGCCGGGCCTCCCTGTCCATCACCAACTCTCAGAGCTTTCTCAAACTCCCAAGCCCATCAAGTCAATGATGCCATCCAATCATCTCATTCTCTGTCAACCCCTTCTTCTCCCACCTTCAATCTTTCCCAGCATCAGGGTCTTTTACAATGAGTCAGTTATTCGCAGCAGGTGGTCAAAGTATTGGCATTTCAGCTTCAGCATTAGTCCTTCCAATGAATATTCAGGAGTGATTTTGAAGAGAAAAAGTTAAATTTTAAGGCAATCCTGTGTTCTGTTTCTTAGGGGCTAGTCATGACTCACGGAAAAAGAACCTGCCCTCTATCTGACGACCTATAGTCTAGTTTCCTGGCCTTAAAAGAGACCCTCCGGGTAATTGTTTTTCTGTTAATCTTTTCTAGAAAATTGGCTAACCGCCGCAAGGTGTAAGGTGGTCGGTCAGCCGTTTCAGCCTGATAACTTCCAGACCTATCTCTGTAAAGGTCAAGCTATGCCCACCAATCAGTTTGTTCAGATTGTCTTCACCCCACCTATACCTACTTGTAGCTTTTGTGTATAAAAACTGCTCTGTAACTGAGGTCGGGGTTCGCTCCTTTCGAGGATGATCGAACCCCGGTACACCGGTTCAATAAATCCTCTTGCTGTTTGCATCGAATTCGGGTCTTGGTGATCTGTGAAGCGACGTCTCCCGTGATTAGGCCGGTCAGGGCCTAACAATTTCCTTTAGGATTGACTGGTTGGATCTTCTTGCAGTCCAAGGGACTCTCAAGAGTCTTCTCCAACACCACTGTTTAAAAGCATCAATTCTTTTGTGCTCAGCTTTCTTTATAGTCCAACTCTCACATCCATACATGACTCCTGGAAAAAGGCTTTGACTAGATGGTCCTTTTTTGGTAAAGTAATGTCTCTGCTTTTAAGTATTCTGTCTAGGTTGGTCATAGTTTTTCTTCTTAGTACAGATATGTAAATATATTTCATGAAAACAGTCTAGTGACCTTGATCTACTTTGCTTAAGAATAAGTAATGATATTTTAGTACTCTTTTTTGATAAATTTGAAAAGTATAAGCAACAAAACAATATTTTAAAAAGATCATTACCAAGGCTGAGCCCCATATGGAGATCTTTCAGAACATCTTCCATAACATAGGTTTTTCTCAATCAGTAGTCTGAGTTACAGCAAAGGGTTGTGAAGGTCATTAATATCTGTCGTTCTCAAACATGAGTTTCCCTTCTTATGAAGTCCAGTTATCCACTAGCATGGAAGACTATTTTCTTTCTGCTTTAAACACTTCTTTGGCAATAAAAATAATACTCTTATCATGGCCCCTCCCACACTTTCCTGAATTCAAGCAACTGAAAGGTTAATGACCTTGCCTCAGGGCTGGGCTCTGGGACTCATTGTCTATCCCACATCCAGGAGGCACCTGCCTTGGTGAGAGCTGAATCCAAAGCCCAGGGGGGGAAGACAGGGCCTCTACTATGGTGTTGGCACTCTGGCATTGAAGACCCAGAATACACCTAAGGGACCTGTTGATGGTCCCCTATGACCCTCATACAACTGCTTATGGGAGATGTAGTCTCTGTAGTGTTTTGGCTGTGAGCAAAAAAAGGAATGAAAATGCAGATAGGCAGGTCACAGCAAGGGCAAATGCAGCCATGGATAGACAGAGGTCTGTACTTTCTGCTGTCATTACAGGCACTCTCAAAACAAAGGAAAATGGAAAAAAAAGACAAAGCTCTTTGAGTCAGTTTGGAGCCAAGAGTGATCTGAGGTGTAAGAACCATTTTTTAATATTCTCTTTGAATTTCAAATCCATTTAATGGTGATTAATTCATTAAAACTCTTGGAATGCCCATTAATCAAGGACATTAACATTACTTTTATTAATAAAAATGTTAACAATTACTTATATTAGCATTTTCTCTGTATCAGGTCTAATCTGTAAGTCTATTAACTGATTTAAGAAATCATCATCAATCCTATTTTTAAAGTGAGAAAATTAGTTAAGATTTACTTGACCAACCAGTATTTGAATCCAGGCAACCCAGCCTGGCATGAGCTCACATTAATTGCCACCTTTCATTTGGCCTGAAGAATTTTTTATCGTATTTTTAAATGATATTTCTTATTTGATTGTTGATAATATATATGCTGATTATATAAAATGAATTATTATTAAAACTGTTATACTAGAAAAAAATTGAATGGAATGGTTTTTTAGTTCAGCAGCAACTGAAAAATCGGCACCATGAAAATCATTGCTAGCGTTAAGACAAATTGAAAACTTATTTATATTACAAGCCATTTGATGACTCTCAATTCAGTTAAAATGTTGTTGGAAAAATTTTATGGCAGATCTTTCCATGGAATCATGACTCATACTGGAGCATCTTTTAACTAGTGAACACTATATCAAAACATATTTCCAACTATTTCTAAAAATCAACAAATTACTTGGAAATTAGAATAATTTGAAGAACAATTTGTATCAAGCATTTATCCTACGGTACATAGTTCTACACAGATACATACATACCTTACATATGTAATAGAATAAAAAATTTTATATAGACAAACATATATATATATCTTTTATAATTTAGAAATAGTAAATGTATCCTTTATATTCACTGATATATAGGTTAATTTAAAATACATATCGATAATCAAATATGCTGAATACACATTCAGTTCAGTTCAGTCACTCAGTCGTGTCCAAGTCTATGCGACCCCATGAATCGCATCACATCAGGCTTCCTTGTCTATCACCAACTCCCAGAGTTCACTCAAACTCANTAAATAAGCAGGGTGACAATATACAGCCTTGATGTACTCCTTTTCCTATTTGAAACCCGTCTGTTGTCCCATGTCGAATTCTAACTGTTGCTTCCTGACTTGCATACAGATTTCTCAAGAGGCAGGTCAGGTGGTCTGGTATTCCCATCTCTCTCAGAATTTTCCACAGTTTACTGTGATCCACACAGTCAAAGGCTGTGGCATAGTTAATAAAGCAGAAATAGATGTTTTTCTGGAACTCTCTTGCTTTTTCCATGATTCAGTGGATGTTGGCAATTTGATCTCTGGTTCCTCTGCCTTTTCCAAAACCAGCTTGAACATCTGGAAATTCATCGTTCACGTATTGCTGAAGCCTGGCTTGGAGAATTTTGAGCATTACTTTACTAGCATGTGAGATGAGTGCAATTGTGCAGCAGTTTGAGCATTCTTTGGCATTGCCTTTCTTTGGGTTTGGAATAAAAACTGACCTTTTCCAGTCCTGTGGCCACTGCTGAGTTTTCCAAATTTGTTGGCATATTGAGTGCAGCACTTTCACAGCATCATCTTTCAGGATTTGAAATAACTCAACTGGAACCCATTACCTCCACTAGCTTTGTTCATAGTGATGCTTTCTAAGGCCCACTTGACTTCACATTCTAGGATGTCTGGCTCTGGATTAATGATCACACCATCGTGATTATCTGAGTTGTGAAGATCTTTTTTGTACAAAAAAGTTCTTCTGTGTATTCTTTTGCAAAAAAACAGTATGGATATAATTGTTAGCAATGTAAAATATAAACATGCAATGTATTTGATAATAATAAGATCAAAGGGGTAAGTGAAAAAAAGTGGAGTAAGTTGGAATAAGCCGTATTGGAGTAGCCAAATAACATTAGCTGGTAACTTGGATCACCAGGAAGAAATGGAAAAAGTAAAATAGAACAGAAAAGATAGATAAGAAATAGAAAATATAATATTCTGTACTGTTCCCTTCTCCAGGGGATCTTCCCAACCCAGGGATCAAACCCAGGTGTCCCACGCCCAAGAATACTGGAGTGGATAGCCTATCCCTTTTCCAGGGGATCTTCCAGACCCAGGGATCAAACTGGGGTCTCCTGCATTGCAGGTGGATTCTTTACCAGCTAAAACACACACACACACACACACACACACACCTGTCTCTTATACACATCTAGATGTGTATAAGAGACAGCCATATAAGTTACATAAGCAGGGTGACAATATACAGCCTTGACGTACTCCTTTTCCTATTTGGAACCAGTCTGTTGTTCCATGTCCAGTTTTAACTNAACTGGGGTCTCCTGCATTGCAGGTGGATTCTTTACCAGCTAAAACACACACACACACACACACACACACACACACACATATACACTTCAGGTGAATATAACTATAAATATATATATATATATATATATATATATATATATATATATGCCCACTCCTATCTTGTTTCAAGTTCTTTAAGGGAAATAAAATCATATAAAGCAACATTCATAACAAAGTATGTTAGGGAATATACCATATATAGATGAATATGTATAATAACAACATCACAGAAAAGAGGCCATAAAGCTTTATAACCAAAATCTTTCTATAATTTGCTAGAATTAACTGATTGTGAATCTGAAGTAGATTTTGATAAGATTTATACTGTGAGCTTCCCAGGTGGGTAGTGGTAAGAAAATCTGCCTGCCAAGGTAGGAGACATGAGTTGTGAGTTCAATCCCTGGGTCAGGAAGATCCTCTGGAGTAGGAAATGGGAACTTGCTCCAGTACTCTTGCCTGGAAAATTCCATGGGCAGAGGAGCCTGGCAGGCTACAGTGTGTGAGGCTGCAAAGAGTTGGGCATGACTAAGTGACTTAGCACACAACACACACACATACTAAGCGTGGTAGGATAATCATTTAAAAAAAATCAAAGTATATAGATAAAATAATTAAAGAAATTAAAGTGTTACATTAAAAGTATTCACTTAGTGCAAAAGAGAGCAGTAAAAGAGCAAGAGAGGAGGTTAAAAAGTGACATAAAAACCAAAACATATTGTGGCTGACATGAACTCAACTATGTCATTAAAAATACCAAATGTGATGTCATTAGACATTTCAAATCTATCCACAAATTTAATGCAATATCCTTCAAAATTTCAACTACTTCTTTTCCAGAAATTAATAGATTCTAAAATTCATATGGAAATAGAAATTCACACTATAAATAGCCTAAACAATCATAGCAAAGAACAAAGGTAGGAGAACGGACAAAACCAATTTCAAAACTTACTATAAATCAACAGCAGTTAAGAAAGTATGATAATAGCAAGAATGTAGAAAAAAAGATCAGTGCAATAGCATTGAGAACCCAGAACTAATCTTTTATATTTATGGTCAATTAACTTTTGACAAGAGTACCAAGATAATTCAATGGGGTAGGAATAGTTTTGTCAACAGTTGGTGCTGGAACAACTAGATATTCACAAACAAAAGAAAGAACTCGGACCTCTTCCACACCACAAACAAACATTAACTCAAAAGTAATAATGTATCTAAATGTATAAACTAAAATTATAAAACTCTTAAAAGAAAATATAAGATTAAAACCTGTGAACTAAACAGAGGCAAAAAAATCTTAGAAGGATACCAAAAGCACAATCCATGAAAAACAAAATTAGACTTAGTCATATTTTAAAACTTTCCAGCTTAAAGAATACCTCAAGAAAGGGCGAATATAACCCATTAATTGGGAGAGTATATCTGAAAATCATAGAACTGATAATGGAATTATGCTAAGAAAAAAATTTTTTAAAACTTATAATTCCACAAAAAGATAAATAACTCAAAATTGAAAAAAGAATGTAAATAGATATTTCTGTAAAATTACACAAATGGCCAAGAACCACATTTAAAAATATGTGTGACATTATCCAATATCAAAATACAGAGAAAAACCGTAATGAAATAACACCCTACCACCAGCCACTCCCTCCACTAGAATAGCTATAGTTAAATATAAAAAATAATGAGCATTGGTGAGAATATGGAGGGTTCTGAACTCCCATACATCATTGAAGGAAATGAAAAATGGTGAAAACTCCTATGGAAAACATGTGGGGCAGCCTCTGTCAAACTTAAAGGTCCCGTGTATATGTGTGTTAGTCACTCAATTGTATATGACTCTTTATGACCACATGGATTGTAGCCCTCTAAGCTCCTCTGTCCATGGAATTCTCCAGGCCGAAAACTGGATTGGGTTGCCATTTTCTCCTCCAGAGGATCTTCCCAACCGAGATATTAAATCTCTGCTGCACTGCGAGTAGATTTCATTCATCTGAGCCACCAGGGAAGCCCCTTAAAGATTTCATATACCCTAGCAATTCTACTCTTAGATACATATCCAAGAGACATGAAAATATACAAGATAAATGAAGACAAACATAGACTAAAAAACTGTACATAAATGGTCTTATCAACATTATTCATGGTAGCCAAAATTGGTACAATTCAAATATCCATTAACTGATGCATCGATAAATAAAAAGTGACATGTCAATACAGTAGAATTCAGAGATAAAAATGAATAAAGTATGGGACATAGTCAAACCTTAACTATATTATGTTTAAATGAAAAAAGTCAGATTCAAAAAATGTAGGATTCCATGTACATTAAAAAATCAAATTAGGCAAATTTATTTTTAAAATATAGATTTGTCCTTGTCTAATGGTGATGAGGGATGTGGAGTGTCTGAAAATGGCCATGAATTTCTTATAGGGATGATGGATGTACAACTGTGAATATACTAAATATTATCATTCTATATACTTGAATTGTATATTGTGTGATATTATCTAATAAAACTATTAAAATAGCTAGAAAACCAAATCTGTTAAGGAAAAATATCAGACAAATTTTTAACGAGGTGAAGTTTCTTAGAAAAAATATATTTGATTTCCTAGCCATAATAGAGTCGAATAGATTACAAATATATACATGGCAATTCTACCAGATATTTTTCACACTGTTGGACTTCAAGATATTGGATGTAATATATAAATATATTACCTTACCAAAGTGAGGTTAGCTAGATTCATTGTTTATTCAGGCATTATCAGTAATGTTTGAAACATTCAAAAGTTTATTTCTACACACACATAAAAGCCCCATGACTTAAAATGTNAGAAAGTATGATAATAGCAAGAATGTAGAAAAAAAGATCAGTGCAATAGCATTGAGAACCCAGAACTAATCTTTTATATTTATGGTCAATTAACTTTTGACAAGAGTACCAAGATAATTCAATGGGGTAGGAATAGTTTTGTCAACAGTTGGTGCTGGAACAACTAGATATTCACAAACAAAAGAAAGAACTCGGACCTCTTCCACACCACAAACAAACATTAACTCAAAAGTAATAATGTATCTAAATGTATAAACTAAAATTATAAAACTCTTAAAAGAAAATATAAGATTAAAACCTGTGAACTAAACAGAGGCAAAAAAATCTTAGAAGGATACCAAAAGCACAATCCATGAAAAACAAAATTAGACTTAGTCATATTTTAAAACTTTCCAGCTTAAAGAATACCTCAAGAAAGGGCGAATATAACCCATTAATTGGGAGAGTATATCTGAAAATCATAGAACTGATAATGGAATTATGCTAAGAAAAAAATTTTTTAAAACTTATAATTCCACAAAAAGATAAATAACTCAAAATTGAAAAAAGAATGTAAATAGATATTTCTGTAAAATTACACAAATGGCCAAGAACCACATTTAAAAATATGTGTGACATTATCCAATATCAAAATACAGAGAAAAACCGTAATGAAATAACACCCTACCACCAGCCACTCCCTCCACTAGAATAGCTATAGTTAAATATAAAAAATAATGAGCATTGGTGAGAATATGGAGGGTTCTGAACTCCCATACATCATTGAAGGAAATGAAAAATGGTGAAAACTCCTATGGAAAACATGTGGGGCAGCCTCTGTCAAACTTAAAGGTCCCGTGTATATGTGTGTTAGTCACTCAATTGTATATGACTCTTTGTGACCACATGGATTGTAGCCCTCTAAGCTCCTCTGTCCATGGAATTCTCCAGGCCGAAAACTGGATTGGGTTGCCATTTTCTCCTCCAGAGGATCTTCCCAACCGAGATATTAAATCTCTGCTGCACTGCGAGTAGATTTCATTCATCTGAGCCACCAGGGAAGCCCCTTAAAGATTTCATATACCCTAGCAATTCTACTCTTAGATACATATCCAAGAGACATGAAAATATACAAGATAAATGAAGACAAACATAGACTAAAAAACTGTACATAAATGGTCTTATCAACATTATTCATGGTAGCCAAAATTGGTACAATTCAAATATCCATTAACTGATGCATCGATAAATAAAAAGTGACATGTCAATACAGTAGAATTCAGAGATAAAAATGAATAAAGTATGGGACATAGTCAAACCTTAACTATATTATGTTTAAATGAAAAAAGTCAGATTCAAAAAATGTAGGATTCCATGTACATTAAAAAATCAAATTAGGCAAATTTATTTTTAAAATATAGATTTGTCCTTGTCTAATGGTGATGAGGGATGTGGAGTGTCTGAAAATGGCCATGAATTTCTTATAGGGATGATGGATGTACAACTGTGAATATACTAAATATTATCATTCTATATACTTGAATTGTATATTGTGTGATATTATCTAATAAAACTATTAAAATAGCTAGAAAACCAAATCTGTTAAGGAAAAATATCAGACAAATTTTTAACGAGGTGAAGTTTCTTAGAAAAAATATATTTGATTTCCTAGCCATAATAGAGTCGAATAGATTACAAATATATACATGGCAATTCTACCAGATATTTTTCACACTGTTGGACTTCAAGATATTGGATGTAATATATAAATATATTACCTTACCAAAGTGAGGTTAGCTAGATTCATTGTTTATTCAGGCATTATCAGTAATGTTTGAAACATTCAAAAGTTTATTTCTACACACACATAAAAGCCCCATGACTTAAAATGTTTAATTTTTTTGGTAAATGTGAAGTTTAGAAATAGACAATTACCAAGTTTGTAACAATTATCTAGCATAGCCGCAGAGAAAGAAGAAACTATATAAGTAAAATTATTCTTCCACCTATTGGATTTTGACTGTGTTGTAAAGAGAGAAATCCTCTGTCTGCTTATGCCAAAATGAATATTTCATGGGCTTAGACTTGATAGAGAGGAGATTGAGTTGAGGCAGCCTACTGGGTATCACATGAGCAAAGACGCTATAATTTAACCCTTCTGCTATTGATTTGTAAGAATCATCACTAAGATATTCACATAAGAAAGTATGTGTGTTTTTCTCTGGCTTCCTCTAGGAGAGCAAATGTTTACTTACTAGTTAATGCACAGTTAAACACTCCAAAGTGCATAATGAAATGCAAATTTCTGCAGGAAAAAAAAAGTCACCTGACTTATGAAGTAGTTACTCTTGTATTAAACTTTCAGAAAGCAGTCATTATGTGATTTTAGCTTTTATCATTTGGGTCACATATGCTGTACCCTCATGAATAGACCTAACTGTGATTGTGCCAGCTCTAGCATCTCAATTCTCTTTTATACCAGCTTCCTTGACTTTTGTAGATTTGCTTAAGGCTTTTTATATTGAGGGGATAAGTTTTGCAAAAGGGAAAACCCTCCAGAGCTTTTTGCGCATTGCCAACGACAGCAGAAACTTCTGATTTCTAAAGTACCGTATTCTAACTGTCATAGCAGTGACATAAAACTACTGTAACTACAAAGGAGAACTGGTAAGCTATTGGTAAATATAAATTTAAACTGTGATATATTTGTAAACAAAACAATTTGCTTAAGCTTTGTAAACTAGCCAATGCCACTTCATTGATAAAGAGATAGTTATGTATATCTCAATGGCAAAAGTAAGTAGGGTATTAATACAAACTGTACTTTAATATCTTGTTTCCTGTCCTAATCACTTACATAATCTTAGAAGAATCATTTTTATTTTAAAAAAATATTATAACTTCTATTTTGGTTGATAGTTTTGTATAGAGTTGAGAATCAATTAGTGTTTCACAATTGAATAGCCAGGCTCATGAACTCTTCGCAATGAATACACATACACTTGAGACTTAGTGCTTAAAGGCAAAAGCTAAACATAGTTGTTTGAAATATTTCTCTAAGTATGTAATAAACTGAATACATTTAATTTGGTAATATGTTCTTGCCAAATAAAATACTACGATTGAGACTTTTTCTTAAAGAAAAATAGTATAGTAAAGTTTATTTAGAATGATGTGTTTATCAATAAAATGAAATTCATTTCTAAAGCAACAGTCTGAGGAATAATGGCACAAAAATGTTGAAGAAAAACTACGTGCTTTAATCAGATTCTTCCTTTTCCTATTTTTGTCTCCCCCTAGGTATGTGTATATGCATTTATATCTGTGTGTATAAACTTTTATATACTTATACATAATTATCATAAATATGATACACATGTATTCCTACATATAATTAATGGTATGCACATGGTTTTTTATATAATAGAAATAACATAAAGTACACTCAAATATTTTATTAAAAGTTTGAATTTACAAATATCTATCAGTTATTGGAATATGTTTCTATTTTGTTTCTTCTATATAGATCAGGTATACAGATGACTTTCAAGGGAGACATTAGAGACTTGATATAAGTGATGCTTGTATGTATACATGCACACTTCCTCTAAGTGAAATTCAATAAATTTCATCACAGGCTTAAGGGTTACACAAACTATGTTGCTGTTGTTCAGTCACCCAGACATGTCCGACTCTTTGCAACCCCAGGGGCTGAGCTCTCCAGGCCTCCCTATCCCTCACCATCTCACAGGGTTTGGCAAAGTTCATATCCATTGCATCAGTGATGCCATCCAGCCATCTCATTCTCTATTGCCCTCTTCTCTTTCTGCCCTCAATCTTTCCCAGCATCAGGGACTTTTCCAGTAAGTCAGTTGTTGCATCAGGTGACCAAAATGTTGGAGCATCATCTTCAACATCAGTCCTTCCACTGATCTTCCTCCCTGAATATTCAGGGTTGATTTCCTTTAAAATTTACTAGTTTTATCTCCTTGCTATCCAAGGGACTCTCAGGAGTTTTCTCCAGCACCACAGTTTGAAGGCATTAATTCCTTGGTGCTCTGCCTTCTTTACAGTCCAGCTCTCAAAACCATATATGACCACTAGGAAGACCATGGCTTTGACTATACTGAACTTTGTTGGCAAAGTGATGTCTCTGACTTTCAACACACTATCAACGGATTTATCATAGATTTCCTGCCAAGAAGCAATCCTCTTCTGATTTCATGCCTGCAGTCACCATCCTCAGTGAGTTTAGAGCACAAGAGGAAATTTGTCACTGCTTCCACCTCTTCCTCTTCCATTTGTCATGAAGTAACAGGCACTCCTTGGAAGAAAAGTTATGACCAACCTAGATAGCATATTCAAAAGCAGAGATATTACTTTGCCAACTAAGGTCCGTCTAGTCAAGGCTATGGTTTTTCCAGTGGTCATGTATGGATGTGAGAGTTGGATTGTGAAGAAGGCTGAGGGCCGAAGAATTGATGCTTTTGAACTGTGGTGTTGGAGAAGACTCTTGAGAGTCCCTTGGACTGCAAGGAGATCTGACCAGTCCATTCTAAAGGAGATCAGCCCTGGGATTTCTTTGGAAGGGATGATGCTGAAGCTGAAACTCCAGGACTTTGGCCACCTTATGCAAAGAGTTGACTCATTGGAAAAGACTCTGATGCTGGGAAGGATTGAGGGCAAGAGGAGAAGGGGAAGACAGAGGATGAGATGGCTGGATGGCATCACTGACTCGATGGACGTGAGTCTGGGTGGACTCCAGGAGTTGATGATGGACAGGGAGGCCTGGCATGCTGCGATTCATGGGGTCGCAAAGAGTTGGACATGACTGAGCGACTGAACTGAACTGAATTGAACTGAACAAGGCCAGAGGGCATGATCTTTGTTTAATACTTAGTTTTAAGACAGTTTTTTCACTCTCCTCCTTCAACCTCATCAAGAGGTTCTTTAGATCCTCTTTGCTTTCTGCCATGAGAGTGATGTTATCCACATACCTGAGGTTGCTGATGTTTCTCCCGCCTATGTTTTTTTTTCTCCCACCTATCTTGATTTTAACTTGTAACTTATCCAATCTGACATTTTTCACGATGTGCTCAGTTAAATAAACAGGGTGGCAACAACAGTCCTGTTGTACTCCTTTCTCAAACCAGAACCAATCAGGGTTCCATTCAGGGTTCAAACTGTTGTTTCTTGACCTGCATACAGGTTTCTCAGGAGACAGGTAAGATAGTCTGGCATTCTCATTCCTTTAAGAATTTCCCACAGTTTGTTATGATCCACAGAGCTAAATGCTTTAGTGTAGTTAGTGAAATAGAGGTTGATATTTTCTGGATTTTTCTTGCTTTCTTCATGACCCAGTGAATGCTAGCAATTTGGTCTCTAGATCCTCTTCCTTTTCTAAACTGAGCTTGGACATCTGGCAGCTCTTAATTTGCATAATGCTGAAGCCTAGTGTGCATGATTTTAAACATTAACTTACTAGCATGGGGCATGAGAGCAATTGTCCAATGGTTTGAACATTCTTTAGTACTGCCCCTCTTGGGGACTGGGATGAGGATTGACCTTTTCCAGTCCTGTGGCCACTGCTGTGTTTTCCAGATTTGCTGATATTATTGAGTGCAACATTTTGATAGCATCATCTTTTAGAGTTCTGAATAACTCTACTAGAATTCCATCACATCCACTAGCTTTATTAAGCTACACTTGACTTCACACTCCAGAATGTCTGGCTCTGGGTAACTGACTGTACCATCATGGTTATCCGATTCATTAAGATCATTTTGTAAAGTTCTTTCATGTATTCTCATATATTCTCTTCTGTTTCTACTAGGGTCTCTACCATTTCTGTACATTACCATGCCCACCTTTGGCATCTTTGTTCCCTTGATAATTCCAATTTTCCTGATGCGATCTCTAGTCTTTCCCCTTCTATTGTTTTCCTCTATTTTTGTGCATTGTTCACTGAAGATGTCGTTCTTGTTTCTCCTTGCTATTCTTTGGAACCTTGTGTTAGTTGGGTGTACCATTCCCTTTCTCTCTTTTTTTTATCCACTTCTCTTCTTTCTTCAGCTATTTGTAAAGCATCCTCAGAGAGCCACTTTGCTTTCTTGCTTTTCCTTTTCTTTGGGATGGTTTTGTTCTCTGCCTTCTCTACAATATTATGGACCTCTGTCCATAGTTCTTCAGGCAGAAGATTAGATCTTTACTAGATCTAATCCCTTGAATCTATTTGTCACCTTTACCACATATTCTAGGGGATTTGATTTAAGTTATACGTGGCTGTCCTGGTGCTCTTCCTGGCTTTCTTTAGTTTAAGCCTGAATTTTGCTATGAGAAACTCATGATCTGAGCCAGTCAGCTCCTGGTCTTGTTTTTGCTCACTGTATATAGCTTCTACGTTATTGGCTAGAAAGAATGTTATCACTTTGATTTCTGTATTGACCATAATATATATAAACTATATTGAATCATTCATTAATAAAAGACTTAGCCTATAGAACTTGTTGAAAATGTTACTGGATTTTTCTTTAACAGCTCGGATGTAACAAAGCTGTAACAAAAAGAAATTTACATATGGCTTCCTGGATGCCAGTCTATGCAGATGGTAAAAAGATGGCAGTCAGATATTTTTATTGTTATTTTGTTCTAGCACTATCTTTAAATCTGTTGAACATAACCACACGTGAAGGCAGATTGTTTCACTATGTATTGGTACCTCCAGCCAAACTCAGAAATAGTGACTGTATCTTATATTGCTCCCAACAGCAAGAATCTCAAGATCCTGCTGTTAAAACTTTTATCTATATACCTACTACTTAAGGTGAAGGGACTTTAAGTCTTGTGGGATAAATGGAGGAGCAAAGAGAGAGTGAAGAAGAAGTAGAATCATGAAAAAACAAAAAGGGCTACATGTTTACATATGAAAATGCTTTTGACAATGACTATTGCACTACCTGGTTTTCATCAAAAAACAAATTATTTAAATACTCCTATAGAATAATGTTGATTAATTATCAGTCATATGTCATATGTATGTATGTGTGCTCACTCGGTCTTGTCCTACTCTTTGTGACCTCATGGACTGTAGCTGCCAGACTTCTCTGTCCATAGAATTTTCTAGGCAAGAATACTGGAGTGGGTTGCCATTTCCTATTCCAGGGAATCTTCCTAATCCAGGAATCAAATCCACATCTCTTGCATCTCCTGTATTGGCAGGCAGATTCTTTACCAATTGCACCACCTGGGAAGTCCATATATTATGTATGTATATCTATTTAATATTTTTATAGGTATATACTATAAATAAATCTATTAATCACCTTAACTTATGAGGTAGGTACTATCATCATTTTTACTTTGCAGATGAAGAGTGGGATTTAGAGTGATTACATGATTTATTTAAGACCATACAGTATTTAAGCAGAAGGCAATGGCAACCCACTCCAGTACTTTTGTCTGGAAAATCCCATGGATGGAGGAGCCTGGAAGGCTGCAGTCCATGGGGTCGTTGAGGGTTGGACATGACTGAGCGGCTTCACTTTCACTTTTCACTTTCATGCATTGGAGAAGGAAATGGCAACCCACTCCACTGTTCTTGCCTGGAGAATCCCAGGGACGGAGGAGCCTGGTGGGCTGCCATCTATGGGGTCACACAGAGTCAGACATGACTGAAGTGACTTAGCAGCAGCATACAGTATTTATGACTTTTAACCTCAGGCTGCGTGAATAAAGTATCCCCACTTGTAACTTCTGTGCCATTACTGACTCTCAATAGTAAACTATCTCAAATTAAAATACTGAACCAGAATAATCATGTGTACTCCATTTACTGTACCATGAAGTGATGTAATGATGGTTAACAACGGTAATATCTGTCTGCTCTGAAACTAATAAGTAGTTCAGATCTAGGAGAGCTAGAAGCAGGAAATAAATATCTGATATTTTTCTTCACTGAATAAACTTGAACAATGATTTTGAATTTTACCAACACACAACTGTGCTTTAGATAGAATTGAGAAGGTAATTAAGAAGTCACAGGGCTTCCCTGGTGGCTCACACAGTAAAGAATCTGTCTGCAGTGCGAGAGACCCAGGTTCAACCCCTAGGTCGGGAAGATCCCCTGGAGAATAAAATGGCCACACGCTCCAGTATTCTTGCCCAGAAAATCCCATGGACGCAGGAGCCTGGCAGCCTACAGTTCATGTAGTCGTAAAGAGTCAGACACGACTGAACAACTTCACCCAAGCACTCACTCACCCATTCTCCTTTAACACATAGATAGAAGTAAAACAAAATTATATTTATTACTTTCTAAGGTAGCAAGCTTCCCTGGTGGCTCAGATGGTAAAGAATCTGCCTGCAATGCAGGAGCCCAGGGTTTGAATCCTGGGTGGGGAAGATCCCCTGGAGAAGGGAATGCCTAGAAAATTCCATGAACAAAGGAGCCTGGTGATCATAAAGAGTCAGACATGACTGAATGACTAAAACACACACACACAAGGTAATAAAGGTTTCCATCAGAGTTCTACATTTCACAAACTACTGTTAATTTGTTTATGCACATCTGAACAAGGAACATCATTCTTTTCTCAGTCTGGTGGAATAAAATTCAATTTAATGACCTTGAACTCAACGTCAGGACCATTAAGAAACCTGTTACACTGCAACCTTCAGTCATATGACTGGTGTTCTTATTTGGTGACAACATAAGAATTAAAACCTTCAGTTACCTTGAATGTCCTCAAATATATAACACAAGCTATTCTATCTGGAGGCTAATAGATAATTTCAGCTGTATACTCTGAAATGGATATGCAGATTCCTTAAACAAACTCTGTTCTAGTCTTTCAGTTTCTCTGTTTTACAAATTGTTAAATATTTGTAGTACAACCTTAGGTGCAACTTCAAGTATCTAGTCATTTTGCCTACTTCACAGGCTGAGTCCTCATATACCAAAACATCATTGACTAGCTGTGCAAATATAAATGTGTTGCTCTTTGAAGAAAATATTTTAATCAACAACTTTCTCGAACTTTTATATCCTTAGGCAAGAGAAATTCTAAAACATGTAATGAAATATCAAAGCACATATTCAATGACAGCTCTGGAATCAATAAATTTTGCAAGACTTGTGAGGTATGTTAGAATATATTGCACACAGAATAAGGAAAATGTATTGATGTCTACTCCAATAGTCAATATTCAAAATCCTATATTTACTTTTGATTCTTACTTCATTTGCACCGGCCACACTCAGCCAAGTTTTAACAAAGTTTACTTTTTCATATATCTAGAATAGGCTATGTTTCTATAACTCCATCATCATCATATTTATTCTATTCAAAGTCACTCTGAATCTTGATTTTCATGGAAAAATCCATTAAGTTTCATGAGAAGGAATTTTAGCTCCTCATTTAAGCAGGATACAGTCAGTCTTTAAACCACAAAAAAAAAAAAANTAATAGTCACAGTACATAAGGTTTGAAAGAGAGCCAGAGTTTTGAAATATATCCCTCTTACCAAAATATAAAGAGAAATAAAAGTCACTTCTGCACAATTAAACACAATCAGGTGATCATCTCTTTTGACTTAATCACAGTCAAGCAATGTGCCTTTCATTAATGGGGTGTATCTTTCTTCTTTCCTATGGTATTCCCACTTGTCGCTTGTGTCAAGTTCTCAAGATAATTAGGATGAAGCTTACAAAGAAAAAATAATATTTATGTTAATTATGCACAAATTAAAGAATGTGTTTATTACATTACACAATCTGTAACTAAACTTAAAAAAAAAAAAAAAAGGAAGCTACCCAAGTATCTCAAACATATGAGGCTATTCCAAAATGCTGTCTTGAGAATGAAAATATCGAAAAATAAGATTTTATAGCTTCTTTCATAAAAATAAACTATTAATAATATGGTTGATCTTTGGGTGTCTTCTGGTTCCTGCAACATGCATGCACATGCACACATACACACAAACACATTCACACACACTCCCCATTGTGCTTTACCTTGTTTTACCACCAAGAGATCGTTTCATCTGAGCTCCAGTGTCTTTTGGTTTCCATTAGATTTCACCAGTGGGAAGATCCCACAGGAGACTGGAGGTCTAATGGAACAACGCACAACTAAATATGCCAGGTACTAGATGATAAGGAAAACAAATTATATCTTGTATTTGTATTTCAAGCTGTGTGCCCAAGGCAGTAGAATTGTTTGCTAAACTATGTCCTTTCCTGCCAGGTCACCATGGGTTAGCTGCATCCCTACCAAACTATTCTCTGTACTTTTGCTCTCGTCTGGTTCTAGCAGTATTTTCACTCCTCTATCCTTCAGATTCTCTGCCACTAATTCCTCTGGGAAAACACCTGTGATTATATTTCCTTACTTTCTAATTGCTTTGAATAAAGAGCAGTCAGTGATACAAGTTGAGATGTCTCAAAATTTGCTTCATGTTGAATGAGTTTCAATTCCTTTAATTATTTTTTTTTTAACAGTAGGTCCTTGTTGGTTGTCCATTTTAAATATAGCAGCGTGTATATGTCAATCCCAAACTCCATATCTATCCCTTCCTCCCCATCCTGGGAATGTGGATGGACCTGGAAATTATAATCATTAGTGAAGTAAGTTATATAGAGAAAAACANTTGTCCATTTTAAATATAGCAGCGTGTATATGTCAATCCCAAACTCCATATCTATCCCTTCCTCCCCATCCTGGGAATGTGGATGGACCTGGAAATTATAATCATTAGTGAAGTAAGTTATATAGAGAAAAACAATATTATATGATATTGCTTAAATGTAGAATTTAAATATCTATATCTATATATATGAACTCATTTACAAAATAGAAACAGACTCCCAAACTTAGAAAATGAACTTATTGCTACTGGGGGAAGAATTTCCATCATTATATATATAACTTTTCAATTTATGCTTATTTAAGGAAAAATTTAATGGAACAATGAATAATTAAATATGCCAGGTACTGTACTAGATGATAAAAACAAATTCCATCTTGTATTTGTATTTCAAGAGCTCACAGTACATAGGCTCTGTTATCACATTGATAATATAAAATTATAGTACATTAAAAACTTTGAACCATAGCATCTCAAGGATCATTTAATTCAATACTGTACTTTTTTAGATAAGAAAACTAATATTCATAGAGTTAGATTCTAAATGAATATATTGTGGAATATCTACTTTTTTCCCCTAGACAATCTCAGTAATTTGTCAACCTACAGATCTATATATTTTGCTTTCATTTTCATAATTGCATTTGAATATTACCTAACAATTCACAAAAGTGAAGTTATAACACCTATAAAGCCAACCAAAGAAAATGTAGACTCTTTCCTTCTCCTTGACTATGTAGAGTTTCTCAGAAAAAATATAATAGTATAGTTGTAAGAATACCACCATAAGACTGATTTTTTAACTAAAGTATAACCTATTTTCAGAAAATATAGATATATATGTACTAAATACTAATATTTAAATTAAAAGCACTGATATGAAGTTTATTTCTAGCATATACAATAGGCAATGACCTAGTGTATAAGATAATAAGCAATCCATTTAATGAAATATACAACAAGGAGTTGAACCGTCTACTGAATTCACAATGACTTCCAGAACTTTTAACAACCAATGTTGAAGATAATTTCTCAAAAGTATATCTCATATTTTGCTGAAGAGTGAAAGAAACAGATGCATTTTGTTTATAGTATATTCATGTTGCTTTTACTTAGTTTCCAGGAAATATTTAAAAACAACACTGACAGAGCTTGTTTATCTCTTTATATTCATAACAAAAATTAGTAAGTCATGGCCAAGTAAGACCTTATTGAAAATATCCATGTTTATGCATTATATAAATTCTTGCAATTGGATACTATAAAAAAGAAAGCTGAGCACAGAAGAATTGATGCTTTTGAACTGTGTGTTGGAGAAGACTCTTGAGAGTCCCTTGGACTACAAGGAGGTTTAACCAGTCCATCCTAAAGGAGATCAGTCCTGGATGTTCATTGGAAGGACTGACGCTGAAGCTGAAACTCCAATACTTTGGCCACCTGATGTGAACAGCTGACTCATTGGAAAAAATCCTGATGCTGAGAAAGATTGAGGGCAGGTGGAGAAGGGGACAACAGAGAATGAGATGATTGGATGGCATCACTGACTCAATAGACATGGGTTTGGGTGGACTCTGGGAGTTGGTGATGGACAGGGAGGCCTGGCGTGCTGCACTTCATGGGGTCACAAAGAGTTGGACACAACTGAATGACTGAACTGAACTGAACTATAATTTCACAGTCAAGAAAATAAAATGTATAATATTCTTTAATAGTTTTAAGCCAACAAAAGTGTTTAATATATGAAGAAAAGAAGTTTGAAATTTTAAATGAGAGCTTTCTCAAGTAAAGAAATTCCTACTTTAAAAGACACTGACCTTTTAAATTTTATTATACTGTACTTTTTAATGCTTAATTTAGTCCAATTTAAAGTCATGTTTTTAGGACTCATATAGAAAAAATCCTCTGTGATATCTTTAATAAAAAAGAATTTATTAGAGGAGGCAATATCATGAGACTTAAGGACAAGTCAGGTATAGTGAAAGTGTCAGTAGCTCAGTCGTGTCCAACTCTTTGAGACCCCATAAACTCATGGGGTAACCCGTAAGACGCCTCTATCCATGGGACTCCCTAGTTAAAAGTACTGCAGTGGGTTGTCATTTCCTTCTCCAGGAGATCTTCCCAACCAAGGAAATGAACCCAGGTCTCCCACGTTTCCAGCAGATTTTTTACCATTTGAGCCACCAGGGAGGCAATGAAAATCTGATGTGTTCTGCCTCATTTGGTTGCTTGAATACCTTAAGTCAACTCTGGTATTAAGGCAACCTAACGAGATAGAACATATCAAACTTTCATTATTTGTATAGCAATTCATTTTCACCTCATTGCTATGAAAAGACTGTGTCTTTCATGTTTCTGATATTGCCATTCAGCATTGTTACTTTTTCAACTAAAAAAACTTACAATATGAAACTTAATGGTTCATAGTTTCACCTTTAATTCAAATTTGGAAGGAAGAGAAAATAAAGAGCATGCTAGAAATATGTAGTTTCAATACACAAATCTTAAATATTCAAATGAAATTCCAAAAATTTACATATTTATGTAACCACTATCTAGGATAAAATGAGAACATAAGCAACACTCCAGAAGTCTCACCACTGCCTCCTCTTAGTCATCACCCTCCAGAGGTAAGCATTACTTGACCTCTATTCAACATATTGATTTTATCTGTGTTTGAATCTCATGTGAGCAGCATTATACTATAAATGCTATTTTACATCTGGCTTTTTTCTCTCAGCATTATTTCTGTGAGAGGCTTCCATATCACTGCTTATAACAACAGCTTGTTGATTTTCATCACTTTATAATACTATATTGTATGAATACACAAAGATGCATTTATCCATCCTGCAACTGATGGATATTTGGCTTGCTTCCAGTTTAGGGCCAGAGAAGGCAATGGCACCCGACTCCAGTACTCTTGCCTGGAAAATCCTATGGATGGAGGAGCCTAGAAGGCTGCAGTCCATAGGGTCGCTGAGGGTCGGACACGACTGAGCGACTTCATTTTCACTTTTCNCCATCCTGCAACTGATGGATATTTGGCTTGCTTCCAGTTTAGGGCCAGAGAAGGCAATGGCACCCGACTCCAGTACTCTTGCCTGGAAAATCCTATGGATGGAGGAGCCTAGAAGGCTGCAGTCCATAGGGTCGCTGAGGGTCGGACACGACTGAGCGACTTCATTTTCACTTTTCACTTTCATGCACTGGAGAAGGAAATGGAAACCCATCCAATATTCTTGCCTGGAGAATCCCAGGGACGAGGGAGCCTGGTAAGCTGCCATCTATGGGGTCGCACAGATTCGGACACGACTGAAGCGACTTAGCAGTAGCAGCACTAGCAGGTTAGGACACATGAATAATTTTTCAAAGAAAACTGATGTGTGCATTTTGGTGAAAATGTTATGCATTTTTGTTGGATCTATTACTACAAATTGAATTTAAATATTAACATATTAGGTTGAAAAGTTCAGCTTCAGTAGGGATTTTTAGGCAACTTTCCAAAGTGTTCAGTTCAGTTCGGTTCAGTTGCTCAGTCCTGTCCGACTCTTTGCGACTCCATGAATCGCAGCATGCCAGGCCTCCCTATCCATCACCAACTCCCGGAGTTCACTCAAACTCACGTCCATCGAGTCAGTGATGCCATCCAGCCATCTCACCCTCTGTCGTACCCTTCTCCTCCTGCCTCCAATCCCTCCCAGCATCAGAGTCTTTTCCAATGAGTCAACTCTTCACATGAGGTGGCCAAAGTATTGGAGTTTCAGCTTTAGCATCAGTCCCTCCAAAGAAATCCCAGGGCCGATCTCCTTCACAATGGACTGGCTGGATCTCCTTGCAGTCCAAGGGACTCTCAAGAGTCTTCTCCAACACCACAGTTCAAAAGCATCAATTCTTCGGCCCTCAGCCTTCTTCACAGTCCAACTCTCACATCCATACATGACCACTGGAAAAACCATAGCCTTTACTAGATGGACCTTTGTTGGCAAAGTAATGTCTCTGCTTTTGAATATGCTATCTAGGCTGGTCATAACTTTTCTTCCAAGGAGTAAGCATCTTTTAATTTCATGGTAGTACTAAGTAAAACTTCTACCTATCAACACAAGTTCAGAGGCCAAGTTTTTTTACATATTCTTGAATATATTAAAAAAATATATATATATATTTAAAATTTTACTTTCTATTCAGATATATCTAACTAACAATGTTATGACAGTTTCAGGTGAAGAGTAAAAGGACCAAGCTATACATACATTGGACACATGTGTAAAATACTTTAAACAAAAAAATTTTAGCCAATGCAGACTCATAGAGACAATGTAGACTATCTCATTTTTTATCTCATTTATATTTCCCTAATGAGTAATGATCAGAGAAGGCAATGGCACCCCACTCCAGTGTTCTTGCCTGGAAAATCACATGATGGAGGAGCCTGGTAGGCTGCAGTCCATGGGGTCACTAAGAGTCGGACATGACTGAGCAACTTCACTTTCACTTTTCACTTTCATGCATTGGAGAAGGAAATGGCAAACCATTCCTGTGTTCTTGCCTGGAGAATTCCAGAGACAGGGGAGCCTTGTGGGCTGCCGTCTATGGGGTTGCACAGAGTCGGATACGACTGAAGTGACTTAGCAGTAGCAATGAGTAATGACAAAGATCTGTCTAGTCAAAGCTATGGTTTTACCAGTAGTCATGTATGAATGTGAGAGTTGGACCATAAAGAAAGCTGAGCACCAAAGAATTGGTGCTTTTGAACCATGGTGTTGGAGAAGACTCTTGAGTGATTCTTGAACTGCAAGGAGATCAAATCAGTCCATCCTAAAGGAAATCAGTCCTGAATATTTATTGGAATGGCTGATGCTGAAGCTGAAATGGATGGCATCACTGACTGGATGGACATGAGTTTGAGCAAGCTCCAGGAGTTGGTGATGGACAGGGAAGCCTGGCATGCTGTAGTCCACAGGGTTGCAGAGTCGGACATGATTGAGCAACTGAACCAAACTAAATGAGTCATGAAGTTCATAAAATTACATTATGTTTANTATATATATATATTTAAAATTTTACTTTCTATTCAGATATATCTAACTAACAATGTTATGACAGTTTCAGGTGAAGAGTAAAAGGACCAAGCTATACATACATTGGACACATGTGTAAAATACTTTAAACAAAAAAATTTTAGCCAATGCAGACTCATAGAGACAATGTAGACTATCTCATTTTTTATCTCATTTATATTTCCCTAATGAGTAATGATCAGAGAAGGCAATGGCACCCCACTCCAGTGTTCTTGCCTGGAAAATCACATGATGGAGGAGCCTGGTAGGCTGCAGTCCATGGGGTCACTAAGAGTCGGACATGACTGAGCAACTTCACTTTCACTTTTCACTTTCATGCATTGGAGAAGGAAATGGCAAACCATTCCTGTGTTCTTGCCTGGAGAATTCCAGAGACAGGGGAGCCTTGTGGGCTGCCGTCTATGGGGTTGCACAGAGTCGGATACGACTGAAGTGACTTAGCAGTAGCAATGAGTAATGACAAAGATCTGTCTAGTCAAAGCTATGGTTTTACCAGTAGTCATGTATGAATGTGAGAGTTGGACCATAAAGAAAGCTGAGCACCAAAGAATTGGTGCTTTTGAACCATGGTGTTGGAGAAGACTCTTGAGTGATTCTTGAACTGCAAGGAGATCAAATCAGTCCATCCTAAAGGAAATCAGTCCTGAATATTTATTGGAATGGCTGATGCTGAAGCTGAAATGGATGGCATCACTGACTGGATGGACATGAGTTTGAGCAAGCTCCAGGAGTTGGTGATGGACAGGGAAGCCTGGCATGCTGTAGTCCACAGGGTTGCAGAGTCGGACATGATTGAGCAACTGAACCAAACTAAATGAGTCATGAAGTTCATAAAATTACATTATGTTTATGTACATTTTTGGTTTTGGATATCAATCAGCTTTCATAAAATATCTTCTAAAGGCTTTACCCACTTATAAAAATAATCTTTGGTATTTATCTTTTAATTAATATACAGGTCTTATTTCTATTTGTTCTTTGATATATGCTTTTTTTATATGTTTGAAAGTTAAATTGTTAACTGCTGAGTCATATCCAATTCTTTATGACCCTCCATGGACTGTGGTCTGCCAAGCTCCTCTGTCTGTGGGATTTCTCAGGCAAGAATACTGGAGTAGGTAGCCATTTCCTTCTCCAGGAGATCTTCCCGACCCAGAGATCAAACCTGCTCTCCTGTATTGCAGGAAAATCTTTACCATCTGAGCCACTAGGGAAGCCATTTTATTGAGACATAATTCATACACTTACAATTTTATTGACCTATAATTCATATACTTGTCACACATTTAAATGACAACTATGTTTATTGGTATATAAGAGGAATTGTGCAAACATGCCCAGAATCAATTTTAGTATCGTAAAGGAAGCTCCAAACCAGTCATCACTCCCTTTTCCTCTCCGTGCCCCCTCTTTAGATCAACACAACCATTAATCTACTTCATAGCTCTATAGATTTTCCTGTCTGGGTATTATCTACATGTGAATTCATATGTGATCTTTTGTGATTAATTCCTACAATATATGGTCTTTTCTGACCTCTCCTGTGCTTTCTTTCACTTAACATGTCCAAGTCCATTCAAGTTGCCACTTGTCTCAATACTTGATTCCTTTTGATTGGTAAATAATATTCCACTGTGTTATCATTTTTTAATTTATACATTAGTTGATTAATTTTGTTCATCCAAAATTTGGGCTTTATAAATATTACTGTTATAAGCATTCTTTTACAAGTTTTTGTAAGTGTTTATTTTCATTTATCTTGTTTATATAACTAAGATTGAAATTGCTGGATACACAGCATGGTAACATTGTTCAACCTTTGAGAAACTGCCTGATTGCCAGAGTGTAAATCCCTATTCACACTCCTACCAGCGTGTATAAGTATTTCAGTGAATCTACATTGTTGTTTATAATGTTCACTATCTTTTTCATTTACTGACATGCTAGTTATGTGAGTAGTATCTCCTTGTAGTTTTGAGGGTTAATGCCGGTGAGAATATTTTCATGTGATTATTGTCCATTTGTATGTCTTCTTTAGAAAATGTCTATTCAGATACTTTAGCCACAAGATTTAGCCACTACTAAATCATATTTTAAATTGAATATTGAGGGTTTTTTAATATATTTTAGATAAAAGTCCTTTATGAGAAACACAATTGCAAATATTTTCTCTTACTGAGTGTGTTGTGTCCCTTTAGTGAATTTTTCATTTCAGTTATTGCATATTTCAATCCCAGAATTTCCATTTGATCTTTTTTTATAATTTCTAATTTTTAGTGTTAGTGTTTGCTTGATAGGTTATTGTCATATAAACTTTTAAAATTCTTTAAGCATGGTTTCATTGGTTCTTTGAAGATATTTATAATGGCTGCTTTGAACACTTTCTCTACTAAGCCTACATCTTTATTTTCCTGCAGATGATTTCTTTTGTCTGCTTTTTTTCCCTCTGTGATGTATCATAATTTTCATATTTTTATTTTTCAGTTTTCACAGTTTTCTGAAAATAGAACATTTTAGATGATCACCAAGTCTGCATGCCATTCCATCTTCCCTTGTGGGATTCATCATTGTTGCTGTTGTCATTGGTTATTTGTTTACTGGTAACTCAGCCTAACTATTTTTACAGTGTGGAGGTTCTAATGCTGCTCCTCACAGGTATCAGATATGGGCATGTCTACAACACTACATGATGATAGTGGCTTCAGCCAGGCTCTCTTTCATCACTGCCTCCCGTCATCTCTGTTCTCTGCCTCTGTCAGTATCATGCCAAGATGCTAGATTCCACTCACCATCAATCAATGGCTCTATTGGGGCATACTTTGCTCCATAGTTTAATCCAATCAAATATGGGTCCCTTTGCATGGATAGTTTTTGAGGCTATATTTTGAAAACTCTTTTCAGCTGTCTTATTCCTCAATTTAGCTGTCTGTATTCCGTGATAAGTGACCTGATCCATGGATGNAGATTCCACTAACCATCAATCAATGGCTCTATTGGGGCATACTTTGCTCCATAGTTTAATCCAATCAAATATGGGTCCCTTTGCATGGATAGTTTTTGAGGCTATATTTTGAAAACTCTTTTCAGCTGTCTTATTCCTCAATTTAGCTGTCTGTATTCCGTGATAAGTGACCTGACCCATGGATGTCTGTTTATATCTTGTCTAACTCCATGGCCATAATATCTGAATCACTGCTCTGGTGCACAGGAGTGGTAAAGTTCTCAGAGAGATTTTCCTACTTTATGAGAAGGGAGGGAGGCGATCGTGGTAGCATCTATTTTCTTGAACTTGTCTCTCTTGGACTAGAGACTTTGACCATCTAGAAAGCTTGGGTAAGAAGTCAGGAATTCAGTACTGTCAGCCTGCCATGTCTGGCATAGAGCTCCCTTCTTTTCAGTGGGGCTTGGGTGTAGGAGAGGAGCCCTCAGCCATCACAGCCTCCTTTACTTGAATATTTGCCTCTGCAGACACAGCAGGATGAGAAGTTTTCTATTGTCTGAGTAGGAACAGAGACAGAAGAACATTCATCACTGCCACAGCTCTCTGGAGTGGAGAGTCCAGCTTATTCTAATCTTTGATGAGAGACATTCTCAAGTGAAACTCTGAAAGAAGGTGATTTCTGTCACAAGTATTTGACAAAACAAAACAAAACAAGTTGCATACGCAAACTACTCCTTCATAACAATCATTTAAATTAAGTACAGAATTAAATTATTTGTTTACTGAATCCACTTCTGTAGTGGATTAATCAATGAATTAATCAAGTGGATTAGTCAATGAATTAATCAAGTTTCTCATACTTCTATATCAGTTTAAGTACAACACAGAGAAGCTATATAAAAGTATTCTTTCAAATCAAAATGGTATTGTATCCCCAAGAAATGGCAATTGCTATAACTGAGATATGGCTTTAAAATGGCAGGGGAAAAAGTAAAAGAAGAAAACTATAAAATAGAGCAAGTGACTTCCCAAAGTATAAAAGGTGAGTTTCTTTAGGCAGATCTAGGAGCCGTCATGTCAGAGATCTCAGAAAGTTGGCCTGTTTTCTCAGCTTTCCCATCCTGTTCACCTGACACCACTGCATCACTTCCCCACCCCCAACCCAAGCTTCCCTCAACACATTCTCATTATCCTTAACTGTTCACACTGGCAGTCACACATAAATGACTGGAAATTCTTATTAATATAGTATATTATATACAAAAGCATGGTCAACTTTTTTTTTCCTGCATGAATTTGAAAAGTTAAATTCTTAATCATGATTTTACAAAGTTTGAACTCCTTCATCAGTAAAACTTCTGATTTTGTCTTTACTGTTAGAAAATGATATTTCACACCTAGTATGAAAATTTTAAAAAATAAAAATAAATAATGGAGTCACATAGCCCAGTGGCATTTTAATCAGTTGTCAGTCTGAGTCTGTATAACACCAAGACAGTATTCAGCTCCTGTAACATCAGCAGAATTAAAACAGTAAATTTCTCTCCAGTCTCATATCACTCAGCTTAAACTTCAAAATTCCAAAGAGCTATCACAGTATTTGCTTCTGAACCATATCTTTTTATAAAAACAGGCAACTCCAGACTATTTTTTCACATATGTTGTTTATGTAGACAAGTGAAATGGACAGCTATGCTGTTATGCTTTAAGAGTCATTACTGGTGTTTGACAGAAAATAATAAAATTCTGTAAATAAATCATCCTTCAATTTAAAATATATTTTTTTAAAATAGTAGTTACTGAACATTTATAGGGAGCATTCCAAATTTCTTTCCTTTACCAAGTATCCTGGGTTTAATTTCATAGGTTTAAATCCATCCCATGAAAAAATGAAGAAAAAAAAGTAAATGGAAAAAGAGAAGCAGGTCATCTTGGGTCAGGACAAATTGGAAGAAACTGACACATCAAATATAAGAAAATATGAGTCACTGGCAACCTGCAGGGTTAATTAAAGGAAAGGATTGAGAGACACACACAATAATGAGAATTCAAAAGATGATTCTAAACAAATGAGCAGGTGAGGACGATGGAGGGCCATTAGAAAAGATATAGGCCATCAAACAGATGGGACCAGAAGGAGCTGAAGGAATTCAAAGAGCTGCTGGTCTTGATCTTCTTAGGGACCTGTGAGAAAGAACATCCACATGTGCATACAGTGGCTGAAAGAAGATGAAGGGTTTGAGAGGAGTACAAAAATTAATTGGCACTGTAGAAAATGGGAAAAGAAGCCAATTAGGGCTAAATAAGATTGCTGAGTAGGGCTGCAAACCTATCCAAGGTGAGAAATCATACATTTTGATGAGGCAATTAACACTGTTAGGTCACTTCTCACTGTTAGGCTTTGGCTACCCAGGGGCACGGGGTTATATAACCTGATGAAGGAGCATTCAGCATGTATGAGAGTTTATAGACAGAGAGGGATGGAAAGATCATTTTAAAAGGGGCTTAGAAAGACCCTCTAAATCAGCTGAAGAGTGACTTAAGACACTAAAAACTCCCAGTCCTTAAAATAATCTCACCATCCTTCTCTCTTTGTATGCCCTTGTTCCTGCTGAATGCTCCTTCATCAGGTTATATTTCCCCTATACTAATGGGCTCTCCTGATGGCTCAGATGGTAAAGAATCTGCCTGCAATGCAAAAAATCCAGGTTCGATTCCTGGGTCAAGAAGATCCCCTGGAGAAGATAATGGCAACCAACTCCAGTATTTCTGCCTGGGGAGAATTCCATGGACTGAAGGGCCTGATAGGTTGCAATCCATAGAGCCGCGAAGTCCATGGGGTCACAAAGAGTTGGATGCTACCCAGCAACTAACACTTTCTTTCACTTTCAGATCAATACTAATAGCTAAGAATTTTTCAAAGTGTCTTCTATGTGCTAAACTTGTGTTCTACATTTCACAATATATCTTTTATCCCATAAGGAATCTGTGAAATGGGTTACAACCTCCTTTAGAAATGGCTACACTGAGTTCTGAAAGGTTAATCAGCGTTCCAGTGTTACACAGTCACTAAATGGTACATCCTAATTCAGACACGAGTTTGCTTAGAATCACAGCTCATGATGAGGTAATTATGTTCTCTTGCTCTTGCAGAGGATTTATTATTCACTGACAGTTTCAAGACTTGGCTTTAAAATTAAACAGGTAGGTTCAGTTTGTGAAAATTCAGCTAGTTTACACAATTCGGATATGTGGATTTGTCTGAATGTGTTTTGTACTTCAATAAAAAGTGTTATAAAATGAATGAGAGCTTTGAGATTGACTTAATGTGTCTAAGAGGTTCTGAGAGAAAGCAGAAGGGCATTTTTAGTGCCAATGCAGTATATAATAATTTTTGCTTGTATTTTCAATGTCCTCTCCAGGATTCTACTTCTTACTACCTCTTTTGTCTTGGGTGACAGAGTTCCCCTCTGTACTCTCATATTATCTCATCTGTAAAATGAAACATTTAGAGTTCTTGAATTATAAAGTCTTTTCATGGTTTAATTCTATGCATCATNGAGAGAAAGCAGAAGGGCATTTTTAGTGCCAATGCAGTATATAATAATTTTTGCTTGTATTTTCAATGTCTTCTCCAGGATTCTACTTCTTACTCCCTCTTTTGCCTTGGGTGACAGAGTTCCCCTCTGTACTCTCATATTATCTCATCTGTAAAATGAAACATTTAGAGTTTTTGAATTATAAAGTCTTTTCATTGTTTAATTCTATGCATCATTTTTTTTTTTCTTTCCTCAAGTCTGATTTTGGGTTTGGACTGTTTGTATGAGAGAATATTTGAGCTCTCACAAAATGTGCAAGGATGATTAAAGTTTTATTACATGCATAAATCTTGGAAATGTATACTCCTATCACATATATTAGCAAATAAATAGTCTTCCACCCTTAGAAAATAGAATTCACATTTTAAGCAATGCTGAGTCAAGGTGTCATAATTTACACATTTAAGTCAAATTGAAGCAATATGAGAACTTTGAAATAAACAAAAGCAAAAAGAAAATAAGTCTGGACTTAGTATGGAAAGACTTTATTCAAAGGAATTGTTGTCATCTGGGGAAAACCTACAGAAGGATGGGGACTCTTACAACAAGGGGCTTTCTCTGGTCATAAATCATCAAGTGAGTCAAGGTTATTTAAAAAAAAAAAAAGCATTTTCTTTTAGAGAAAGAAGTCAACAAAGCTGAAAAGAATTGTGTTTGGAAGTAGAATGAAAGGCATGGGAACTAGGAAGAAAGGATGGTGTGATCAGAAAGTGGGTCTGAGAATGTCTTATACTAAAGCCAGCCTATTTCCCAAGAGCATCACTTGAGGGTGGACTGTCTGCTGGCTCAGGGTGAGGGTGAGCCAGAGATTCCAGAGTCTGAGGGTAGGAGATTATCTTAACCAGAGTTTGAATAATAAGCATTTATTCTAATTCATCAATGAAAACAAGCAGTTCAGCTAATCATTTATGAACCAGAGAATGGAAATTTGAGAGGGGGGGTCTGATTTTAGTCTTGTCCTAGGTAAACAAAGTGGGCATCTAGAAGTCTTTATCTAAAGTCATATGGGGAAATGTGGTTGTTTAGAATAAGTGGTTTTCTATAGCATAAGGGTTGAAGAATTTCTTAATCTTTGCTATTTTTCAAGATTATAGGATTTAGGCAAGATGTACATGGTTAGAGGTATAAAGCAATTAGTACGTAGTTGAAGTATTGTTGGAGGAATATAATGGCAATAGACTGGAATATTTTATAAATACATTGTATTATCATTATGTATTTATTATTAAAATAAATAATTTTATTTAATAATACATTGTATTTAATTGATTATTGTATTTAATCATTATGCTGTACTGACTCTGAACAAGAAATATGACTCAGGGATTTCCCTGGTGCTTTTTAATGCAGGGGACATGGGTTTGATCCCTGGTTGGGCAACTAAGTCCATAGGTCACAATTAGAAAAGCCTGCACGCCACAACAAAGAGTTTGCACATTGCAACAAAGACCCAATGCAAACCCTCAAAAAAAAAAAAAAAGAATGAAATACAAATTCAATATTTTTTACATAATGATTATAATGATATAAAGCAGAGCAATGCCTTAGTGTGTCCAAATAGAACCTGGTATATGTACCAGGATTATACATTAAATATGAATATAAAATAAGCTTCATACTCAGTAGAGAAACAGAATACAATCAGAATCCAGCTTTTTTTGTCTGTTCATGTTAAGAATAAACTGTATTGAGAAATAATTAAGAAAAAATTCAGCATCACACAGTCTAAAATGGAATTTCTACCTGTAATTTAAAGTATTAAAATAAAAGGCAGATGGACTGATTTGTACACATATAATTTTAAGAAAAATATGTAAGTTTGTATTATTTATTCAAGTAATTGTGTTATAAAATGTCTACCAGCATAACACCTTTTTATACCTCTTTCCAAAATAAAGCAGATTAAAGATTTTTATCCATATATTCTGTGTTATTTTCAAAATGAAATTGTAAATTGGTGATAGAAAGTCTCCTCTAAACATACAAAACAATCCAGAGAAAGAACAAAGCTGGAGGAATCAGACTTCCTGATTTCAGACTATACTACAAAGCTAAAGTAATCAAAACAGTGTGATACTGGCACAGGAACAGAGATATAGATCAATGGAACAAGCCAGAGGTCCCAGAAATAAACCCACACACTTAATGGTTAATTAACCTATGACAATGGAGGCAAGAATATATAATGGAGAAAAAAGTCTCTTCAATAAATGGTACTAGGAAAACTGGACAGATACATGGAAAAGGATGAAATTAGAACATTTTCTAACACTGTACAAGAAAAGGAATTAAAGACCTAAATGTAAGACTGGGCATTATAAAACTCCTAAAGGAAAACATAGAACATTCTTTGACATAAATTACAGCAATTTTTTTTGATCCATTGCCTAGAATAATGAAAATAAAACCAAAAATAAACAAATGAAACCTAATTAAACTTAAAAGTTTTTGCACAGTAAAGGAAACCAGGGATAAACAATAAAGGAACACCAATGAGCTGAGAGGTAATATTTGTGATCGATGATACCAATAAGGGAACAATTAAATTAAATTATTTGCAAACAATGCTACCTACAAGGGATTAATTAAATTTCCAAAATATACAGTTAATATATATATATATAACCCAATAAAAAAAAAAACAGGCAGAAGACCAAAAGGAACTTTTTTTCCAAATAAGACTTACAGATGACCAAAAGGCACATGAAAAGATGCTCAACAACACTGATACAAGAAAAATGCAAATCCAGACTACAATGAAGGTATCATCTCACACCAGTCAGAATGACTATCACTAAAAGTCTATAAGTAATAAATGCTGGAGAGGATGTGGAGAAAAAGGAACCCTCCATACACTATTGGTGGGAATGTAGACTGGTACAGCCACTATAGAGAACAGTATGGAGGTTCCAAAAAAACTAAAAGTAAAACTAGCATATGATCCAGCAATTCCACTTCTCGGCATATATCAGGAGAAAATTCTAATTCGCAGAGATCCATGCATCCCAATATACACCACAGCACTATTTTCAATAGCCAAAACTTAAATGTAAATGTCCATAGACACGTGAATGAATAAAGAAGATATGGCATGTGTGTAATAAAATACTCAGCAATAAAAAAGAATGAAATGATGTTATTTGCAGCAATGTAGATTGACCTAGAGATTGTCATACTAATGAAACGTCAAAGTATCATATGATTTCACTTACGTATAGCCTTTTTAAAAATGATACAAATGAACTTGTTTACAGAACAGAAGTATATTTACAGACATAGAAAACAAATTTGTTACCAAAGGGAATTTTTAAAACTGACACAAATGAACTTGTTTACAAAACAGAAATAGATTCACAGATAGGGAAAACAAACTTATGGTTACCAAAGGGAATAGAGAAATAAACTAGAAGTTTGGGATAGTAAGGGCTATCTATATAATAAGCCCTTACTGTATGGCACAGGAACTGTATTCAATATCTTGTTATATTCTTCATCTGTTTTCACTTTAATTTTTATAACTCTGGAATTCTCAGCAAAATAACATTTACTTCTGCATATATAAAGTTATTTCTGGTTCTGTTCATTCTGTCAATGGGAACAATATGTCAATGACCCATTTGGCAAAATTATATTCACAACTCTTCCTTGTGAAGACAGTTCTGTGATTTTTCTAGGTTTATCTCCTCAATATTTTCAAAACCTCATAGAAAATAAAGAATTGACAAATAACTTCTGTGTGATGTCAATGGAAAGAAAAGCACTGATAGGCAACTCTACTGTCAGGCAAAGTAACAGAAGGGCTTTCAAGGGTGTGCAAACTGTGGAGGCATGGTCTGGCCAGACACCACACACCATGCCCTGTTCTTGAGGCAAAATGAAAGATAAAAACACAAACAAGGTATGAAAACCATTCGGTCCAGACTGGGCGGTGGGGAGCTGAAACAGTTCTTTTGGTTCAGTACTTTCCAAACGTCATGCCCATGCAGGAGGAAACACTGTCAGGAAGTTGTCTTTTTCTGTTGCTCTCAGGAGTGTTAGCAGTCATCTGAGAGTTGCTTATGCTAACCCTGGCCTCTTTTCTTTCTTTTTCCTATTGTCAGTGAGTTTATTCATTCTATACATAATCTCTTTGGGTCTAGGAGTCTATATTATTAACTCATAGTAAAGCAGAATGTATTTACTTAATCAGGAAAACTTAGTTTCCATAAAGGATAATATCAAAGGGAGACAAAGGAGATTAACATTATATTTGTTCATGTCCCACAGTGTGTTTTTACCAGAAGGGATTCTTCCATTTTAAATAGCTTTTATATGTCAAGCACAGTCATATCATTGATAAAAAAAATCCACGGGTCTTCTCTGGTGGCTCCTTGGTAAGGAATCCGTCTGCCAATGCAGGACACATGGATTCAATTCCTGGTCTGAGAAGGTCCCACATGCCATGGAGCAACTAAGCCCATGTGTTGAAACTACTGAGCCTGTGCTCTAGAGCCTGGGAGCTGCAACTGCTTAAGCCCATGAGCTTAGAACCCATGCCCTGAAACAAGAGAAGCCACTGCAATGAGAAACCCATGCAATGTGACTAAAGAGTACCCGTTTTGCACAACTAGAGAAAAGCTCATGCAGCAAGAAAGACCAGCACAGTCAAAAATAAATAAATAAAAATTAAAAAAGAAATCCTTGAATTTATGAAATAAGTGCATTTAAAAGAAGAAAGGGATTCTTGTAAGATCTCCATGGAATTGAAATTATTAATCTCATTAAAGCTCAACATTCAAAAAACTGAGATCATGGCATCTGGTCCCATCAATTCATGGCAAATAGATGGGGAAACAGTGGCTGACTTTAATCTTGGGGGCTCCAAAATCACTGCAGATGGTGATTGCAGCCATGAAATTAAAAGATGCTTACTCCTTGAAAGGAAAGTTATGACCAACCTAGACAGCATATTAAAAAGCAGAGACATTACTTTGTCAACAAAGGTCTGTCTAGTCAAGGCTATGGTTTTTCCAGTAGTCATGTATGAATGTGAGAGTTGGGCTATATAGAAAGCTGAGTGCTGTCGCTTTTGAACTGTGGTACTGGAGCTGACTCACTTGAAAAGACTCTGATGCTGGAAAAGATTGAGGGCAGGAAGAGAAGGGGATGACAGAGGATGAGATGGTTTGGATGGCATCACCGACTCAATGGACATGAGACTGGGTGAACTGCAGGAGTTGGTGATGGACAGGGAGGCCTGACATCCTGCGGTTCATGGGGCTGCAAAGAGTCAGACATAACTGAGCGACTGAAGTGAACTGAACTGAATCTCATTTAAACCTGGGAGTATTAAGGCTGTAAGGGGTTAATTAAATTTAATGACATCACACACCATGGGCGTCAGAGCAGAAACTCACAGAGTTCTTCCTCTATGTAATCCAGACTTTTTCACTACCTTTTTAATTTTCTATAGACATTGATATTTTATATGCTAATGAAATTCCTAATAAAATCACCATAATATAGATCATATTGAATATTTACTCTGAGTAGCACTGTTTAAGTGCCACACAACTATTTTTTCATTCAAGCCTCACATTGTCCTAGGTTTTTGTTAGCTTTCTTTCTCATTTTGCAAGATGAAGGTGAAGGAAGGCATGAAAGTTAAATTTACACAGTCAGGGAAAACTATGATTGGGTGAGATTCAAACCCCAGAAGTTTAACTTCAGAGCCCACGTGCAATCATCATTTAATAAAATGACACTACATATAATAATAATAATAATAAATAGTGACCTGGATAACTGTACAAATATGTGTTACATTCAGTAAATAACATGGGAATAACAAATGTAGTACAGTATTGTTTGGAGCCTTGGTGACCAAGACTGAAATGAGAATGTGGTTTCCTATCTCATCCAACTGTTTACAAACCCTTTGTCCTCAGCATCCTGGTACATATTTTGATGCACAGATGTACACATTTATGCTTAGTATAGCTAAGAGTAGGACTGATGAGCTAAGAGTATGCATATCTTTGGCTTTAGTGTATTTATAGAATGATGTAACAACATTATTATTGGCAGACAGAAGGTTGCTAAGGTTTCTGACTGACACATTTACAACTAGTTATTTATTTATATTTCTATATAGTGACTTGATTGGGTTAGAATGCTAATAACATCAACATCTGAAATAGCACCTAAAACATTTTCCCAAAATGACCATGTTGTTGATATCCTGTTGACAATAGAAAACTCACTTTTCCAAAAATGTAAATAAACATAGCAAACTCTCTTTATGTATCAGAATTATAAGAATTTGTGTAGAATTTGTTCGCTGTAACTTTTAGGTTTAACACAAAATATTACTGTGCTAACCCATTTTTATAAACATGTTCTATGTCTCCAAAACTATCCCAAAAGCAGTAGATACAACAGCGAATCTACGACTGCTGTCCAGAAACTTGAAGTTCAGTGAGGCAGACAGACTCAGTTGTTAAATACACAAAGACACGATTTTAATTCATGTCAAGGATTACATCAAACACTAAAATAATGCAAAGATTTTTTTGAAGGAGAAATATGGACATGGTGGAATGGATAAATAACCTGGGGGAGGAATTCACTGGGAAAATGTATTTTCAGTTTTTCCGTAAATATCTCTTTGATCTTGAATAAGAGCTTAAAAGAGATATTTCTAGATACTATCCAATAGAATCCCTACTAAACAGAAAAGTAATGTGCAGTAAAACCATCAAATCAAACATTTCTTGTATATGTCCTTATTTGAAGGAGTGCAGTTAAAAATAGACACAAAACCCCAAAGTCCTCCATTAATTTAATC
Organism: Neotragus moschatus; assembly: GCA_006410615.1. Taxonomy (NCBI): domain Eukaryota; kingdom Metazoa; phylum Chordata; class Mammalia; order Artiodactyla; family Bovidae; genus Neotragus; species Neotragus moschatus. Next base: position 373,859 of record SJYA01002253.1, read on the forward strand.
ATTTCCATCTCTCCAGTGTGTTCATTTTAGAGATATCTGTAAGGTCCATAGAAGTATGTTATAATGCCTATCACTAAACTAAGTGGTTACAGGTTCCAGTTTTATTAATTTCCTGATTTCTTTTTCATGTCCTTTCTCTTTTCCTTTGATGCCTTCATTTTATTATTTTCTCTCATTGCTTACTTGACACCTGTCTGTAGAACAACAAACTTCACTTCTAATTTTCTGATTCTAAACTCTCAGAGTCTGGATTCCACCCTTGTTCAGTTGCTCAGTCTCGTCCAACTCTTTGCAACCCCATGGACTGCAGTACACAAGGCTTCCCTGTCCTTCACCATCTCCCAGAGCTCTCTGGAACTCACATCTATTGACTCGATGGTGCCATACAGCCATCTGTCCTCTGTTGTCCCCTCCTCCTCCCGCCTTCAATCTTTCCCAGCATCAGGGTCTTTTCCAATGAGGCAGTTCTTTGCATCAGATGGCCAAAGTATTGGAGCTTCAGATTCAGCATCAGTCCTTCCAATGAATATTCAGGACAGATTTCCTTTAGGATTGAACAGTTTGATCTCCTTGCAGCCCAAGGGACTCTCAAGTCTTCTCCAACACCACAGTTCAAAATCATCAATTCTTTGGTGCTCAGCCTTCTTTATGTTCCAACAGGCACATCCATACATGACTACTGGAGAAACCATAGCTTTGACTACACAGACTTATTTTAGCAAAGTAATTTATTTATTTATCTGTTCCTTCTTTAAAAACAAATATTGAGCACTTTCTTTTTTTAGGTCCTATGCCCAGTGCTGTTGAGTCAAAAATGAAAATATTTGATCATTTCCAAAAAAATCATGGAATCCAAGCCACAATTATCAATATTAGCATTAGTAATTATCAATACTAACACTACCTGAAATATAGATGGGAAACTTTTAGCAGATGGATAAACTGGAATTGTTGAAAATATTAACAAATTTTAAAATTATCATATTTTTTAATAAAGTATGCATTAGAAAGCACTGCAAACCATAGGTCTATTGCTGGTGAACCACAGCCATGTAACCAAAGCCAGACGCACTACAGGATATTAATAATACCCCAGAAAAATCCCACAATCCTGGTCCAGTCCTCATCTTGTTCTTGTTATACCTTAAAGTAGTAGTATTTCTTTTTGAAGTTTATATTACTGGAGTTATGTAATCTGCATAACTTTATTTCTGTTGCATGTAATAATAGTTTATTTTTCTACTGCTACAATTATTAGCTGCACATATTTTTTGGTGCACACCTGTATACATTTCCTGTGAGGTATGGGTATGCACATCCTCAACTTTAGTAAGTTTATGGAATAAAGTTATTTATAATATAAAAAAATAGGCAGATTGATGATGACTAAGGGTTTTTAATCTACTCTTCTCTAAACAAAACAAAAAAATCACATCTATGCTTTATAGGATCTCACAATTCTCACAGTTAAGGAGCCTTTATATACTAAAAAAAATTACTTAAAAGCTCATCTAAGAAACATTTATATGAACACTTTAAGCTCATTCAATTATATGCCTCCATAGAGTTTTATGTAGTCTATACATATGTATTCGATCATTTGGTTGAAGCTGTATTTAACCTTATGCTTTGTTTTATAGTATGTCCTTTTATTAGAGCTAGTGCCTGGAGGCAGAGCATGATAACAATGGGAAAATATTACATACACAACAGTATTTTTTGCTTCTTTTTTTTTTTCAAAATATTTATATAACATTCCTGGAATCAGAGAAGGGAAGTAAAGAATCCATCCCTTTTCAGAGCCTCACCTCTCTCTGGAGGGTAAAACAATTGGCTGCTTCCCATTATGTATAAAACACTGCACTGTAGTTTAGCATAGAAATAGAAGAGGATGACAGCTGTGCTAGAAGCTGGCAAGGAACTGTAAGAAAGCAAAATGCAATTACCCAATTTGGAGTCTGACCAGGAGAACGGAAGTCATTCTTTTTTTTTTTTTTCTATTTAAGTTTTAGACACTTTTAATGAACAAATGCTCTGTGTACTTTAATTTTTGCAAAAACAAAACCAAAGCACAACCAAGACTTTTCTACATTTAGTTCTCAACAACAGTCTTTCTTTGATTTAAAATTGAAAAACTGTCTATAAAACAACATACTAGAAATATTCTGACAGGTTTTGACAAGTAGTATATTGAGTGACTGCATATTTTCTTAAAGGACAGAAAACAAAACAAAAAAATTTCAAATGAAAACAATTCACACAATTCTTCTACACAAAAGTTTAAAACGTAGGGGCTAAATTAAGAGCCTTTAATATTCATTTAGATACCTCATTCTTGGGTTATGATTCTTTATTGTTTTCATATTAACTAATAACAAAGAATTTATGAATTATAAGCCTATACCATGGGCTTCCCAGATGGCACTAGTGGTAAAAAACCCACTTGCCAATGCAGGAGATATAAGAGTCACAGGTTCAATCTTGGGTCAAGAAGATCCCCTGGAGGAGGTCATGGCAACCCACTCCAGTATTCTTGCCTGGAGAACACCATGGACAGAGGAGCCTGGAAAGCTACCATCCTCAGGGTTGCAAAGAGTTGGACACAACTGAAGACACTTTGCATACAAGAACCATGGAATAATCTCAAAAATATTTTTATTGAGCAGGCTCTAAGCTATCATAAAAGGACTGCTATACATTTTTGCTAAATGTAAGGGGACACATTTTGGTTGCAATTTCTGTTATCAGAACATATTTAATTTGGTAGCAAAATGGTTTGAAGAACATTACAATGTCATTATGTTTAAGCTTTTTTTTTAATTTTAAGTTTTTTGGTGTTGTAGAGTATTAATCAAGGGAATCTGTTTCATATTGGCTCAGCCACTGGTTGAGTAATGTCAAAAAAAAAAAGCTCACTCTATAGGTGCCATTTNCAGTTTTATTAATTTCCTGATTTCTTTTTCATGTCCTTTCTCTTTTCCTTTGATGCCTTCATTTTATTATTTTCTCTCATTGCTTACTTGACACCTGTCTGTAGAACAACAAACTTCACTTCTAATTTTCTGATTCTAAACTCTCAGAGTCTGGATTCCACCCTTGTTCAGTTGCTCAGTCTCGTCCAACTCTTTGCAACCCCATGGACTGCAGTACACAAGGCTTCCCTGTCCTTCACCATCTCCCAGAGCTCTCTGGAACTCACATCTATTGACTCGATGGTGCCATACAGCCATCTGTCCTCTGTTGTCCCCTCCTCCTCCCGCCTTCAATCTTTCCCAGCATCAGGGTCTTTTCCAATGAGGCAGTTCTTTGCATCAGATGGCCAAAGTATTGGAGCTTCAGATTCAGCATCAGTCCTTCCAATGAATATTCAGGACAGATTTCCTTTAGGATTGAACAGTTTGATCTCCTTGCAGCCCAAGGGACTCTCAAGTCTTCTCCAACACCACAGTTCAAAATCATCAATTCTTTGGTGCTCAGCCTTCTTTATGTTCCAACAGGCACATCCATACATGACTACTGGAGAAACCATAGCTTTGACTACACAGACTTATTTTAGCAAAGTAATTTATTTATTTATCTGTTCCTTCTTTAAAAACAAATATTGAGCACTTTCTTTTTTTAGGTCCTATGCCCAGTGCTGTTGAGTCAAAAATGAAAATATTTGATCATTTCCAAAAAAATCATGGAATCCAAGCCACAATTATCAATATTAGCATTAGTAATTATCAATACTAACACTACCTGAAATATAGATGGGAAACTTTTAGCAGATGGATAAACTGGAATTGTTGAAAATATTAACAAATTTTAAAATTATCATATTTTTTAATAAAGTATGCATTAGAAAGCACTGCAAACCATAGGTCTATTGCTGGTGAACCACAGCCATGTAACCAAAGCCAGACGCACTACAGGATATTAATAATACCCCAGAAAAATCCCACAATCCTGGTCCAGTCCTCATCTTGTTCTTGTTATACCTTAAAGTAGTAGTATTTCTTTTTGAAGTTTATATTACTGGAGTTATGTAATCTGCATAACTTTATTTCTGTTGCATGTAATAATAGTTTATTTTTCTACTGCTACAATTATTAGCTGCACATATTTTTTGGTGCACACCTGTATACATTTCCTGTGAGGTATGGATATGCACATCCTCAACTTTAGTAAGTTTATGGAATAAAGTTATTTATAATATAAATAAATAGGCAGATTGATGATGACTAAGGGTTTTTAATCTACTCTTCTCTAAACAAAACAAAAAAATCACATCTATGCTTTATAGGATCTCACAATTCTCACAGTTAAGGAGCCTTTATATACTAAAAAAAATTACTTAAAAGCTCATCTAAGAAACATTTATATGAACACTTTAAGCTCATTCAATTATATGCCTCCATAGAGTTTTATGTAGTCTATACATATGTATTCGATCATTTGGTTGAAGCTGTATTTAACCTTATGCTTTGTTTTATAGTATGTCCTTTTATTAGAGCTAGTGCCTGGAGGCAGAGCATGATAACAATGGGAAAATATTACATACACAACAGTATTTTTTGCTTCTTTTTTTTTTTCAAAATATTTATATAACATTCCTGGAATCAGAGAAGGGAAGTAAAGAATCCATCCCTTTTCAGAGCCTCACCTCTCTCTGGAGGGTAAAACAATTGGCTGCTTCCCATTATGTATAAAACACTGCACTGTAGTTTAGCATAGAAATAGAAGAGGATGACAGCTGTGCTAGAAGCTGGCAAGGAACTGTAAGAAAGCAAAATGCAATTACCCAATTTGGAGTCTGACCAGGAGAACGGAAGTCATTCTTTTTTTTTTTTTTCTATTTAAGTTTTAGACACTTTTAATGAACAAATGCTCTGTGTACTTTAATTTTTGCAAAAACAAAACCAAAGCACAACCAAGACTTTTCTACATTTAGTTCTCAACAACAGTCTTTCTTTGATTTAAAATTGAAAAACTGTCTGTAAAACAACATACTAGAAATATTCTGACAGGTTTTGACAAGTAGTATATTGAGTGACTGCATATTTTTTTAAAGGACAGAAAACAAAACAAAAAAATTTCAAATGAAAACAATTCACACAATTCTTCTACACAAAAGTTTAAAACGTAGGGGCTAAATTAAGAGCCTTTAATATTCATTTAGATACCTCATTCTTGGGTTATGATTCTTTATTGTTTTCATATTAACTAATAACAAAGAATTTATGAATTATAAGCCTATACCATGGGCTTCCCAGATGGCACTAGTGGTAAAAAACCCACTTGCCAATGCAGGAGATATAAGAGTCACAGGTTCAATCTTGGGTCAAGAAGATCCCCTGGAGGAGGTCATGGCAACCCACTCCAGTATTCTTGCCTGGAGAACACCATGGACAGAGGAGCCTGGAAAGCTACCATCCTCAGGGTTGCAAAGAGTTGGACACAACTGAAGACACTTTGCATACAAGAACCATGGAATAATCTCAAAAATATTTTTATTGAGCAGGCTCTAAGCTATCATAAAAGGACTGCTATACATTTTTGCTAAATGTAAGGGGACACATTTTGGTTGCAATTTCTGTTATCAGAACATATTTAATTTGGTAGCAAAATGGTTTGAAGAACATTACAATGTCATTATGTTTAAGCTTTTTTTTTAATTTTAAGTTTTTTGGTGTTGTAGAGTATTAATCAAGGGAATCTGTTTCATATTGGCTCAGCCACTGGTTGAGTAATGTCAAAAAAAAAAAGCTCACTCTATAGGTGCCATTTTTTTTTTCTTTTTTAATAAACTTAATGCAGGTCATTAGGAAAATGAAGTTCATTTTCCCAACAAGACTGTTTCGAAGGCAGAAATGCCAATATTTATAACTTGTGAGATGCTGCCCTGTTTACTACTTCACTTGCTGACACCGACTGTGACCAAATCAGTAAGAGAAATATTCAGATCTTTTGTGTCCTCCATTCTTTAGCACAAATTTCAAACTTATCACCTAATCTTCTCATGAGGATCTCACCCCAAATTATTAGCTATATCCCTGGAAGTCTTTTACCTTCAAGACTAGGTCACTTATCTTTTCTATGGTCCTCCACCATTGTGCAATTCACTATAATGCTTATGAAGAAGTGATTTTTTGTGTGTATTCTCTTTATTTCCACATACTTTTTTTCCTATATGACAGTAGAAGGTCCCTTCATACTGATTGTCATTACATCTTTGCCAAGAAGCGTAGCTCTTTCTTAGTAGGTAATCAAAAATTACTTGCTATATTATATGATTATATTTTCCCAAGAAGATGATCAAAAGCTCAAGGATAATTAAAAATGGGCTATTTCAATTCTTATCCAGAGACAATGGTTTGGAGAAGGAAGGCATTCTTATGACGTGGGTTCCTATTAGCTGCTTCCTATTTTGTACTTGTGCCTTACACTACCCCTCTCAAAAGGTCTCAGTCACAGCCTTATACCACCCTTATTATTACAATTAAGAAAATATATGAATATGCTATGTACCTATAAAGGTTTATATATGCATCTCATTGTCATCATTCTCATTTCAACTTTAAGCATAAAGCATTGACAATAGAATCAAAGACTAACATCACAAATACTATAAAATTAAAAATTATATCACATTATATAATATTCAAGTTGTTTATCATTTTTATGTATTTTATTCTTATAGAAATTTAGATATAACCAAGATGTTTATGGAGGCTTCTCTGAGGGCTCAGACAGTAAAGAATCTGCTTGCAATATGGGAGACCCAGACTTGAGCCCCAGGTTACGAAGATCCCCTGGAGAAGGGAGTGATAACCCACTCCAGTATTCTTGTCTAGAGAATCCCATGGACAGAGGAGCCTGACTGGTTATGGTCCATGTGGTTGCATAGAGCTGACACGACTAAAAGACTAACACTTTCACTCTTTTCAAGATGTTTACATGATAATGACACTTTTTCTTTATCATTATCATATTTTGTAATCTATCAGGAGAAGTTCATTTTAAAGACCTATTATTTAACCTAGATTGTCAATGTCATGTCATTGTCAAACCAAAAACCACTCACAGCCATCAGCCCCTCTTCACCCACGAGAGCTAGAGTTTCACTTCATCCTTCTTTGATCTAAATCCAATACAAGGGGCAAAAAAGACCGTAAGTCTCCTACATGCTGATACCCCAACAGAGTGTGGTTCATTTGGCTTTAGCCTTTGCAAGCTGACCTCGGCAGCTTCAACCTTTCTGATTTTATGTATTCAGTTTGAAAGAGTCCAATTTTTTCAAAAGCAGCTAGCTGTTAACCGAAAGAAGAGAAAAACAAGATTTATCTTATCCTGCTCCATCCAAAACAAGGTGTTGTGCTTTCTGTGACTTCAATTTGACAAGTAAAGCCCTGGGCAGGCATGGTGCATCAGAGCTTGTCACTGTAAGGCAACAGAGTGGAAAAGATAGTGCAGAAATGAACAAGTGTAGCAGGTAACTAATTAAGATTAGGAGGCAACAGCAGAAGATTTTCTAAATCCAAGACACCCAATCCTGCCATGTCTACTGTAATACAAAACATACACAACAGGCATGGAACAAACTCATCTTGGAAAATATGTTTAAAAAATTCTCTAAATTTCTAAAGCAAAACTGGTAAAGTGAAAAATATGAAAAGGAGGCACACAAAAAAAATCTTAAATCTAGTTTTATTTTACAAGTTTGTCACACTCATAAACCAAATTTCCTCCAAGTGAAGAGATAAAATATTTCTATTCAGAATACTCAGTATTCAAAATAATACTCTCTCTCCCCTGTTCCTATAAGCATATAAAAACATATTCACCTTAACGTGTTTAATATGTGAAAGTCAATATATTATATGGCACCCCATGTAGTCCAGCTCCTTCACTGTGAATTTTCCTCCATTTCTTTCTTTAGAGCATTTCCCCTGAGTTTTTTTTTTTTCCTCCAGAGTTGTTTCAGATTTCTCCTCTTATTATTGATTTATTTTCTTCCTGTATCTATCCATTAGCCTAAAATTATATGGGGAGCTTCTTTCCTGTACCAGGTTCTGTTTGTATAGGATATATTGTGTGGGAAAGTGCATGCAGGAGGAATTAAATGCAATTATAAATTTGAAATCAAGAGATACACACTAGGAAGCATCCAACAGAGCTCCTCTTGTTTTGTTCTATCACTCCATACATGTTCTTCCATGTTTAAATTTATTCCCAAATTCAATCATTTCCAACTCCGAGTCCTAATTTTCCATTGTGGAAACTGACAAAGGTTACAAATGTAAGTATCCTAGGTTACTTGTATTTTCCGTATTTTTCAATGAAGTTTAGAATCATTGATATGGTCCAGCTGAAAATGTGCTCAGAACTGAAGATAATATATTTAAAAAGACATGATTTCTGCCCTTCAGGAGAAAATAATGAGTAAGAAAATCTCACAACTGATTTAATACATTTCTTACTTTCTTATAGGTACCTATTAGTATTCCCATGAACTTTCTGACCAGACTGCTGAGAAACTAAGATAAAGTTATATCATTTACAACAATGGAAGTTCAATGCCAAGATACAGGAGGCTGAAAAGGAATTAACAGAGTAGCAGTGGTTCTGTTTAAGAATTCTTCACACACAGGCATAGTCAATGACCTCCCAATCAAGGAGAGTGATTCTGAGCAGAAGGATTTTACTCATTTTCTTTTTCCTGAAATTATACTTCCAAATGGAAAACAGTGACTGATTGCTTCTGGCACTGACATTCATAATGTCTTCATTGTATTTCCATAGAGTTGCCTTCAATTTATGGAGTGGTCCCTGTTGCAGCTCAAAAGTTGCATCTAATTCAGAGTGTTATAGATGTTTATACACCTGGAGTGACTTTTCAAGCCTTCAGTTGAGTCAGTTCAGTTCAGTCGCTCAGTCGTGTCCGACTCTTTGCGACCCCATGAATCGCAGCATGCTAGGCCTCCCTGTCCATCACCATCTCCCAGAGTTCACTCAGACTCACGTCCAAAGAGTCAGTGATGCCATCCAGCCATCTCATCCTCTGTCGTCTCCTTCTCCTCCTGCCCCCAATCTCTCCCAGCATCAGAGTCTTTTCCAGTGAGTCAACTCTTCGCATGAGGTGGCCAGTGTACTGGAGTTTCAGCTTTAGCATCATTCCTTCCAAAGAAATCCCAGGGTTGATCTCCTTCAGAATAGACTGGGTGGATCTCCTTGCAGTCCAAGGGACTCTCATCTTCTCCAACACCACAGTTCAAAAGCATCAATTCTTCACAGTCCAACTCCCACATCCATACATGACCACAGGAAAAACCATAGCCTTGACTAGATGGACCTTTGTTGGCAAAGTAATGTCTCTGCTTTTCAACATGCTATCTAGGTTGGTCATAACTTTTCTTCCAAGGAGTAAGCGTCTTTTAATTTCATGGCTGCAGTCGCCATCTGCAGTGATTTTGGAGCCCCCAAAAATAAAGTCTGACACTGTTTCCACTGCTTCCCCATCTATTTCCCATAAGTGGTGTTTCAAGCTTTAGAGTCCATTATTACATGGCAATGTGAACTTGTGTCAATTTTTTCATAATGGTCCCATTAATTGGATTACTTCTTGCCAGTTTACAACCTGTGGACTAGCTGGTAACCATTTGTTATAGTTTTTCTGTAATCTCTTTCAATTCCAATATTCAACATTTTATTCTGTGCATCAAATGGTAAAGGCATTAGTGCAGTGAATACTGATCAGTAAAGATAAAAACTGGAAGTAAATGTTTCCTGTAATTTCTAAGTACCTAAATATCATACTCTTTAGTAACAGAGAGTGGCTTCCCTGTGGCTCAGCAGTAAAGAAACCACCTCCAGTACAACGCTGCTGCTGCTGCTGCTGCTAATTAGCTTCAGTCCTGTCCGACTCTGTGTGATCCCACAGACGGCAGCCTCCCAGGCTCCCCCATCCCTGGGATTTTCCAGGCAAGAGTATCGGAGTGGGGTGCCATTACCTTCTCCTGCAGTGCAAGAACTTGAGTTCAATCCCTGGGTCAAGAAGATCCCATGGAGAAGGAAACAGTGACACAATCTAGTATTCTTGCCTGGGAAATCACACGGACAGAGAAGCCTGGAGGGCTGCAGTCCATGGGGCCACAAAGAGTCAGACATGACTTAGTGACTAAACAAAAAGTAACAGAAAGAAAACTAATGTGAAATTTAAGCCTACAACCAAATCTGTCACAGTGCCAGGATATTATTTCTTCCTTACTCTTTTACTACCTCCAGGTTTCTCTTGCTTTTTGCTGAATTTTCAAGTGACTCCCCTTATCTACTGGAGAAAATCTAGCTTCCACTTTCAGAGATTCTCAGCACCCATTGTGTACATAACTGCAATGCTCTCCCATTAATTCTCACTGTAGTAACTGCAGTGAAAGGAGAAACTGGAGCCTGTTGGTTTCTGCCTATAAATCCCATGAGCTCAAACCATACTGTAGGTCTCTTTTATTTCTGTTCTTCTCATGACATGAGACTTCCCTCGTGGCTCAGACGGTAAAGTGTCTGCATACAATGCAGAAGACCTGGGTTTGATCCCTGGGTCGGGAAGGTCCTCTGGAGAAGGAAATGGCAACCAACTCCAGTAATCTTGCCTGGAAAATTCCATGGATGGAGGAGCATGGTAGGCTACAGTCCATGGGGTCGCAAAGAGTCGGATACGACTGAGCGACTTTACTCACTCACTCAATGACATGAGAAGCCTGAAACTTCCAGCTGACCAGACTCTCTCCAGCAGTCATAAAACATCCAGATTATAAGAAATCATGAATTTGAGGATCAAGTAACTCATTTGAAAGTGGGTCATTTCATGTGATTGAGTGTCACTAACTCCAATCCTTCATAATCAGATGAGTTATGAGGAACATGGACCTGCTAAAAATATGCCCCTATGGATTCCTTTAAATGTGAGCAGTTTGACTAGGTACAAAGTAAATGACAGATAAATACACTGCCTCCCATAATTAAAAGAATGCCACAGCACATGAGTCTCTTCTTTAGTGAAATTTGGTGAGTATCAAGTTCACTCCCAGTCAGTGAAATCCCAGAATGTCTGGTCTCTGTCTGCAATAATGTTTTTTCCAAGTGTCTGCCATATGTGTATCCTTTCACTGCATGTAAGGAGTGCTTCTTCCAAGTCATGGGTGGTAAAAGGTCAGCTTTGTATTATATATTATATTTTGTATTTTTATACTCACTAAGTCATGTCCAGCTCTTTTGTGACTTCATGGACTGTAGATTGTCAGGCTTCTCTGTCCCTGGGATTATTTAGGCAAGAACCCTGTATATGTATTTATTAAAATATTTATTATGATATGACATAATATATCTTATATTATATTCTCCAATATGGAACAATATTTTATATATAATAAAAATGAATTACCAGAAGAATGCTAAATACTTACAGAAATGATTCCTGATTTCAGCAGCAAAGTCAACAAACATTGAAATTCTACAACTATAACTTGAATTATGAGTAAAACATCAATTACCCATTTTAAATGCCAGTGAACACCCTGAACAGAAATATCCTTCCTATGCTTGGTATTGCTTTTTGATTCTAGTGGGAGCATGTGGAGTGGTGTCTCACAATGGTTTTAATTTTAAATTTATGTTATGCCATGTGTTTAGTATAGCGTATTACTAAGAAAGGTATATGCTCTAGCTAAATAGTATACATGTACAGAAATAAGGCTAATAAAACATGGACAGATGGGCTTTCTAATATAAAAATAAATTAATTTTATGTTCCAAAGTGCTCCAATATAACTTGCTTTCAAATACAGCATTATCTGTTCCATGTGCCAGGATGGGAAGTTGTAAAATGCATCCAGGCATCAGCCCTACACCAAGTTTACAGACTACATTCATAAACTACAATTAATAGGTTATAGGTGCTACTTACATGATTATTATAAATAAGATCATATTTTAATGCATAATCTAATAAAGAGGTTTGCTCCAATTTTATAGCCTTAGCAACTTTCTCCAGTCTGTTCTGGGTATTGTGAGAAATAGAAGGAAATTAGACCTTCCTTGCTGTTCTGCATGAGCAGCCTGTTAATAGAGTATGTATTAACAGCTTGGTTAGTAACAGGTAAGCCATACTGTGATTAAGCAAGAACCAGATTCTGTAAGAGGTTAGGGAGAGATGACTGTCTGTTGGATGAAATAATCTTTCTATAGTGCAGGGCTGACATGCAGGTGATTTGTATTCAGACGTGGTTGCAGAGAGGAAACTAACAAAAATCAAACTTCTGTGATCTTATTCTCACACTTTTCCAGCCTGGAATCCCCTGAGTTCACAGAGTGTGGGATAGAAGTATGTGTCAAGATTTGGGAGACGAGATTTGAGGTCCTACTGTGATAGATTTTAAGTGTTAAATTGTGTATGTTTGTGTTTATTCTGTAAGCAATGGGGGCTGTTAAGTATAAGCCCAATAAAGCTTGAACCAATGGAGCCCACATGAGGAAAGAGAAGAATGATTATAAAATAGCAGCAAAATAATCGAACAGCTTGTAATCTGTCGGTTGAAGAGAACATTTTAATAATTCATCTGAGAAGAGGCGTGCTAACAAGGAGCATGAAGGAAACATTGCCTAGGGAGGTAGATCTAGGTAAAAACAACTGGACATGCTGCGCTGTTGCGTAATATGAGAAAGCACTAATGGGAAGTAAGAAAAGAGGTGTCAGAAGAGGGGTCCTGACTGGAGAATAAGATCATAGAAATGTTAGTTCAAGTTATGAAAAGAAATCAGAATTTCAAGGGGAAAAATAGATGTAATAAAGAGAGATTCTGAGAGTGGTGCTTTGGTGCTGTTTATTTTAAGTTGCTGAGTAAGGGTACATGAGTCATCCAAGGCAGCAGAGAAAATTGAAAACTTAGGCACATTTGGAGATTAAAATGATATAAAAACCAGGTTATTCAAGGGAAAGAAGAAAGACAAGAATATTTATTTAACCACTCTTTTTTTCACAGTGTTATGACTTAGTGATTAATATTATCAATTTATGGAAGGCTACTGAGAAGAAGCCCATTAACACTAGGAAGTAAAGACATTAAATACCTTTCTTAGTGTAAATGAATAATATAACTGTGATTTTACTCAAATCAAATGACTCCTTTGCCCACAAAATATCCTCAGATAGACAGAACTATGGATCATTGATGAAACAGGATAAATTATCAATACATTTTGTACTAAGAGATTAACCCTGCAACTTCAATAGCTTAATTCCATGAAGATTTGCTTGGTTTTCTCTAACTGCTTGTCCAGCATGTGTCAGTGATCGGGTTGGGATGGTGGACCCTGATCTACACAATCCTTCTCAAGTCAGATGTAGGCTGTACCACAGGGAGTAGCATCCCTGCTGACAGGGAAATTCAGGTGCAAACTTCACCGCATCTTCATGATCAATTCTGTAGTGATAAACTGAGAGCAAGTGGGGAAATATGGTTGAGCAAAGGTTTTATATGAGGGGTCCCATTGCTTAGCTAGATTGTGAAGAAATGATGAGGAGAAAATGAGAGCAAATGACCAATCATGATCAAAGGATAGCTGGGATTTACTTTGTTTATACAAATATAAGGAGATAATCTAAAGAGGAAAGATTCTGAAGACAAGAAAGAAAGATATATTTATGAAACAAAATCTCAAATAAGGCTCCCCTTTTGTCTGTACGAAAGAAAAATAAATCACTGCTTTAAATTTTAATATTCACTCTCTATAAAGTATCTCGAGTCTAAAATTTCAGATTTTAAGAGTATCCCTAGCTTATAATACATACTCAATAATGATCTATTGATGATTAAATCATTGAAAATTAATTGTTTTAAAACCGTTTTTCAAATGTTAAAAAATAATTTTTCAAATAAGTGGATGAATAATTTAATTAAATTAAAAAGATATTTAATAACACATTTTCTAGTATGGTTGAACACAGTCAGAATGTCTTCAGAGCTTGGAAAATTTTTTCAAAGATTGCCAAGGCCAAAAAAAAAAAAAAAAAAGGATTAAGTGTATCTTATGACCAATCTAGAGAGCATATTAAAAAGCAGAGATATTGCTTTGCCAACAAAGGTCCACCTAGTCAAGACTATGGCTTATCCAGTGGTCGTTTATGGATGTGAAATCTGGACTGTGAAGAAAGCTGAGCGCTGAAGAATTGATGCTTTTGAACTGTGGTGTTGGAAATGACTCTTCAGAGTCCCTAAACCAGTCCTGGGTGTTCATTGGACGGACTGATGCTGAGGCTGGAACTCCAATACTTTAGCCACCTCATGCGAAGAGTTGACTCATTGGAAAAGATCCTGATGCTGGAAGTGATTGGGGGCAGGAGGAGAAGGGGACGGCAGAGGATGAGATAGCTGGATGGCATCACTGACTCGATGCACATGAGTTTGGGTGAACTTATGGAGTTGGTGATGGGCAAGGAGACCTGGCATGCTATGATTCATGGAGTCACAGAGAGTCTGACATGACTGAGCGACTGAACTGAACTGAACTGAACTGAATTATATTTTTTTTGAAACAAAATATTTAGTGAAATGGGGATTTAGAGAGTATCATATACAAAGACATATGTACTAAAATTTTATATTCTTTGGAATGTAGAGTGTATATTTGTAATTCCTTAAAATTTTGGTCAATTTTGTTAAGCCGCCAAAAAAAATATATTTTATCACCACTAATTTTGTTAAGTTAAAAATTGTTTTTTGAAATGTGACATCTACTGTATCCTAGTTTCTCTTCTCTAAGGNGTATCATATACAAAGACATATGTACTAAAATTTTATATTCTTTGGAATGTAGAGTGTATATTTGTAATTCCTTAAAATTTTGGTCAATTTTGTTAAGCCGCCAAAAAAAATATATTTTATCACCACTAATTTTGTTAAGTTAAAAATTGTTTTTTGAAATGTGACATCTACTGTATCCTAGTTTCTCTTCTCTAAGGTAATAATTTTCTAATAATTTTTGTGTATCATTTTAGAAATTTGTATAACACATATAAGATTAGAGAGATCATAAATGCCTTATCAGATAGACATGTTATTGTTATTTAAGAAGATAATATATACATTTTCCTAAACCTTCTATACAGATGTCTATAAAAAGAAATATGACAGAAAAATGAGAAATAAATTTTTTTTCAAATACAGGTATACTACCTTTCTAGGTGCAATTGATTATTACAGAGCATATACTAATTTTTCAAATGTTTCAAATTCACAATTTAAACAATAAATACATTTGATCAGTATTCATGTGACACACTGTTTTTCATTAGGTAAATGTTATCAAGTTGTAATATAATGTATACTTATTAACTGATCTCACTCTTTCTTCATATGATATTGCTTCAAATCTTAAACCACAAAAATAAAAATAAAAGTTTATTCACCTGGAGTTCTATATAATAATTAAAATATGTGTGGGTTTTATACAGGAGAAAATATACATTCTACTTTAAATTGTTTGCAGACTTGGTGTATCTCAAAGCCCTTGGCTAAGTGCCAAGGTCAACTTTAAATCTTACTATGATATATATCCAATAAAGTACTATAGGGATTAAGTAAGTAAAAATACAAGATGTATGGTATGTAAATCAACATGTCTGTGTAGATTATCAGTAACTAATAAAATTCACTTTCAATTCTAATATGTAAACACTTAACAGATTGTAAGTATTGGAAGAAACTATAGATATTTAGTGCTTGTGGTCACACTGTCTTTAGAGCGTCCAAGATCTATTTGACATTTTAAAATATATTGAAATATTAATGAAAGGATTAATAACTCAATGAGTGAATTATTGATACTATTTAATAAATAGTCATATAAATTAATTCTCCATCTGTGAAAAGTAACTGAGATTTAGGAATTCCTGTGATTGTGTACATGTCATAGATAATTCTGCTTCTTAGATCATTACATTTCCTATATTTGATGGCTACTTGTTCTTTTTGGGACATTTGTGGAAAAGGTGCTTGCATGTAAAGTTTACGTAAGTTATTAGAAATATAAATTTCCCTGAATTTATTTTTTTAAGTTTAAATTTTTATTTTTTAGTTTGTTTTGCTTAACAATACTGTATTCATTTTGCTATACATTGACATGAATCAGCGATGAGTGTACATGAGCTCCCAATCCCGACCCCCCCCGTTCCCCCCCACCCCACACCATCCTTCTGGATCATGCCTGCACNTCATTAGAGGTAAAAATAAGAGAAGTACTTCTTCCAGTGATGTCAAATTAGCCTGCATCCTACAAATATTCCAAACTCAAACTAGAAAACATAGATACATTATTTTTTAACTGTTACTTTAAGGCTGCGAAGGCCTGAGGACACAGGGTCCTGGACAGAAGGGAAGCAGAGGGGTTGCCCTGGACTTTCTGATTGCCTCTCCCTTAAGGCATCCAACAATCCACCTGTGGTGCTGTAGAAGCCAAGATGCTGAACAACGACTTTTGCAATCTCTGAAAAGGTGGGATAATAGAAATTAAATGTAAGATCCATCAAGGGGGAAAGTGAGTGTTATTCAGTCATGTCTGACTCTGTGACATGAGCCCACCAAGCTCCTCTGTCCATGGAATTTCTCAGGCAAGAATACTGGAGTGGGTTGCCATGCCCTCCTCTAAGGGAGAGGAGTACTCAGTGTTTAGCGTTTCATTTATAAGACATGGAGGGATAAACTGCAAATGTAATGGCAGCCTATAAATAGACAAGCTCTCCTAAAGACTGAAATCACAACAAAGATGAACTCAATAACTTACTGAATTATGGCAATCTTCCCATAACTTGTATAAAGGCCCAGAGATTGGAAATTGAAGATAGCTGTAGGTAATCTTACTAGACCTGGAAGAAAGATGGAGTTCATGGAACTCAGGGGTTGCAGAGATGGGGCATTTTTGATGAAGACAATAGTCTTCAGATAGAGTCAGGGAGATGCAAGCAACTCCCCAAATGCCTGATATCTGGCATTAAATAAGCTGAATATCATATTGGATGAGATGGACCATATTGAAATGCCTGTGAGAAACAAAACAAAACCTCAATAAAAGGAGATGATCCAATATATTACATTATTTCTAGAATATCCAGAAATCAATTTTAAAATTGAGTAAGAGGAGATAAAAATAAATAAGATTATCATAATGATAGTAACAAAGATGAAGATTTTTTTTAAAGAGACAAAAAATAGATCCAAATGAAGGTTTGGAATTTTGAGACATAGCCTTTAAGCTAAGTTAAATAAGTATTTAAAAACAATAGAGATGAAGTTGGAATTTTTTAAATCAGGAAGTTGGTTTATAGAAAATGATTTTAGAAAGCTGGAGAATGAAAAACATGCTCTAAGTGAAATTAGTCATTAAAGAGCTAGATTAGAAAGCAGATGAGACACAGTGAAATACAAGTTTGGATATGTGAATAATAAGTCAAATATAAATATCCAGAGAGAGGAAAACAAAAAAAAAGGTTATCATGAACAGGTCTAACATACATATAATTGGACTCCTAGCAGGATAAACAGAACAAGATTTAAAAAAATTATCTGAAAAATAATAGCTGATGATTCCAAAACTAGTCAATTATACAATTCAAAGATTTAAGGAAATTTTCAAACTTCAAATAGAATATATAAAGTGAAAATAACATATTATAGGAAAACATCTAAAATGTCAAAAAGAAAATATTATAACAATTAGATATGTTTAANAGATTTAAAAAAATTATCTGAAAAATAATAGCTGATGATTCCAAAACTAGTCAATTATACAATTCAAAGATTTAAGGAAATTTTCAAACTTCAAATAGAATATATAAAGTGAAAATAACATATTATAGGAAAACATCTAAAATGTCAAAAAGAAAATATTATAACAATTAGATATGTTTAAAAATAGTAATAAGAAGAATTGACTCAGCAACATAAATGAGAGGAAAACAAGACCATGGGATGACTTCTTTTTCAAGAGCTAAAATAAAAATAACAACTGAAACCAACAAAGAATTATACAAGTAGGGAAAAACAGAAAAGAAGGCAAAATAGAAACAATTTTTGGGCAAAAAAATACTGAGTCTTCAACAGCAGCAGATTTTCAGTTTTAAAAAATACAAAAGAAATTTTGAAAGTAAAAGTATGTTACAACTGATGAGTTGGACTTCATTGAAATTAAAAGCTTCTGTTCTAAGGTAATGCCAAGAGACTGAGACAATAAGCCACAGATAAGGAGAAAAATTTTGCCATGGTCTATTAAAGGACTCATCCCAAGTGTACAAAATATCTTTAAACCTCAACAGTAAGACAAATAACCTGAATAAAAAATGGACAAAAGACCTGAACCGAAGAAAATAAACAGATGGCAAATAAGTGAAATAAGCATATGAAAAGGTGCTCTACAACATAGGTAACAGGGAAATGAACTTTAAAAAAATGAGATATTATTACTCATCTATTAGAAAAGTCAACAATACAGAAAATTGATAGTGCCAAATGCTGGTGAGGATGTGGAACAATCACATCTTGGTATTTACTCAAAGCAGAAAATTTAGGTTCACAAAATACTTGCGCATGGTTGGGTTCAGTAACTTTATTCATAATTGTGACAATTTGTAAATAATCAAGATGCCCTATGGTAAGTGAACACATGAACTGTGGTACATACAGACAATGACATGTTATTCAATACTAAAAGTATCTGAAACATTGTTATGAAAAGCCATGGAAAAACCTTAAATTGACATTTTTAAGTGAAAGAAGCCAGGTTGAAAGACTACATACTATGTAGTTTCAAGGATATGACATTAAGTAGAAATATCAGGATTTCCAGGAGGAGTGGGAAGAACTTATGTGCAGAATCTTTAGGGCAATAAAAACACTTCATGTGATACCATAATGATGGATACATGTCACACATTTGTGCAAGCTCATAGAATGCACAACTCCAAGAGTGAATATTAATGTAAATTATGAAATTTGGATTTTAATGTATCAATATAGGCTCATCAGTTTTAACAAAGGTGCCACAGTGGTGGGGGATTTTAAAATGGATAAGGCTATGAACACATGGCAAAATGAAAAAAATATATATGATATATATGTGTATGTCTCTCTCTATATGTGTGTGTATGTATGTGTATGTATACAGTTAGTCACTTGGTCATGTCAGACTCTTTGCAACCCCATGGAATGTAATCCACCAGAATCTTCTGTCCATGAGATTTCCCAGGCAAGAATACTAGAAAGGGTATTCTAATATCCATACCCCAGGGTATCTTCTTAACCTAGGGACTGAACCTGGGTCTCTTATATTTCAAGCAGAATTTTCATCATCAGAGCCACCAGGGAAGCCAGAACTCGAGGAGGGGCAGTGCTTCCCCAGGGGCTCAGTGGTGAAGAATCTGCCTACAGTGCAGGAGACATGGGAGATGTGGGTTTGATCCCTGGATCAGAAAGATCCCCTGGAGGAGAAAATGGCAAGCCACTGAAATATTCTTACCTAGAAACTTATCATGGACAGAGCAGGCTGCTGGGCTGCAGCCCTAGGGTCACATGGAGTAGGATGTGACTGAGCACACTTTCATGTACACACAGAGAAAATGAGAGAAAGAAATGAGAGAGTCAGACAATCAGAGAGAGAGAGAGGAAGACAAAGAGTGATTAAGGAGCTAGCTCATGAAATTATGTAGATACAAGTCCAAAATCTGCATGATGTTGGATTTTAGGCTTGTGGGCTAAAGATGCAGGGAAGACTTGTTCAGGTCCTTAAGTAGCCTAATTAGCTGAATTCTCTTCTTCAGGAAGGCTGATTATTTTAAGACCTTTCACTGATTATAGAGGCCCACCACATTATAGAGAGCAATCTGCTTTCCTCAGTATCTATAGAGAGCAATCTGCTTTCCTCAATATCTACTGATTTAAATGTTAGTTCCACAAAAACAACAGAAAAACCTTCAGCAAAACATCTAGAATAATATTTGCCCCAGGAGCTGAGTACCATAGCCCAGGCTGACACATAAAATTAACCATCATCCCTATTTCTCAAAATATAATATTCCTGTTTATCCTCCTTAATCATCCTGTAATTTCACCATTAGGGTATTAGCCATATTCAGATGCACTTCTTCACTGCTAGAGGATATTCTGCATGAGAGAGTCTATCTGATCTGTTTCATTGTTGCTGCCCCACTATCAGAAAGTTGAATGAAAGTATTAGTCACTCAGTTGTGTCCAACTCTTTGTGACCCCATGGACTGCAGCCCACTAGGCTCCTCTGTTCATGGAATTCTCCAGGCACTTGGAAAATACTTAATACTTATATTTAAAGTGAAAAAATTAAAAATTGAATATCAGAGATACTTGGAAGAAAATCTTAGAAAGTTTGGTTACTGAGACAGGTGGCATATAAAAATTAATTCTAATCATCAGGTCATATGACTGTGGGTACTAATAGCATATAAAACGCTGGTTGAAGACCAGATGTAGCTACTAAGGTTTTAGCCAGATACCAGGGAGGAAAAAATCCAGGATATCTGAAAGTATAAAAGGTGATTACTGAGTAAAGGATGGGACAAGATATGTAAGGATAATTGTAAAGGTTACAAGACAGGTGGAATTTCCAAGAAAGCTACACAAATAAGATGCTACCTAATAAATCACTCAATTGTAGAAAGTGTGCACTGTGCTTGTTTTTATTTTTATCATTTTTATTAATAATGCAGTTGATACACTCTAAGTCAGAGTGATAGAAGCAGAGATACAGAGGAAAGTGAAAGCGAATTTGGAAATCCTGAGAATGTAAGCCATTTATTCCAGTTCACACAGCTAATATGTGGCAGAGCAGAAACAGTCAGGCGCTTTGGCATGAGCATCTGTCTTAGCCTGCTGTCTCTTTAGACTCATGCCCACATTTAGGGGATAAATTCAGAGAAAATAAACACTGAGAAATTATTGCATACCTAGCCAAGATAATGTAATATTACAGACAAGATAAAGTTCTCAATAAAAGCCAGTCAGTGATGTCACAGGTGTGTCAGGAAGAGGAGGACTGAGTAAGAAATCATGTTGTTCCCTTTAATTTTAACATCTGCAGCTTAATAAAAAACTGAAATAAATGAGATACCTTAAGTTTAGAAAAGGTGTCTTCTAAGATATTAATTATTCTTCCTCACTGTTCTCTGAACTGAAATAATTAGCTTTCACGTGCCTTTTTCCTGTTTGTCATTTTGACTTTTAGATCTCAAGGGCATCGTCTTCTTGGTTGTTCTTTCAAGTATCTGTTATAATGGCAACCATCTGCTATTTAGAGCACTTCTAATGGCATAATAGTCTCTTTGCTGCCAGTTAATTAAAATAAACAAGAATGAAATTCTATTTTTTTTCCAGGCTGCCAGAATATTATTCTAAAATTTGGCATTTATATTATCCAGAAGAAAGAAATGAAGAATGTTCCAATCAATCTGCATGCTAAGTTGCTTCAGTCCTGTCAGACTCTTTGTGACCTTATGGACTGTAGCCCCCCAGGCTCCTGTGTCCATGATATTCCCCAGGCATGAACAGTGGAGTGAGTGGGCTGCTATGGCCTCCTCCAGGGCATCTTCCCAACCCAGAGATCAACCCGCAGCATTTGTGTCTCCTGCAATGGCAAGCAGGTTCTTTATCGCTAGCACCACCTGGGAAGCCGAAGAACTTTTTTTTTTTTAACCTGATAATTGCACTTTTAAAGTGTTCATTAAATACAGAAAGTCAAATTTTGCTTACCTCCTTAGTGTATGTCAGGTTTTTGTTGGGATCATTTAAAACCTCAAGCGCTCATAGGCTCAATGCAATAAAAAGGTTGCATAGATTTGGACATGTTTCCATCCATTGGTTCCCACTTAAGAAATAGTTCAGCTGAAGGTCAGTTAAAAGTATGAAAAGAAGCTGTAAAATGAAGTGCTCCACAGTTCAGAGGTCAACAGTTTTCAGTGTCTGAATGATTGACTTCCACTGACCAACATAAATTGCCCATAAAATACATAATATAAATGACATAAGGGTGAGAAAAACACTATTAAGTGATGCAGAAGTATGGACATACTAAATTAAAGGAAGAAATCTGAAGATCTTTTCTATTACCCAAATTACTCTTCTGGTAAAGAAGAGAAAATTGTGTAAAAACTCAGATTGGAAGTAGTCTATAGTTTCACGGTATTTTTTTCCTCTATTTAAGTTTATACCTAAATACCTAAAGTCTTATATTCATCCAAACAAGGCTGTATTTTCTTAAAGATCTTCAGTACCCACATTCATTGCTAATTTCTCTGATCTGTTATCAGTTGGCATCTTGTTAAACCTTCTGAAATATTTCACTCCTCCGACCACATTGCGCATGTTTTTTTTTCCTTTCACAGTTATGCTAGAAATCTTTTCTCAATTGTTTTGCCTAATAATGCACTGCTCTTGTATCTGCAATTATTAATTATAAGCCCACTTTACTGGCTCTTCTCTTGCCACCAGATTAAAAAATAATGAGGGAAGAAAAGAAAAACAAACCCCTAGGCACGATTTTCAGCTCTTTTTTTTCTTGATTTACTTGGTCACTTAGACTATTCAAATCACAGGGAAGCTTTGCAGACCAACTCTCTGACATGACTCTTAATTCTTCAGTCCTTAACACACAAAGCACTCCGCTAAATCTCTTTCCATGACTCCTTTTAGAGGAATTTATGGTTCTCTCTTTCTAGCCTGTTCACTCTGATAGCTGCTCATTTAACAAATTCTGCTCCTTCAAGACACAACACAAAATGAACAAACTATTTGAAGGATTCTGCTACTTCATAGGAAAAAAGTAGTATTTTTCAGTTTCTCTGTTCAGAGAGTATATTAATATGTCCAGCATCAACTGCCTTCAGTTGTGATTTTTAATTTTTTTTAACGTTTCTACTATATTACATGGTAAAGAGAAGGAAGACCCCGAGTCTTATCATCTTTATCTTTGCCATTGGGTTTAGCCTTACTCTTTCAACACAGAGAGCCCTTAGGAAATGCTAGTGTGTTTTTTTTGTTTGTTTGTTTTTTTTTTTTTTTTTTGACAATGCCATTTTAAATCTCCCTAAAACATTATAAGAAACTGCAAATAAACTGTGGAAAATTCTGAGAAGAGATGGAAATACCAGACCACCTGACCGTCCTCTTGACAAACNATGTATGGCAAAATGAATACAGTATTGTAAAGCAAAACAAACTAAAAAAATAAAAATTTAAACAAAAAAGAAAATATATCTAATTTTAGGCTTTCATTGTGAGATCTATATTTAGTGTTTTCTCTGAGATAGATGCTCTCTCCCTGTAAAACAATCAGCTTTTTCTGAAGAGTGTAAATGAACATTGGTAGTTTTGTTTTGTTTTGTTTTGTTTTGTTTTGCAATATGAATACATTTTAAATATATTAAAATTACTTAGGCTGATATTGAAAATATATCATTAATCTTAATATTCTCAAATATGTGCTTGGTATATCTGATTTTTTGTATGTTGTTTAATTAGAGCATGAACAAACTTTTATTTTTAATATACATATTTTATACACATTCTTTCAGTACTACTCCAAAGACTCATCATCTTTTCCAGAAATTTTCCTATTTTAATTGCTTGTCTTCTGTTTCTTAACCTTTGGCTGTTTTTTCAACTTTGAAAGCATAGAGGTGCAGGATAATTAGCTGAAAGTTCAGTTCAGTTCAGTTGCTTAGTTGTGTCTGACTCTGCGACCCCATGTACTGCAGCATGCCAGACTTTTATGTCCATCACCAACTACAGGAGCTAGTTAAAACATATTCATTGAGTCTGTGATGCCATTCAACCATCTCATCCTCTGTTGTCCTCTTCTCCTGCCTTCAATCTTCCCCAGCATAAGGGTCTTTTCAGATGAGTCACTTCCTCACATCACGNCAGACTTTTATGTCCATCACCAACTACAGGAGCTAGTTAAAACATATTCATTGAGTCTGTGATGCCATTCAACCATCTCATCCTCTGTTGTCCTCTTCTCCTGCCTTCAATCTTCCCCAGCATAAGGGTCTTTTCAGATGAGTCACTTCCTCACATCACGTGGCCAGAGTATTGGAGTTTCAGCTTCAGCATCAGTACTTCCAATGAATATTCAGGACTGATTTCCTTTAGGATGGACTCGTTGCATCTCCTCACTGTCCAAGGGACTCTCAACAGTCTTCTCCAAAACCACAGTTCAAAAGCATCAATTCTTTGGCACTCAGCTTTCTTTATAGCCCAACTCTCACATCCATACCTGACTACTGGAAAAGTCATAGTTTTGACTAGATGGAAATAGTCTCTCACTGTTTCCATTGTTTCCCCATCTATTTGCCATGAAGTGATGGACCAGATGCCATGATCTTAGTTTTCTATATGTTGAAAACTAAAGTATTAGGCCAGCTTTTTCACTCTCTTCTTTCACTTTCATCAAGAGGCTCTATAGTTCTTCACTTTCTGTCATAAGGGTGGTGTCATCTGCATGTCTGAGGTTATTAATATTTCTCCCAGCAATCTTGATTCCAGCTTGTACTTCATCCACCCAGTATTTTGCATGATGTGTTCTGCTTATAAGTTAAATAAGCAGGGTGACAACATACAGCCTTTATATACACTTTTCCCTATTTGGAACTAGTATGTTGTTCTGTGTCCAGTTATAACTGTTGCTTCTTAACTTGCATACAGATTTCTCAGGAAGCAGGTAAGGCAATCAGGTATTCCCATCTCTTTAAGAATTTTCATGAGTTTATTGTGATCCATGCAGGAAAAGGTTGTGGCTAGTCAATAAAGCAGAAGTAGATGTTTTTCTGGAATTCTTTTGCCTTTTCTGTGATCCAAAATTTATCAGCACCTTGATCTCTGGTCCCTCTGCCTTTTCAAAATCCAGCTTGAAAACTGGAAGTGTATGGTTCAAGCAATGTTGAACTCTGGTTTGGATAATTTTGAGCATTACTTTGCTAGCCTGTGAGAATAGTGCAGCTGTGAGGTAGTTTGAACATTCTTTGGCATTGGCTTTCTCAAGGACTGGAATGAAAACTGACCTTTTCCAGCCATGTGGTCACTGTTGAGATTTCTAAATTTGTTGGCATATTGAGTGCATCACTTTCACAGCATTATCTTTTTGGATCTGAAGTAGCTCAACTGGAATTCCATCACCTCCACTACCTTTGTTTGTAGTGATGGTTCCTAAGGCCCACTTGACTTCACATTCCAGGATGTCTGGTTCTGGGTGAGTGATCACACCATCTTGGTTATCTGGGTCATAAAATTGTTTTGAATAGTTCTCTGTATCTTTGCCTCCTCTCCTTAATATCTTTTTCTTCTGTTACATCCATAGAGTTTCTGTCCTTTATTGTGCCCATCTTTGCATGCAATGTTCCCTTGGTAGCTCTAATTTTCATCAAGTGGTCTCTAGTCTGTCCCATTCTATTGTTTTCCTCTATTTCTTTGCACTGATCACTGAGGAAGGCTTTCTTATCTCTCCTTGTGCTTCTTTGTAATTCCACATTTAAATGGGTATATCTTTCCTTTTCTCCTTTGCCTTTAGCTTCTCTTCTTTTCTCAGCTATTTATAAGGCCTCCTCAGACAACCATTTTGGGTTTATCCATTTCTTTCTCTTGGGGATGGTCTTGATCCCCTCCTGTACAATGTCATGAACCTCCATCCACAGTTCTTCAGGCACCCTATCAGATCTAATCCCTTAAATATATTTGTCACTTCCACTGTATAATTTTAATGGATTTGATTTAGGTCATACATGAATGATCTAGTTTTTTCCTTACTTTATTCAGTTTAAGTCTGAATTTGACAATAAGTTCATGATCTGAGTCACAGTCAGCTCCTGATCTTGTTTTCACAGACTGTATAGAGGGTCTCCATCTTTGGCTGCAAAGTATATAATTAATCTGATTTTGGTATTGATCATCTCATCATGTCCATGTGTAGAGTCTTCTCTTGTGTTGTTGGAAGAGGGTATTTGCTATGACTAGTGCGTTCTCTTGGCAAAACTCTGTTAGCCTTTGCCCTGTTTCATTTTGTACTCCAAGGCCAAATTTACATGTTACCAGGAATCTCTTGACTTCCTACTTTCGCATTCCAACCCCCTATAATGAAAAGAACGTCTTTTTTTAGGTGTTAGTTTTAGAAGGTCTTGTAGATCTTCATAGAACCATTCAACTTCAGTTTCTTCCACATTACTGTTTGGGGCATAGCCTTGGATTACTGTGATATTGAATAATTTGCCTTGGAAATGAAAAGAGATTATCCTGTCGTTTTTGAGATTGCATCCAAGTACTGCATTTTGGACTCTTGTTGACTATGATGGCTACTCCATTTTTTTCTAAGGGTTTCTTGCCCACAGTAGTAGATATGATGGTCATCTGAGTTAAATTCACCAATTCCAGCCCATTTTAGTTTGCTGACTCCTAAAATGTCAATGTTCACTCTTGCCATCCCTTGTTTCACCACTTCCAGTTTACCTTGATTCATGGACCTAACATTCCATGTTTTTTTGCAGTATTGTTCTTTATAGCATTGGACTTTACTTCTATCACCAGTCACATCCACTACTGGACATTGTTTTTGCTTTGGTTCTGTCTCTTCATTCTTTCTAGGGTTATTTCTCCACTCTTCTCCAGTAGTATATTGGGCACCTACCGACCTGGGGAATTCATCTTTCATTTCATATATTTTTGCATTTTCATAGTGTTCATGGGGTTCTCAAGGCAAGAATAGTGAAGTGATTTTCCATTCCCTTCTCCAATGGACTACGTTTTGTCAGAACTCTCCACCATCACCCATCCATCTTGGGTAAACTTACATGGCATGGCTCATAGTTTCATTGAGTTAGACAAGGCTGTGGTCCATGTGATCAGATTGATTTGTTTTCTGCCATTGTGGTTTTCATTCTGTCTGCCCTCTGAGCGATAAGGATAAGAAACTTATGGAAACTTCCTGATGGGACAGACTGACTATGGGAGAGACTTGGTCTTATTCTGATGGGCAGGGTCATGCTCAGTAAATCTTTAATCCTATTTTCTGTTGATGAGTAGGGTTATGTTCCCTCGTGTTATTTGACCTGAGATCAAACAATGGGGAAGGTAATGAAGATAATGGAGACCTGCTTCAAAATGTCTTGTGCAAGTGCTGTCACACTCAGTGCCCCCGACCCTGCAGCAGGCCACCACTGACCCAAGCCTCTACAGAGACTCCTGGACACTCACAGGCAAGTCTAGATCAGTGCTTTGTGGTGTCACTGCTCCTTTCTCCTGGATCCTGGTGCACACAGGCTTTTGTTTGTGCCCTCAAGGGTCTATTTCCCTCATCTTTGTAAGTTCCTGTGTCTCTATGGTGGGATTAATGGTGACCTCCTCCAAAAGGGCTTTATGCCACACCCAGGTCAGGGGCACCCAGAGACCCTTCCCCTGAGTTAGGCCACTGCTGACCTTTAACTCCATAGGAGATACTCAAACACTCAAAGGCAGGTCTGGCTCAGTCTCTGTGGGGTCTCTTGGTGTGCACAAGCTTTTCTTTGCACTTCTGAGTATCTCTGGCAGGAATGGGGTTTGATTCTAAACATGATTTTGCTTCTCCTACCATATTTCTGGGGCTTCTCCTTTGCCCTTGGACATAGGGTATCTTTTTTTTTTTTTTCCAGTGCGATCCAACATTCTCCTGTCAGTGGTTGTCTGGCAGCAAGTTGTAAATTGGAGTTCTCACACGAGATGAGTGCACATCCTTCTACGCCACCATCTTGTGAAATGTTTTCTTAGTCTTTCGGCTAAGATCAAGTGTAGTATCTTTTCTTATCAGTTCAATTAGATGGAAAGCTGTCTA
This sequence comes from Neotragus moschatus, assembly GCA_006410615.1. NCBI lineage: Eukaryota > Metazoa > Chordata > Mammalia > Artiodactyla > Bovidae > Neotragus > Neotragus moschatus. The sequence goes on from SJYA01002253.1 coordinate 401,765, forward strand.
TAAAACATCTTAATTGTTGAATGGAATTCCATGGGTATGGTCCATTTTCACAAGAGATCAATTTAAATATAAGCATGCTTTCTCAAAAGTGTCATTTCAGTTCAGTTCAGTTCAGTTCAGCTGCTCAGTCCTGTCTGACTCTTTGCGACCCCATGGATTGCAGCACACCAGGCCTCCCTGTCTATAACCAACTCCCGAGGTTCACTCAAACTCACGTCCATCGAGTCGGTGATGCCATCCAGCCATCTCATCTTCTGTCTTCCCCTTCTCCTCCTGCCTTCTATCCCTCCCACCATCAGAGTCTTTTTCAATGAGTCAACTCTTCGCATGAGGTGGCCAAAGTATTGGAGTTTCAGCTTTAGCATCAGTCCTTCCAAAGAACACCCAGGGCTGATCTCCTTGAGAATAGACTGGTTGGATCTCCTTGCAGTCCAAGGGACTCTCAGGAGTCTTCTCCAACGCCTCAGTTCAAAAGCATTAATTGTTCAGTGCTCAGCTTTCTTCACAGTCCAACTCTCAAGAGGTGGCCAAAGTATTGGACTTTCAGCTTCAACATCAGTCCTTGCAATGAACACCAAGGACTGATCTCCTTTAGGATGGACTGGTTGGATCTCCTTGCAGTCCAAGGGACTCTCAAGAGTCTTCAACACCACAGTTCAAAAGCATCAATTCTTCAGTACTCAGCTTTCTTTATAGTCCAACTTTCACATCCATACATGACTACTGGAAAAACTATAGCCTTGACTTGACAGACCTTTGTTGACAAACTAATGTCTCTGCTTTTGAATATGCTAGCTAGGTTGGTCAAAACTTTCCTTCCAAGGAGCAAGCGTCTTTTAATTTCATGGCTGCAGTCACCATCTGCAGTGATTTTAGAGCCCCCTAAAATAAAGTCTGACACTATTTCCACTATTTCCTCATCTGTTTGCCATGAAGTGATGGAACCAAATGCTACAATCTTAGTTTTCTGAATGGTGAGCTTTAAGCCAGCTTCTGCACTCTCCTCTTTCACTTTCATCAAGAGGCTCTTTAGTTCTTCTTTACATTCTGCCATAAGGGTGGTGTCATCTGCTTAGCTGGGGTTACTGTTATTTCTCCCAGAAATCTTGATTCCAGCTTGTGCTTCTTCCAGCCCATTTCTCATGATGTAATCTGCATATGAGTTAAATAAGCAGGGTGACAATATATATCCTTGATGTATTCCTTTTCCTATTTGGAACCAGTCTGTTGTTCCATGTCCAGTTCTAACTGTTGCTTCCTGGCCTGCATACAGATTTCTCAAGAGGCAGGTAGGTGGTCTGGTATTCCCATCTCTTTCAGAACTTTCTACAGTTTGTTGTGATTCACACAGTCAAAGGCTTTGGCATAGTAAATAAAGCAGAAATAGATGTTTTTCTGGAACTCTCTTGCTTTTTCGATGACCCAGCAGATGTTGGCAATTTGATCTCTGGTTCTTCTGCCTTTTCTGAAACCAGCTTGAACATCTGGAAGTTCATGGTTCACGTATTGCTGAAGCGTGGCTTGGAGAATTTTAAACATTACTTTACTGGCCTGTGAGATGAATAATTAACATAAGACATTTAGTATGTCTCTCACAGTTAGAAAACTGCAAGGCTTTAGGAGCTCTTTGCCAGGAACAGGGCTGGAGACTAAATATCTATTTCTTATTATAAATTACAATATCACACCACCCCTATCTTCTATTCAAATATTTTACAATAACACTGTTATGAAAAGGTTTTCAGGAATGTCAGTTACATGATTAGTTGTGCTGATCAGGACACCCTTTAAATAGAGATTTAGATGTATTTATTAAAGAAGAAGAAGAAGTATTCCCTCCATCTTTAGGATGCAAATGTCCAAATCTACACCTAAGAACAATATAGTTACGAATATCTACAGCATCAGTTAGGAAATGTGATTATCATCATAGAAATGATGGAGAAAATAATGCCTAGCTTTGTGTTTCATGACATTTACAATGAAAAAAAAATGAATGATGAGTTTGAAATATGCACTGGAGCTAGCACAAATTCTTTGGTTGTGGTAGAGTGTTTCAAGCATTTTTCAAGGAAATCAACAAACTTCATAAGTATATATTTTTAAAACTTTCCCTTGTGTTATATTCTGTGAGTGCCTATAAGAGAAGTGTGCATTGACGGTAAGAGTCTATGTGGATGGTCCTTGCTGACCAACATTTCTGCTCTGGCAACTTCACCATCACTCTTTGAGTGAGTGTGTGTGTGTGTGTGTGTGTGTGTGTGTGTGTGTGCATGCATGTGTGTGTTTCAGCAAGTAATATTAAGAGTTTATGTTATAAAAATAAAAAAGTGGAAAAATCATATTGACATGAACAGTCAATATATTTGTCATTACATGATAAAGTCATAAAAAACTGGATTCTTGTCTTTTTTATTTCCTTGTTTTCTTTTCAGATTAATTATTTTATATATATCAGCCTATTAACAGTGTTTTAAAGTTTCAGGTTGTCATGTTGCATGCTAATTGTTTAAATTTTCTTCTCAGTTTATCATAGAAGGAATTCTCCCTAATGATTTCTTTTAATTTTCTTTTTTTGAATCTTTCCTTTTTGATTGAGGTATTAATTGACATGTAACACTATATTATTAGATTATTTTTAAATATATCAGTTCAGTTCAGTTGCTCAGTCATGTCTGACTCTTTGTGACCCCATGAATCGCAGCATGCCAGACCTCCTTGGCGATCACCAACTCCCGGAGTTCACTCAGACTCATGCCCATCAAGTCAGTGATGCCATCCAGCCATCTCATCCTCTGTCGTCCCCTTCTCCTCCTGCCCTCCATCCCTCCCAGCATCAGTCTTTTCCAGTGAGTCAACTCTTCACATGAGGTGGCCAAAGCACTGGAGTTCCAGCTTTACAAAGAAATCCCAGGGCTGATCTCCTTCAGAATGGATTGGTTGGATCTCCTTGCAGTCCAAGGGACTCTCAAGAGTCTTCTCCAATATCACAGTTCAAAAGCATCAATTCTTCAGCACTCAGCCTTAGTCACAGTCCAACTCTCACATCCGTACATGACCACAGGAAAAACCATAGCCTTGACTAGATGGACGTTAGTCTGCAAAGTAATGTCTCTGTTTTTGAATATGCTATCTAGGTTGGTCACAACTTTTCTTCCAAGTAGTAAGCGTCTTTTAATTTCATGGCTGCAATCACTATATACTTAACCCAGAATAATTTCACACTTTATCAGATAGTATTATAATTTAATACATAGGTTACAATCCAATTAGGGCTTCCCTCATGGCTCAGAGGTTAAAGCATCTGCCTGCAATGTGGGAGACCTGGGTTAGATCCTTGGGTCAGGAAGATCCTCTGGAGAAGTAAACGGCAACCCACTCCAGTATTCTTGCCTGGAGAATCCCATAGATGGAAAAACCTGGTGGGCTACAGTCCACAGGGTCACAAAGAGATGGACACGCTGAGCAACTTCACTTACTTAAATTCACTTACTACAATCCAATTGAGGAAATTATAGAAAATTGAAAAGTATACAGACAAAATACTGCTGAATAACTAGCATTTTTAATTTTGGCTTTCATTTGTTATTGTTCTTTGTTGTTTCCTTTGCTGTTGTTCCCATGACTGCCAACTTTATAATAACTACAACTTTAAGTCTACTGAAGTTAACACAGTAGGTTCTTTACTTGCTTCTAGGAACAAATTATATGTACAAGCATTATACTACTTAGCAAACATGTCCTTAAAAAAGAAAAAAAGTCCAAAATAGACATAGTCATGCCTGTGCATCTAAGAGTTCATGATCTGAATAACAAAAGAAAAGTACAAACTTGGAAAACAGAAAAATAGAAAAACATCTATTTCTGCTTTATTGACTATGCCAAAGCCTTTGACTGTGTGGATCACAATAAACCGTGGAAAATTCTGAGAGAGATGGGACTACCAGACCACGTGACCAGCCTCTTGAGAAATCTGTATGCAGGTCAAGAAGCAACAGTTAGAACTGGACATGGNGCACTGTTTTACTGGTTTGATCTCCTTCCTTCCCCAGTCTCCTGGGACTCAGAATCATTATTTTTTTTATTTCCTTCACATTTTTCCCTTTTTATTCCATTCACTCATTGGGGGACTTAATATTTCAAAGCCTTACTTCTTCTTTTAAAGCATTGTTTTGAAATATTTGCTGCACTTGTTACAATACTGCTTCTGTTTTAAGTTTTGGTTTTTTGGCTATGAGGCATGTGGGATTTTAGTTCCCTAACCAGGGACACAACTCTCATGCCCTGCTTTGGCAGGTGAAGTCTTAACCTTTGAACTGCAGCTTGAGTTTACTAAATTTCTATGATTTAATCAATAAGAAATGTTCTTTGTCAATGGAAAATGAATCAACTAAGGAAATCTTCTGAAAAATCTTGATTTTCAAGACTACTGTTGAATGTAATCTAGATATCAAAATGTGAATATATTTATTCCTTACTTCTCATTGAATTCCTCCTACAAATTCTATTTATTTCTATAGCAAATGGATGACTCTGGAAGATTAAAGAATAATCCTGATCAAGGGAACATAAAATAGAAAAGTAAATGATTTTTTAAAGTATTATCTTTATTATGACTCATGACAAATAAATGACAAAGCTAAGCAAAGGATTATAAGTGCCAAAGGGGGAAATGCTTTAACCAAGAAAAACAATCAGAGAAATAATTATATAAGTTTATAGCTCAAATGACTGAAACCTGCAAATTTTTGTCATCTTGTGGCCACTGTTAAGGAATTTCTCTAGCCTGCTGATGCTAGGGGTGTGTCAGAACAGGTGGTCAGAGATGGGAGTAATATCACATAATTTACCTCTGATGCTCACACCCTGGCTAGCACATTCTTTTCCCTGAATATTGAGACATGATCTTTTCTAGGTGTTTTTACATGAAAGTTTCTTTTGCCCTTCTCCAGGGATGTCTTTATTCTCTTTCATAAACCTACCTTTCTTTTTTCTATGTCCCTTTAATTTTTTCCATTATTTTGTCTGTCCTACTTTCCAAATCTTTCTAGTTTAGGGACCTCTCTCTGGGCTTGTCATTATTCATGAATATCAGCGGGATGTGAATATTTTTCACCTGGGTCCACTGTGGATAAGAAGGAGGTAGAATTTCAGATTCTGAGCGCAGAGAAACATAGAAAAACCACCCACCAGGTCTTATTTTCAAGTATAAAATGAGCTTATTGTTCTTTCTGTGCTTACAGACACAGTACAGCTCTCTAAAAGTGTAAGGACAGTTTCTTGCTAACTTTCGGTTTTTGGTGAAGCAGTGTGAAAGTGGAATGAGAGAACTTCAGAGTTTTATTCTGAAATATAAATCTTCCCTTCTAGGAAGGAGAAAGACCATCTGAATCCAAACAAAAAAGGCTTTTTGTTAGTTTTAGTCCCTTTCTTTGAATTTACTTTGCCCTCCTCAACTTAGCCATCATGATGCTGAGAACTCAACCCAAAGGTTAATCTAGAGTGTGCAGGCCATCTTCACACTTGCACAGAAAACAAGTCCAGGGGGAATCGATCTCTCTCACTATTTCACTTCATTACTGATCACTAAGCTCTCCATTACTCCCTATTCACCCTAGATTTCATCTTTCTTTCCTGTGTCTCTGTGCCTCTTCCTTCATAGGACAGAGTTCCTGCCAACTTTTACTAGGTTCCCCAAAAATTTATTTGGGATTTTCCTTTAATATGTTGGTTTTTCCAATAAGATGTTACAAATATTTTGGCCAACTCAATATCAGCTCTTCACACTGTTACTGCCATTGGTCCTCTGCCTAAAGGATTTCATAGCCACTGCTGCCTAGCCTTTGGCTGAATCATTTTCCCAGCCATGTTTGTATTTTGGTGGTGGTTGTTGTTGTTTCCCCTGAATTGGACAAACTATTGCTGTTTATCTGGAATGTGAATCTATGTTTTTGTATTCATTGGCTATGGTGTCAATTGTTCCGAATACATAAACTTAGAGTACTTAAACAGGCTTCCTCCCCATATTAGCAGTTCACTCTCCTGGCCAGAACTGGAACTGCATCCAGACCCTTGAATGTGGTCTGTCATGAGACACGTGTTGGAAATTATGGTTTGGGAGGCAGTGGCACATGAATGCTATCCCGTAGCCCAGGAAAATTAATCTCTGGGACTTGGCTGAGCATGAGAAGAAAAATTGCATGGGCAGACAGATTTTCACTGGACGTGGGAGTTCGCATCTTTTTTTTTTTTTTTTTAAGGTTTTTTTTGTGTGGGGGGGGGTGGGGGGAGTTCGCATCTTGACTAGAGCATGAGTTTGTTGCCTATGACATTGTGGTACAAGGAGGAACTTAAGTGACCACGTGGAGGCTGAAATCTCTGTGATGGCTTCACAATTCAAGATCTATCAACCCAGAATCCAAGCTTAGAAAAAAATCCTTCTCCAAATTTTCTTCCCGTTTTTGTCTGTAAAAAAATGTGCTGGTACCCGTTCACTATATTAGCATATCTTTCATGTTTCTAAGCAAGACAAAAGTAAAGCACTTAGGAAATTATCCCTGACACCGAAAAAGGACTAGATTTTCATTTTCATTAGGAACATTAAAATGGAGACCCCCATTCTACATTGTCTTTGCCCAGAAAAATAATATGGCGCGTGTGTGTGTGTGTGTGCATGAGCTCAGTCATGTTGGACTCTTTGCAAGTAGACTACAACCTGCCCCACTCTTCTGTCTATGGGCCTTCACAGGCAAGGAACTGGAGTGGGTTGCCATTTCCTTCTTCAGGGAATATTCCCAACAGAGCGATCTAACTCATGTCTCTTGTACCTTCTGTATTGGCAGGAGGGATGTAATGAAAAGATCTTAAATGTACTCTGTGGATGTTAAGTTGTTCAGTCCTTTCTGACTCTTTGTGACCCCATGAACTGCAGCACACTAGGCTTCCCTGTCCTTCACTATCTCCCAGAGTTTGCTCAACCTCATGTCTATTGAGTAGATGACATCATACAACCGTCTCATCCTCTGTTGCTTCCTTTTCCTCCTGCCCTCAATCTTTCCCAGCATCAGGGTCTTTTTCAATAAGTCAGGTCTTCGTATAAAGTAGCCAAACCATTGGAGCTTCAGCTTCAGCATCAGTCCTTCCAATGAATATCAGGGTTGATTTCCTTTAGGATGGACTAGTTTGATCTCCTTGCAGTCCAAGGGACTCTCAAGAGTCTACTCCAACACCACAGTTCAAAAGGACCAACTCCTCAGTGCTTAGCCTTCTTTATGGTCCAACTGTCACATCCATACATGACCACTGGAAAAACTACAGCTTTGACAACACATACCTTTGTCAGAAAAGTGATATCTTTTGTTTTTAATATGCTGTCTAGGTTTTTCATAGCTATTCTTACAAGGAGCAAGCCTCTTTTAATTTCATGGCTTCAGTCACCATCCACAGTGATTTTGGAGCTCAAGAAAATAAAGTTTGTCACTGTTTCCATTGTTTCCCCATCTATCTGCCATTAAGTGATGGGACTGGATGTCATGATCTTCATGTTTTAAATGCTGCACTTTAACCTAATTTTTTGTTGTTTCACTCTCTTCTTTCACCTTCATCAAGAGGCTTTTTAGTTCCTCTGCACTTTCTGCCATTAGGATGGTGTCATCTGCCTATATGAGGTTATTAATATTTCTCTGTGTAATCTTGGTTCCAGCTTGTGATTCATCCAACCTGGCATTCTGCATGAGGTAATCTGCATATAAGTTAAATAAGCAGGATGACAATATACAACTGTGATGTACTCCTTTTCCAAGTTTGAACCATTCTGTTGTTCCATGTCCAGTTCTATTACTTCTTGACCTGCATACAGGTTTCTCAGGAGGCAGGTCAAATGCTCTGGCATTCCCATCTCTTTAAGGATTTTCCACAGTTTGTTGTCATCCATACAGTTAAAGTCTTTAGTGTAGTCAATGCAACAGATGTTTTTCTAGAATTCCATTGCTTTTTTTTTTTTTTTTTTAATGATCCAACAGATGTTATACTCTAACATGTATCAAAACTATCTTTGGACTTATTCTGATTTATTGGAGAAATCATATCCCTCTGAAAGCTAAATAATAATTCTGGGCAATTATGTAGAACTTTATAGCAATGATAATGAAATGACACAGGAAAGAATCGTATTATAAGAATAAACAGTGATGGCCTTTGTGGTTAAATAAATGTGTCAGGATTGCTTTTTCAGAGGTACTGAAAATCTCTCCCTCTCTTGAGAATAAAAATTCCTGCTGCAGGTAAGATTGATCCTCTCCCTCGAGTGGATGCAGCACTCAAATCAAAGACTGCAGAGCTGAATTTCATGTATTTAAATTCTGTTTCTGCTACTTAAAGACTGTATGTGAAAAAGGAAATGACACATTGTACTATGTCTCCGTTTTCTCATCTACCTTGTGGAAATAACAATTACACCCACTTAAGAAGTTACTAAAAACACTAAACATATTAATATAAAAAAATATGGAGACCAGTACCTGGAAATATTAGTATTGATTTTCAGTTGTTGTCAACATAATTCCTACTATATCACTCAATCAAGGCATGTTCATTGAAAACCAAGTCATACCAGGAGGTAATAATAGTAGATTAATGACTGAATTTTGTTTCTATCTATGAGGAGTATCTTGAGGAAAATAGCATTTGAGAGGAAAAAAAAAAAAAAAAAGAAGAGGGGAGAATGCTAGCATAAGGGAGGAAGAATAATATTTATTCAGTACTTAAGCTCTGACATTTTTCATACCCTATGGCATTTTCCCTCAAACCAGCATTAGTAATAGCTCAGCTTTGCATAAGTAGTAGTGGCAGAAGAGGAATTAGAACAACTTTACTTATTATTAAATATAGTGTTCTTGAAAGAAAAGAGAAAGAGAAGAAAACAAGTAAACACAGTTATTTTAAGCAGAGCTTATAACAGCAACAACTAATGTGACCAAATTTAGTAAACAACTGTTTAAAATTCACTTTGCTGATATGTACTATCCACCTCTTCTAGTTGTATCCTTTGTTTAAAAAAAAAAGTGCATAATGGCTTCTTTTCTGATTGATGATTCATTCTGTTAATATTTTTTTTATATGTTTACAAATTCTTCAGTTGTTTTCTGCTGCTCAATTCAGTTTAGTTTGTTCAGTCACTCAGTCATGTCTGACCCTTTGCGACCTCATGAATTGCAGCAGGCCAGGCCTCCTTGTCCATCACCAACTCCCGGAGTTCATGCAGACTCACTTCCATCGAGTCGGTGATGCCATCCAGCCATTTCATCCTCTGTCGTCCCCTTCTCTTCCTGCCCCCAATCCCTCCCAGCATCAGAGTCTTTTCCAATGAGTCAACTCCTCCCATGAGGTGGCCAAAGTACTGGAGTTTCAGCTTTAGCATCATTCCTTCCAAAGAAATCCCAGGGTTGATCTCCTTCAGAATGGACTGGTTGGATCTCCTTGCAGTCCAAGAGACTCTCAAGAATCGTCTCCAGCACCACAGCTCAAAAGCATCAATTCTTCTGTGCTCAGCCTTCTTCACAGTCCAACTCTCACATCCATACATGACTACTGGAAAAATCATAGCCTTGACTAGGCGGACCTTTGTTGGCAAAGTAACGTCTCTAGTTTTGAAAATGCTATCTAGGTTGGTCATTACTTTCCTTCCAAGCAGCAAGCGTCTTTTAATTTCATGGCTGCAATCACTATCTGCAGTGATTTTGAAGCCCCGAAAAATAAGATCTGACACTGTTTCCACTGTTTTTCCATCTATTTGCCATGAAGTGATGGGACTAGATGCCATGATCTTCGTTTTCTGAATGTGGAGCTTTAAGCCAACGTTNCTCCTTGCCGTCCAAGGGACTCTCAAGAGTCTTCCCCAAACAAACACTTAGCATAGTCAAAAATAATAAAACAAAGGTAAAGTCTTTGAGAAGTTCTCCCAGGAAAGCAACTATCTTAACTTTAACATGGCTTTCTCAATGACTGATAACAGCCCTCTCACTTTATTCCCTGTGATGATTTGTTGCAGAAACTTTGCAGTGCAAAGCCCAGTGCAAAGAGCCAAAATTACACTTTTTGTGAGGCAAGTATGATATTTAAAGGAAATCACAAAGTATGGAGCTAGCACAGAAAGGAAAAAGTAGGGAATCAGAAGGACTCTCTTGAAAAGATGCTTTTGATAGATGAAGGCTATGATCTGAATTGTGTCTCTCCTACCAAATTTATGTTGTATCCTAACCCGCAGAGGTGATGGTATTGATAAGTGGGACCTTTGGGAGGTATTTCAGTCATGAGGGTGGCATCCCCAGGAACGGGACTAGTGCCCTTATAAAAGAGACTCCAGAGAGCTCCTAGCCCATTCCTTCATGTGGGGACGGTGAAAAACTGCTAAGTCTCAACTGGGAAGTGGTTCCTCAGCAAACACCACATCAAATCTGCTGGCACCTTGATCTTGGACGTCTTAGCCTCCAGTGCTATGAAAAAGCAACTTCTGTTGGTTGTAAGCCACCTAGTCTATGGTATTTTGCTAAAGCAACCCAAACAGGCTGGGGTGATGAGTGAAAAGTTTTCTAGGTAGAAAACGTGAAACGGGTATTTCAGACAAAAAAAAAATNGGCCTGGCATGCTGCGATTCATGGAGTCACAAAGAGTTGGACACAACTGAGTGACTGAACTGAACTGAATGTAAATATGAAATTTTAAAAGTATGTTTAGTAAATTGGCCTTTGGTAAAGAGTAATGGTAAACAGCTCATTAAGCTGTTTTTTCAGTTTTGTTAACTATTCCAGCAAATAATTTAAAACGTTAATGAAAATATCTCAACTGTAGTTAATGACCTTTATTATGAATTAATTTATCTTGAGTATTTTTAAAAGTTAAATGATGTTCTAATTCTTAAAGACTAGTAAACCTCAAATAAATATCTTTGAATGTGGAATATAGCTCTTCATTTACTGTCTTCTCACATATAACATACCCAGAAGGATGCTGTTGACTTTTTTGTTTTTCTTGATAAGAAGCTTATAAATACTTGCTTAACTACTTTTCCTCAAATTAGCAAGACAGAAGAAGTATGTAGGTAAGCCATAGGCAAGGACTAAAGGCCAACCTTTTAATTGAAAAATATGTATAATTGTACTCTTATCACAATCTTCCCAGTTCTAAAATGAAGGAAGCTTAGATGAGGCAAGATATTTGCATTTCAAGAAGCCCTGTCTCTTGCCTTTCTCTCCAACCTCATTTGCCTCTACTCTTATTTGGAGAAATTTTTATAGTGTCAAACTGTTGTATATTTTTTTCACTTTTTTATACTGTTTCTTGCTTAAAATATTTATTCATCCACCTTTGCCCCATCAGTAAGTACGTGCTGTGAATGCTAAGTGATTTCAGTTGTATCTGACTCTTTGCGACTCTACGGACCGTAGACCACAAGGCTACTCTGTCCATGAAATTCTCCAGGCAAGAATACTAGAATGGGTTGTTGTGCCCTCCTCCAGAGGATTTTCCAGACCCAGAAATGGAACTCAGGTCTCTTATGTCTACCTGCATTGGCAGGTGGGTTCTTTACCACTCTCACCACCTGGGAAGCCCAGTAAGTGACTATTCATTCCTTATTATTACTTATTCATTCTTAAAAAAAAAAAGACACCTTATTTTATATTGGAATATAGATGATTAAAAATGTTATGACAGTTTCAAGTGGACAGCAAAGGGACTCAGCCATATTATACATGTATCTGTTCCCCCTCAAATTCCCCTCCCATCCAGGCTACAACATAACATTGAACAGAGTCCTCTGTGCTATATAGTATGACCTATCCATTATCCATTTAAATATAGCAGTGTATACATGTCCATTCCAAACTCCCAAAGTATACCTTTCCCCCATCCCTCAACAGGCAACCACACATTCATTCCCTAAATCTATGAGTCTGTTTCTGTTTTGTAAATAAGTTAATTTGTATAATTTCTTTTTAGATTCCACATATAAAGGATGTTATGCATGTACCCCAATGTTCACTGCAGCATTGTTCACAACAGCCAGGAAATAGAATCNCTGACTCATTTGAAAAAACCCTGATGCTGGGAGAGATTGGGGCAGGAGGAGAAGGATATGACAGAGGATGAGATTGTTGGATGGCATCACCGACCCAATGGACATGGGTTTGAGTGGACTCTGGGAGTTGGTGATGGACAGCGAGGCTTGGTGTGATGCGGTTCATGGGATCGCAAAGAGTCGGACATGACTGAGCGACTGAACTGAATTGAACAGATGTCAAATCAGGTGGAAATCACTATCAGCATAAACAAGTAACACTAACAATAACTATACATTCTAATATCAGATAATAAGTGCACTGATGTCTAATAAAATCAATTAAGTGATGAAGTATTGCCCAATGACTATTCTACACAGAGTATCAGGGAGGGCTTCTCTAAGGAGGTGAATATTTGGACATAAACATAAATAATGCAGGAAGTTAAAGCAAATGAATACAAGAAAAGTCATTCTGAGTTGTCACAGCAAGTATAATACTATAGCTTGAATAATGTAAGAAAAAATTCTAATTTGAAGTATTCTCATAATTTCAGTCTGTTGATTAGAATAAGAAAGTTCTTTTAAATTATTTTGGGTTTTTATCATTATTTCTAGTTCCATTCTCTCACCCTCTTCCTACCATAATTGCTTCTACTGTCAAGCAGAGATTACACCAACTGGCAATAATTCTACCACAAATGTTTGATATAACTTGCTAGTAAAACCACTTGTACCTGGAGACCTATTTTATAGAGGCTTTTTAATTATAGACTAAATTTCTTTCATAGCTATATAATGTTCAGATTACTCCTTCTTGAGTGAATTTTAGTGAAATTCCTTTCTTGAGTGAAATTTAGTCTGAAGAGTTGTCCTAGTTCTTTTAAATTGTTAAATTTATGGGCATGGAGTTGTTATTAGTATTTGCTTATTACCCTTTCAGGGTCTAGATAGTAGTTATGTCTTTTACAAAATGCCTGATATTTATAATTAATATTTTCCCTTTTTATGTCTTTGTCAATGTAGCTTCCTTGGGCTCCAACATCACTGTGGACTGCAGCCATGAAAATAAAAGACACTTGTTCCTTGAAAGAAAAGCTATGACAAAACTAGGCAGCATATTAAAAGGCAGAGACATCACTTTGTCAACAAAGGTCCATATTGTCAAAACTTTGGTGTTTCCAGTAGTCATGTAAGGATGTGAAAGTTGGACCATAAAGAAGGCTGTACTTGAGACAGCAAAAGAGACACAGATGTATAGGACAGCCTTTTGGACTCTGTGGGAGAGGGAGAGGGTGGGATGATTTGGGAGAGTGGCATTGTAACATGTATGATATCATAAGTGAAATGAATCACCGGACAAGGTTCGATGCAGGATGCAGGATGCTTGGGACTGATGCACGGGGATGATCCAGAGAGATGGTATGGGGTGGGAAGGGGGAGGGGGGGATGGGATTGGGAGCTCATATACACTTATGTCTGATGCATGTCAATGTATAGCAAAATGAATACAGTATTGTAAAGCAAAACAAACTAAAAAATAAAGATAAAATTTAGAAAAAAAAAAAAAAAGAAGAAGAAGCTGAGCACCAAAGAATTGATGCTTTTGAACTGTGGTTCTGGAGAAGATTCTTAAAGGTCCTTTGGACTTCAAGGAGATCAAACCAGTCAATCCTAAAAGAAATAAGCACTGAATATTCATTGGAAGGACTGATGCTAAAGTTTAAACTCTAATACTTTGGCCACCTGATGTGAAAATACTTGAGTAAACTGGGAGATAGTGAAGCGGGAAAGCCTGGTGTGTACTGTCCAAGGGGTGGCAAGAGTTGGACATGACTGCGTGAGTGAACAGAAGTGTAGCTTGGAGGTATATCAATTTAGTGATTAAAAAAAAATCAGCTTTTGTTTTCATTAATTTCCTTGTTTTGTGTTTTTGTTTCTTCTTTTTATTATATTCCTCTTTTCTTTAGGTTTAAGTTAATTTTTTTCTATTTTATTTAATTAGAAGCTTAAGGTAAATTTTTCTTCTTTTCTAATATTAGTTACAATACTATGCTGTAAATTACTTTCTAGGTTTTGCTTTATATTTGTGGCACATATTTTCATATGTTGCATTTAATTTTTCCTTAGTTGAATGTGGATAGAGGATAGATAGGTATGTGGGTAGTTATGTAGGTTGGTAGAAAGATTTAAAGTTTTTTGAAATTGATTCTTTGAAACTTGAATTATTTAGAATTGTATTTTAAAATTTGTTAAACAATTGTGGATTTCCCAGATATATTATTATTACTTAATTTTAGTTTGTTTTTATAACCTGAGACCATTTTTTATATAATTTCTATTCTCTTAAAGTTATATTTTATTACAAAGATATAGTCTATCTTGATTGATGTTCCATGCACAGTAAAGACAGGTGTATATTCTACCATTATGTGAAGTATTCTATAAATGTTGATTACATTAAGTTGCTTGATAGTGTTTTTTATGAAGTTTTTCATTGATTACTGAGTTTTTCATTAATTAATACACTGTGAGTACTGAAGTTAATTTGTCACTTCAGATCTATCAGTGTTTATCTCATGCATTTTTATTTACTCTTGCCATGTGTTATATATCTGTTATATATTATTTGAGAAAGCACTCCTTTATTATTACACAAGTACTTTTTATCTGTGAAAATAGTCTACATTTAGAAATTAATATAACTATTCCAGTTTTCTTTCAGTCAGTATCTGCATGGCATTTTTTTCTCTAATCTTTTTACTTTTATATTCTAATTTTGTTTATATTTAAATGTGATTCTGGTAGACACAATATAAGTGGATCTTGGTTTTTTATCTAGTCCAATAATCTATGTCTTTGAACTGGTATGTTTATTTGGACCATTTACCTATTTTTAATACACAGGCACACCTCATTGTATTGCACTGTGCTTTATTGTGCTCCTCAGACATCGCATTTTTTTGTTTGTTTTAATACTTCTGTATTTATTTATTTATTTATTTTTACTTTATTTTACTTTACAATACTGTATTGGTTTTGCCATACATCAACCTGAATCCACCATGGATGTACATGAGTTCCCAATCCTGAACCCCCCTTCCACCTCCCTCCCCATATTCAAGACTTTTTTTTTTTTAACAAGTCAAATGTTTATGGTAACCCCATATCTAGCAAGTCAACTGGTGCAAATTTTCCAACAGCTTCTGTGTCTCTGTGTCATATTTTGTATTCTTATATTTCAAACTTTTAATATTACATTGGTTATGATGCTCTGTGATCATTGATCTTTGATGTTACTATTGTAATCGGTAGGAGGGGGTCTGTTCATGAACCATGCCCATACAAGATGACAAACTTAATCCATAAATGTGTGTGCCGTCTACTCCACCATCTGGCCATTTTCCAAATCTCTCTCCCTCTCTTCAATCTCCCTATTTCGTGAGACACAACGGTACTGATATTAGGCCAGTTAATAACCTTACAATGGCCCCTAGGTGTTCAACTGAAAGAAAGATTCACATGTTTCTCACTTTAAATCAAAACCTAAAAATGATTAGGCTTAGTGAGGACAGAATGTTGAAAGCCAAAACAGACACTAGACCTCTTGCACCAAATGACTAGCCAAATTGTGATGACAAGGAGAATTTTTTGAAGGAAATTGAAAACATTACTCCATGACCATGCAAGTGATAAGAGGAAAGAGCCTGATTGGTGATATGAGAAAGTGTTAGTGGTCTAGACAGATGATCAAACTAACTGAAACATTCTTTTAAGGCCAAAGCTTGATCCAGAGCAAGACTGTAACTCCCTTCAATTCTATGAAGGCTGGGAACAGTGAGGAAGCTATAGAAAAGTTTGAAGTTCATGAAATTTAAAAAAAAAAAAAAACCATCTTCATAACATAAAAGTGCAAGATGAAGAAGCAAGTGCTGGTGTACAGAATCTAGAAAAAATGGTATTGAAGAATTCATTTACAGGGCAACAGTGGAGAAACAGACATAGAGAATAGACTTATGGACATGGAGAGAGGGGAGGAGAGGGTGAGATGTATGGAAACAGTAACTTGGAAACTTACATTACCATATATAAAGTAGATAGCCAACCAGAATTTGCTGTGTGGCTCAGGAAACTCAAACAGGAGCTCTGTATCAGCCTAGAGGGGTTGGATGGGGAGGAAGATGGGAGGGAGGGCCAAAAGGGAGGGGATATATGTAAACCTATGGCTGGTTCATGCTGAGGTTTGACAGAAAAGAGCAAAATTCTGCAAAGCAATTATCCTTCAATAAAAAATAAATTAATTAAAACAAAAAGTACTGGTGTAAAGCAGCAGTAAGTTATCCAGAAGATCTAGCTAAGATTGTTAATGAAGGTGGTTACACTAGACAACAGATTTTCAATGTATACAAAACAACTTTCTACTGGCAGATGTCATCTAGGACTTTCACAGCTAGAGAGAAATCACTGCTTGTCTTCAAAGCTTCAAAGGACAGGGTGAATCTATAGTAAGGGGCTAATGCAGCTGGTGACAATGAGTTGAAGCCAGTGCTCATTTACCACTCTGAAAATCCTAGGATCCTTAAAAGAATTACGCTAAGTCTATCCTGCCCATGATCTATAAATAGAACAGTAAAACCTGTATAACAGCACATTCATTTCCAAGATGATTTACTGCTTACACCTACTGCTCAGAAAAAGATTTCTTTTAAAACATTACTGTTCATTGACAATGCACCTGGTCACCCAAAAGCTCTGATGGAAATGTATAAGATTAATGTTTCCATGCCTGCTAACACAACACTCATTCTGTTGGTTCACAGATCAAGAGGTAGTTTTAAATTTCACGTCTTATTGTTTAAGAAATCCATTTTGTAAAGCCACAGCTGCCATAGAGAGTGATTAGTGATTCCTCTGATAAATCTTGGCCAAGTAAATTGAAAATCTTCTGGAAAGGATTTAGCTTCTAGACACCATAAGAACAATCAGGATTCATGGGAAGAGGTCAAATATTAACATTAACAAGAATTTGGAAGAAGTTGGTTTCAGCTCTCATGGATGACTTTGAGGAGTTCAAGACTTAATCAAAAAAAAAAAAGGAACTATAGATGCAGTAGAAACAGAAAGAGAACTAAAATTAGAGCCTGAAGAGGAGCCTGAGTTGCTGCAACCTTATGATAAAACTTGAAGGACAAGAAGTTGCTTCTTAAGTATGTGCAAAGAAAGTGGTTTCTTGAGATGGAAACTACTCCTGGTGATAATTCTGTGAAGATTATTGAAATGGCAACAAAGGATTTAAATATTACATAAACTTAGTTGACAAAGCAGCAGCAGAGATTGAGATTATTGACTCCAAATTTGACAGAATCTCTACTGTCAATCTCTAAAATGCTATCATACAGTATCACAGGCTACAGAGAAATTCTTTGTGAAAGGAAGGGTCAGTGTGGATATGGCAAACTCCAAGACTATGCATTTTAAGAAATTGTCTCAGGCACCCTAACCTTCAGCAACCACCACCCTAATCAGTCAGAAGCCATCAATACCAAGGCAAGACTTTCCAACAGCAAAAGATTATGACTTGATGAAGGCTCAGATGGTTAGTTTTCTTAGAAGTAAATTTTTTTTTTTCAAATTTAGGTATGTACATTGATTTTTAGACATAATATATTGCTTATCTAATAGACTATAGTATAGTGTAAACATAATTTCCATGTGCATTGGGAAGCCAAAAACATGGTGTAATTTGCTTTATTACAGTGGTCTGGAACTGAACCCACAATATCCCTGATGTTTGACTGTAACAACTTTATTGAGACATAACTCAAACAGACACAAAGCTTATAATTCATAATTGAAGTAAATCTACCACCTTTCTACATATGCTCTATTTTAATATTTATTTTTCATTTCTTTTAACTAACTTGTTTTCCCCCCATCTCTGGACTTAATTTAGCATTTTAATGATTCTATCTCACATCCCTACTGACTAATTTTTATATTTTAAAAAGTTTAATGCATTGTCTTATATCTCACAATATACATTTTTAATAACTTGGGTCTACTATCAAATAATATTATACTATTTCATATATAAAAGAAAGTCCTTAAAACTACACAATGGCAATTTTCCTTGATGTAATTTCTGCTATATTTGTCATATATATTTACTTTTACATGTGCTATAAAGAAAACACATGGCTACTAACTTTGCTTTAAAAAGTCAGTTATTAATTAGAGCAACTAAGGTAAGTAAAAATAATTCATTTTATTGAATATTAATTTATGTTTTCAAAATTCATTTCTCTCTTGGAACCTTGTTCCAAGTTTTAAATTTATATGCAACTATTTCCTGAAGAATTTCTTTTAACATTTCTTATAGAGTATGGAAAATTCTGAAAGAGATGGGAATACCAGACCACCTTACTTGCCTCTTGAGAAACCTATATGCAGGTCAGGAAGCAACAGTTAGAACTGGACATGGAACAACAGACTGGTTCCAAATAGGAAAAGGAGTGCGTCAAGGCTGTATATTGTCACCCTGCTTATTTAACTTATATGCAGAGTACATCTTGAGAAATGCTGGGCTGGAAGATGCACAAGCTGGAATCAAGATTGCTGGGAGAAATATCAATAATCTTAGACGTGCAGATGACACCACCCTTATGGCAGAAAGTGAATAGGAACTAAAAAGCCTCTTGATGAAATTGAAAGAAGAGAGTGAAAAAGTTAGCTTAAAGCTCAACATTCAGAAAACTGAGATCATGGCATCTGGTCCCATCACTTCATGGGAAATAGATGGGGAAACAGTGGAAACAATGTCAGACTTTATTTTTCAGGGCTCCAAAATCACTGCAGCTGGTTATTACAGCCATGAAATTAAAAGACGCTTACTCCTTGGGAGGAAAATTGTGACTAACCTAGATAGCATATTAAAAAGCAAGTTGATGTATGACAAAACCAATACAATATTGTAAAGTAATTAACCTCCAATTTAAGAAAAAAAAAAAAAAGCAGAGACATTATTTTGCCAACAAAGATCTGTCTAGTCAAGGCTATGGTTTTTCCAGTGGTCATTTATGGATGTCAGAGTTGGACTGTGAAGAAGGATGAGCGCCAAAGAATTGATGCTTTTGAACTGTGGTGTTGGAGAAGACTCTTGAGAGTCCCTTGGACTGCAAGGAGATCCAACCAGTTCATCCTAAAGGAGATCAGTCCTGAGTGTTCACTGGAAGGACTGATGCTGAGGCTGAAATTCCAATATTTTGGTTACCTCATGAGAAGAGTTGACTCATTGGAAAAGACCCTGATGCTGGGAGGGATTGAGGGCAGGATGAGAAGGGGACGACAGAGGATGAGATGGCTGGATGGCATCACGGACTTGATGGACATGAGTCTGAGTGAACTCCTGGAGCTGGTGATGGACAGGGAGGCCTGGCGTGTTGTGATCCATGGGGTTGCAAAGAGTCAGGCACGACTGAGTGACTGAACTGAACTGAACTGATAGGGTGGTCTATTGGTAATATTTTCTCCCAATCCTTGTTTGCCTGAAAATTTTCTTGGAATATTTTTTCTGGGTATAAATTTCTGGACTGAAAGTTATATTTACATATATATGCAAAACCCAGAAAACTGAAAAAATCAAATCTGGTGTGGATATGGGGCAACAGGAACTCTAGTCATTCTTGATGCAAATTCAAAATGATATGGTTACTCTGGAAGACAATTTGGCATATATATATGTGTGTGTGTGTGTGTGTGTGTGTGTGTGAAATCACTTTGCTGTAAACCTAAAACTGATACAACATTGTAAATTAACTGTTCTCCAATTTTAAAAAATGATATAAAACAATCCCATATATACTTCTTTTAAAACGGAATTCTTAATTTATTTTTGGTATGAATTTCTCCCTAATAGTAACATTTCTGGACATATATAATCTCAATTGGCAAAATGAAGAGAATAAAGTATACCATAAAGAGAAGTGAGTTTTCGGATATCAGGGAAGAAATTACTGGTCAATTTAAGCAGTTACAGAGTAGTTTTATATGTTTTTATAAATAAGAAAAAATGGTAAAATAGTTGATGTTTCCTTGGTGCTTTGTTAATAAGCACTGATAAAGATAATTTATCAGTGTCTATCATAAATCTGTACTGATGCTTATCAATTTTGAAAGAAAACCAAATTAGCAACTCAGCAAAACTTATTTAAATAACTTGTTACCTAACCATAAATAAAAACAACTAGGTCTTTACAAAATATTTTCATTGTGATTAATTTCAAGGATAGTAATTTGGAGAACTCACTTTAAGAACACAGTTTCTTCCTTCTAAGGCCTTTCAAAATCATTCTTGTAAGCTCATAATGAAATGAAAAAAAGTTATAGGCTTATAATAAAATGTCACTAACAATTTTGCTTCTTTGACAATGTTCCAGTGTTATGTATAAATAAAGTACTATATGTGTGGTCCCATCATTGTGAGTCTCAACTTGACCCAAATTTCAATACAATTTGTTTTTATTTTATGTATATTCCCTTTCTACTATTGCATTTTGTATAATCCACCTAGAGTAACTTTTACTTAAATTTTCTTCATTGATTGTCCCGTGCTTAGTCACTCAGTCATGTCCGACTCTTTACAACCCAGTGGACTGTAGCATGCCAGGCTCCTCTGTCCATGGGGGTTTTCCAGGCAAGAAGACTGGAGTGGGTTGCCATGCCCTCATCCAGGGGATCTTCCCAACCCAGGGATCAAACCCAGGTCTCCTACACTGCAGGTGGATTCTTTATTGTATGAGCCACCAGGGAAGCTCAAGAATACTGGAGTGGGTAGCCTATCCATATTGATTAAATATACACAATTGCTTATTTTGGAAACAGTGTCAATAAAAAGAATATAAGGTTACTGATATATAGTGACACATTTAAAAATTTACTATGATTAAACCCAAATATCTAATAATTTAAGTGAAATGGATATTTATAGCATGCTTTTAGATATTTAGATATATTAAATATATTATTATAATTATATATAACATGAATATTCTGAAAATTACCAAAATATCAAATAATTGATACCGAATCTTTTTACATTTTGTGCCAAATGTTAAAAATGGCTTTATTCATAATTAGGAAAATAGAGAGGCAATACAAATATCCATCAACTGGTTAAGTACATAACTATGCTTTATACATACAACTGAACACTACTCACCAATAAAAATGCACAAAGCACAAACATTGTATATAAAATAACATAAATCAGAATATTTATGTTATATATAATTATCTTATTATATAGAAGCTAGATGAAGCACAAACTGGAAGCAGGACTGCCAGGAGAAATATCAACAACTGCAGATATGCAGATGACACCACCCTTATGGCAGAAGGTGAAGAGGAACTGAAGAGCCTCATGATGAAAGTGAAAGAGGAGAGTGAAAACGTTGGCTTAAAACTCAACATTCAGAAAATGAAGGCCATGGCATCTGGTCCCATCACTTCATGGCAAATAGATGGGGAAACAATGGAAACAGTGACAGACTTTATTTTCTTTGACTCCAAAATCACTGCAGATGGTGACTTCAGCCATGAAACCCAGAGGGATGGGACGGGGAGGGATGAGGGAGAGGTGTTCAGGATAGGGAACACATGTATACCTGTGGCAAATTCATGTTGATGTATGGCAAAACCAATACAATATTGTAAAGCAGTTAACCTCCAATTAAAATAAATAAATTTATATTTAAAAAAAGATGCTTGCTCTTTGGAAGAAAAGCTATGAACAACCTAGACATCATATTAAAAAGCAGAAACATTAATTTGCCAACAAAGTTCTGTCTCGTCAAAACTGTGATTTTCCAGTAGTCATGTAAGGATGTGTGACTTGGGCCATAAAGAAGGCTGAATGCCCAAGAACTGATGCTTTTGAGCTGTGGTGTTGGAGAAGATTCTTGAGAGTCCCGTGGACTGCAAGGAGATCAAACCAGTCAATGATAAAGGAAATCAATCCTGAATATTCATTAGAAGGACTGATGCTGAAGCTCCAATACTTTGGCCACCTGAGGTGAAGAACTGACTCATTAGAAAAGACCTTGATGCTAGAAAAGACCAAAGGCAGGAGGAGAAGGAGACAATAGAGGATGAAAGGGTTGGATGGCATCATTGACTCAATGGACATGAGTTTGAGCAAACTGTGAGATGGTGATGGACAGGGAAGCCTGGTGTGCTGCAGTTCATGGGGTTGCATAGAGCTAGACACAACTGAGCGACTGAATAACAACAATTTATAATAGTCAAGACATGGAAACAACTCTAATGCTCATGAACAGACATTGGCTTAGAAAGATGTGGTGTATACATATACATGTATATATATATATTTAAAACAATGTGATATTATATATATATATATATATGGAATTTTACTCAGTCTTTAAAAAAAGAATAAATATTTCCATTTCAAGCAAAATTGATGGACCTAGAAATATTACACTAAGTGAAGTAAGTCAAACAAAAGAAACAAATACCGTGTGATGTCATCTACATGTGGAGACTAAGAAATAATACGAATGATTCTATATACAGAACAGAAAGTGAATCACAGACATAGGAAACAAACCTTAGGGTTACCAAAGGGGAGAGGGAGGGAGAGGTAATTAGGAGTCTGGGATTAGTGGATACAAGTCACTATGCTTAAAATAGATAAGAAAAAAGGACTTAATTTTTAACTAGGGAACCATATTCAATATCTTACAGTAACCTAAAATATAATGTAATCTGAAATAGATATAGCTAAATGTATAAATATATATGTAGCTGAATCACTATGCTGTGCCACTGAAACTAATACAGTATAATACATCAATTATATTTCATTTAAGAAAGAAATAGAAAATGCTTAAGGAGAATGCAATAAAGCTAATGTAAATCTTGATTTTGGTGTTATTTATAGCTCATAGAGTTTGTACAAAAGTATATGAATTTTATTGTATTAAATTAGACTTTTAAATGTAAAAATTTATGATGTGAACTAACAACAAAAAACAATGAATTATAAATAGGATGTCTACATAAAAGTACATAAAAGTACAAATTCACCAAGAAGTTGGAAAATGGTTAATTAGGTATTATCCCAGTAGTATGTTTACCACTTAAGACCATGCTGTTAATAATTGACCTGCCTACAAATAAGCTATGGTATATAAAAGGTACCAATATAATTAATTTTCGCTTTCCAGGTGGCGCTAATGGTAAAGAATCTACCTGCCAATGCAGGTAGAGACACAAGTTCCACCCCTGGGCTGGGAAGTTCCCCTGCAGAAAGGCATGGCAAGCCACTCCAGGATTCTTGTCTGGAGAATACATGGACAGAGGAAACTGGTGAGCTACCATCTACAGGATCACAAAGACTGGAACATGACTGAAGCAACTTAGCATGCACACATACCTTAGCAGGAAAGAGATGGCACATTCAAATAGGTTCACTGAGTAGTGTTGGCTAAAGGAACTATTTATGAAGATGTTGGCAGTTAGGAGAAATAAACAAGGGAAGACAGGGTTTTCCAGGAGGGAGCTACAGCATGAAATTGTCATCCCAAAGTAAAAAGGAACAAGAGGAAAGAGTATCTTTGAACCCAGCAAAAGATGCAGTCACAGTAGCATCAGTTATAGTGGCTGAGGTGCACATCCATCTGAGAGCAGCTGTAGCCTTCAAGGGAGAAGCAGAGCCACAGCCTCATGTGGGGGGAAGACCAGGATGAAACACCTTACCTTTACTCTTCTCTTTTTCTTAAGGTTTCGGTATAATGCACACAAACAATTGCACAGATACAATAAATACATTTTGGACTTAGGTCCAAACTCATGATACCATCACCATAATCAAGGCACTAAACACATCTGTCACTTCCAAAAATCTCCGTGTGCTTGTGTTTGTGTGTGTATTTTGTGGCCAGAATACTTAACTTTATGTCTACCCTCTCAATAAGTTTTGAGGTACACAATATTATACTGTTAATTCTAGGCACTGTGTTTTACAGCATTCCTCTAGAACTTACTCATCTTCCATAACTGAAACTTTATACCCACTAAGCAAGAAATCCTATTTCCCATTCTGCTCCTTGGAAATCACCAGTCTATTCTCTGCCTCTAAGACTCTGTTTCAGATCCTATATAAGTGGACACATGCAGTATTTTTCTGTGACTGGCTCATCTCACATAGCGTGAAATCATCTGGAGCCACCCATGTTGACATAAATAGTAACATCTTTTTTTTTCTTTTTTTTTTTAACACTGAATAACACCCCTGTGCACATGTAACATATGGCACATTTTCTTGATTCATCTGTTGACAGACACTCTGACTGCTTCTGTATCTTAGCCATTGTGACTACTGCTACTATGAACACAGGGGTATAGATATCTCTCTGAAATTCTAATTTCAATTCCTTTGGATATATACCCAGACACAGCATTGCTGGATTCCATAGTGGTTACAGTTTTGTTTTGAGAAACTTTGTTGCCCATAGTGGCCAACACCATTTTACACTCCCCAAAACAATGTATATGTTTTCTAATTTCTCTACGTCCTCACCAGTGCTTATCATTTGTGGGTTTTTTGTCTTTTATTTTTTATAATAGGTATTCTAACAGGTGTGAGGTGATAGCTCATGTGGATTGATTTTCATTTCTCTGGTAATTAGTGATGTCAAGCACCTTTTCATACACTTCTGGGCCAAGTGTATGTCTTCTTAGAGAAACAGTTATTTAAGTTATTTGCCTATTTTTAGGTCAAAATATTTGTATTTTTTGTCATTGAGTTGTAAGAGATTCTTATAAACTTTGCATATTAATCCCTTATTAGATATATGATTGCAATTGTTTATTATTCCACAGCTTGCCTTTTCAGTGTGTTGATTATTTGCTGTATAGAAGCTTTTAGTCTGATGCAGTCCCACTTGTCTAATTTTAGTTTTGTTTGTACTTTTGGTGTTAAATCCAAGAGACTATTAACAACACGAAAGTCAAGAAGCTTTTCCTATGTGCTTTCTTCAGGGAGTGTTAAAGCTTTATATCTTACATTTAAGTCTTTAAATAGTTTTCAGTTGATTTTTCTGTATATGGTAAAATATCTTTTTCCATTTTTAAAATCAACATGAAGACACCTTGTATTCTTAATATTTTATTTATCCACTTTCCTCAGTAACTGAGTTGCCCTTTCAGTAGCTATTCAAGATTTATATCTTAAAGATGACTGATGTAACATTTATAGGTGTGTTTAAAGTTATTGATTACTTCAGCAGAATTCCTATCTGATGAGAAGTTTAAAATGTCAGGAGTTTATGTGTGAAGTCACTATGAACTTCCCTGACCCCTTCACATCCGAAACCAGGATAGGAACCCCCTCCCCTAGGCTTCCAGAGGCTCTCCTGCCTGGCAGGATCATGCTCAGTCACTGACTATTCTCATGCATGCTTCATTTTCTCATTTGACATGAAAGTTAAAGTGTTAGCTGCTCAGTCATGTCCAATTCTTTGTGAACCCATGGACTGTAGGTCACCAGTCTCCTCTGTCAATCAAAGTTTCCAGGCAAGAGTCCTGGAGTGGGTAACCATTTCTCCAGGGGATCTTCCCAACCCAAGGATCGAACCTCAGTCTCACACATTACAGGCAGATTCTTTATTATCTGAGCCACCTGGGAAGCCCATTTTCCCACTTATGGAGGAATTTGAACACTGCCTTTATATCCCCAAACTGACAGTTTCTAACATAGCATATATACTTAATCAATGCTTGTTGAATATGTGCAAAAAATGTTCTAGACACTAATTTCATTTTTTATATTGTTAAATGATATGAGTATCAAGATCACTAAAGGTCTATCTTTCTTCCAATTGTCTATTACTCTGCAATTGCCAAGTTGAGACTGTAACTTTCTATCTTGCCATCAATTCAGCAAACCTGCACAAAATACCTCTTATTTTGGCAAATATAATAATGAAAACAATAACTTTACATAGGTGTAACCTAAAAGCAGAGGTAAGCACAAATAGCATTGAAACACAGGCAGAATGTGGCAAGTGTCATAACTATTTGATGCAAAATATTCTATCAACACAAAAAATGGAATATTTTTTCTAGAAATCTTCTTGAAGAAATTTGAAAGGATGGTGTTTATATATTTGATGAGACAGAATATAGAAAGGGTTTACAATAATGTAAAAAGTAAGGAGATAGAGTGATCAGAAACTATCAGAGATATGTAATTTAAATGAATTACAGATATATAAGAGCCTTCAATTGGAGGGGAAAGATGTGTGTGTACCTCTGTGTGTGTGTGTGTGTGTGTGTGTGTGTGTTCATTAGAAGCAATGGAAACCCAAGTTAGAGCCATGGCAGTGGGAACACAGGCTAGCATAACTGTGTTAGAATGTCATGGAAATAAATCTCAAGGGTGGAATATCTGCACACATTCTGATACTGTGAGACTAAAACAGATCATCAAGGAAAAATAGTAAGAAAAGATGAGAGGCCTGAGCATAGGACTATATGTGAAAGACACTTCTAAGAATCTCAGTTTTTATGTTTTAGAAGTTAATTTTAATAGCTATTAGTATACAGATGGTGACTGCAGTCACGAAATCAAAAGACACTTGCTCCTTGGAAGAAAAGTTATGAGCAACCTAGACAGCATATTGAAAAGCAGAGACATTACTTTGCAGACTAAGGTCCTTCTAGTCAAAGCTATGGTTTTTCCAGTATTCATGTATGGATGTGAGAGTTGGACTGTGAAGAAGGCTGAGCACCAAAGAATTGATGCTTTTGAACTGTGGTGTTGGAGAAGACTCTTGAGAGTCCCTTGGACTGCAAGGAGATCCAACCAGTCCATTCTAAAGGAGATAGGCCCTGGGATTTCTTTGGAAGGAATGATGCTGAAGCTCCAGGACTCTGGCCACCTCATGCAAAGAGTTGACTCATTGGAAAAGACTCTGATGCTGGGAGGGATTGGGGGCTGGAGGAGAAGGGGACGAACGAGGCTGAGATGGCTGGGTGGCATCACTGACTCAATGGGCCTAAGCCTGAGTGAACTCTGGGAGTTGGTGATGGACAGGGAGGCCTGGCGTGCTGCGATTCATGGGGTCGCAAAAAGTCGGACATGACTGAGAGACTCAACTGAACTGAACTGAATTGATTACACTGTAAAACTTTATGTTTAATAACACTATTAGTCAAAATAGTTAATTTGTTAGTTTTTTTTCCAATTTTTTCTTTCTCCTTTTTTTTTTTCCTTCTGGAATTCTGGGTACAAGGCTTTTTAAGGGCCCCTTGGTTTTCAATAACTGTATTTAGCTTCCTTTGTAGTTAACACATAATGCTCTTGCACCTGCCATTGAAATGGTTATAAGTGACTCATTTCACATTTACATACTTCATATCCTATTCAAAAATCTCCAGGTATTAATAAACTTTTTAAGTGGTACAATCAATGACTCTCCTGAAAGCCATGGGAAACATATAACCCCTCTTAACTTACTGCTTTTTGAGACCACTGCACCTTACATCGGGACACTAGTAAAAGTGCATAATCATCTTTCCACTTATTACGACTTTGGGCTCCAGCCATTTATAAGCCAATTTTAAGTGTTTCATGAGAGCTAAGGTGTGATGTTATGACTTAGGTTTTTTTTTTTATCACTTTTTAGTAATGTGCCTCATAAGTTCCACTGTTACAGTTTCATAACATTGAGCAAAGATGCTGTGCTAATACTTTTGAATATTAAATCTGCAATTTACACATAAAATAAGTGCTTAACTGTTTGATTTATAAGAAGAAAATTGAGGAAGTTAATCTAATAGTACTTTAACTTTCTTGATGTAGATATCAATTATCGAAACTAAAGAGACCTGGTAGATAATTTAGCTATTTCTCTGCACATGAGCAAACTTCTACCTTAACTGTCATATATGTTAAAAAGAAAAGGCCCTAGAGGTTACTTACTTCTTCAATAATGTATATTCACCATGTGATTTTTTTTCTCAAAATGTATTGCTATACTTAACACTATTCCAACTATTTCAATGATTTTCACAGTCACTTGGAAAAGAAAAGAAAATAATCACTGTCCTCCATTCTTTTACTGAAACCCTCATATACATGAAGGACACTAATAAGAATCCATCAAGCATTTCTTCTCCTACCTAAGTGATATTTTTATTTTATTATATACTTTTAAATTATATAATCAAAATAAAAATAGTTTTATGGGAATATGTCAGGCTAAAGCTAATGACTTTACTGAAAGACTTCTTAATATCTTTGATTGGATCAAGTGGATAGTAGGCAGTAACTTGTCATACAATAAGTAGACATTCCTCATGTTAAAATATAATGACATATTTTGAACAAGACAAAAATAACCTACATACTGGAAGGAAATATCTTCAAATGATGCTACCCACAAGGGATTAATTTCCAAAATATACATACAGTTTATATAGCTTAATAAAAAAAAAAAACTCAAAAAATGGGCAGAAGACCTTAATTGACATTTCTCAAAAAAACACATAGATGAAAAGATACTCAATATCACTAATTATTAGAAAAATGTAAATCAAAATATAATGAGGTCAGACTGGTCAAAATGGCCATCATTAAAGACCGCAAGTAACAAATCCTGGAGTGGGAGTGGTGAGAAGGAAACCCTCCCACATTGTTGGTAGGAATATAAAATTAGTGCAGCCACTGTGCAGAACAGTACAGAGGCTTCTTAAAAAACTAAAAATATAATTTACCATATGATTTAGCAATACCATTTCTGGGCACATACTCAGAGAAAACTTTAATAGATTCACAAGCAAACAAATAAAACTTTTGGTACCAAAGGGGATAGCAAGGGTGGTAGTGAGCAGGGGCAGAGATAAAGCAGGAGTTTGGGATTTACAGATACACAATACTATGTATGAAATAAACAACAAGGACTTACTTTACAGCACCAGGAATATATATTCAATATCTTGTAATGGTTTATAATGGAAAAGAATCTGAAAAAGTACACACACACACACACACACACACACACACACACACTTATCTATATCACTGTATCATTCTTCTATACACCTGAAACAAACACAACATTGTAAATCAACTATACTTTAATAAAAAGGTTAAAATGTAATTTTAAAATATATACTAACATATTTTTAAGTGTGGATATTATTATTGCTTTTCATTATAAAGCACAGATTTTCTTTCTACTTTGTGTCTATCACCTTTGTCCTGTGGGAAGTTACTGTAAGTTTTTAANGAAACAAACACAACATTGTAAATCAACTATACTTTAATAAAAAGGTTAAAATGTAATTTTAAAATATATACTAACATATTTTTAAGTGTGGATATTATTATTGCTTTTCATTATAAAGCACAGATTTTCTTTCTACTTTGTGTCTATCACCTTTGTCCTGTGGGAAGTTACTGTAAGTTTTTAAACATACAGAAGGAATTTTCATTTACTAATACATTAAAACAGAACACATTACATTGTTTACTCAAGTCAATTTTTCTCATTAGTATTTACTAGGGAATATCATCCCTGACACTTCTGTCATCATTTCTCTGTACTTATTATTTCCTTGTGCCATTTTCCCCAGTGTATGGAGTTGTAGATGCTAGAATGGGGATCCTAACTCCAGCTTGCCCTGTACAGTTATAATTCCAAACAGAGCTGGACATGAAACCTTACATGTTTTTATATGTGCTATTGTTTCAATTAGAAGAGTATGCTTAATATACCATAGTATGAAGATATACAACTTTTTTTTTCAGTTTTTCATCTATAATGGCCACATTTTAATGATACCTATAATTAAAAGTAGTTCCTATGCAGGTAATTTTCTGTCTTTATTTTCACTTGCAGTGTGACTTAAACTTCCTAAGAAAACCAAAATAAAGCAATCACATCTAAATGCAGTTCAATGGGTCATTCTATTTTCTGGCTGTCTCAACTCCTACCCTGTCTGACTGCAGCCATGGAAAGAAGATGAGAAACTTGTCAATGTCTCTTCACCCACAGTGATAAACATATGTTTTATTCATCTGTACCTCAATTCTCTGAAGCTGCTTAGGAGAGAGTATTATGAGAAAAATAGGTTATGACTTACTGTTGATAAAGACTGTACTTATTCTTGCAGGAAAAGAATGACACTTTTTAGAAACCAACTGATTCAAGTGATTAACTTTAATTAAAGATAACATGCTATTTTGTGATAGCAATACAATTATTTTATTTGAACATTAGGCATGAAATAAGCTAGAAGAACAACATCATTCAGAGCCAAAGAGTAGCTGTTATTTTATATAGTTTTCATATAATCATTAGATCAAAATTTGAGAAATATTAGAGTATAATGCTAAGTTTTTAAGCAGAGGATTTTAAATAAAAATTATTAAACAAATTTAATGCAAAAAAAAAAGAGATACACCCTTTAGCCGGGACTTAAATAAGTATAAAACTGATATAAAAATAAACTCTTGGATTTATTGATTATTGTTTCTGAAAAGCAATTAAGCTGTTGTTAAATCTATTGGGGAATAGGTGAAAAAATTTTAGTAACTATATGTTTTCAAGAGCAGGCCATATGATTAATGTAACTTATTTAGTGTTCATAAAACATTATGAGATAGATATTATCTTCATTTTATGCATAAAGAGGAGCTTTAATATGCTTCTCAAAGGCATACATTTAATAAGAAGGGATATTTATATTTACAATTGTGCATATCTCACTATGGAATATAGTTAATGTCCACTACATGACAAATGTAAAATCAGGGGAAAATAAATATGTTAGTGCTTCATAATTTTATCAAATATAGAGTGCTTAGTGTATATATAGTGATCCAAAGAATTACTTTACATTTTTTTTCAGTTCAGTTCAGTTCAGTCGCTTGGTCATGTCTGACTTTGCAACCCCATGAATTGCAGCACGCCAGGCCTCCCTGTCCATCACCAACTCCAAGAGTTCACTCAGACTCATGCCCATCGAGTCAGTGATGCCATCCAGCCATCTCATCCTCGGTCGTCCCCTTCTCCTCCTGCCCCCAATCCCTCCCAGCATCAGAGTCTTTTCCAATGANTCTTTTAATATTTAGTTTTAAGCCAGTTCTTTCACTCCACTCCTTCACCCTCAAGAGGTTCTTTAGTTTTCCTCTTTGCTTCCTGCCATTAAAGTGGCATCATCCATATATCTGAGGTTGTTGATGTTTCTCCTGTCTGTCTTATTCCAGCCTGTAATTCGTCTGACCTAGGATTTCTCATGATGTGCTCAGTGTATAGGTTAAGTAAACAGGGTGACAGCAGACAGTCCAGTCCTACGCCATTCTCAATCTTGAACCAATCAGTTGTTCCAAACAGGGTTCTTAAGTATTGTTTCACCTTTTAAAGATGATGAATTTGAAGCACAGTAAATGGAAAGAAATGGTAACCCACTCTAGTATTCTTGCCTGGAAAATCCCATGAACAGGGGAACCTGGCGAGCTACAGTCCATGGGGGCACGATGTAGCAATTAAACCACAACCAAAGTCAATTTACTTACCCAAGATTGCACCGACAATAAATGACCAGGAAGGCATAGAAATTGAAGCTAAGAACACATGCAGCCCACCCTCCTGTTCCTCAGAGATGTGAAATGGCCCAAAGGAATACAAAAACTAATAGGAAGGGTGTTCCATGGTCAATGGTTCTCTACAAAATATGGCCAGGCACTGTGAATAATGAGGTTAAGTAAAAATGCATGAATTTGGAACAATTCTAGTCCGGTTTGTCAGGACTAGAGATTTTGAAGGCACAAAGAAAGTATGTTATTTATAGGTGATTCATAGAATCATAAAGCATTTATTTTACTATGTATGGGATAGAGAAATTATGCCGTGCATTACAGAATGTGGGGAAAGCTGCATTCCATGGGCTTCATCAAGTTCCTTTTTTAAGGGACAGGAAAAATTAATAAAGAATATGTAACAGAGATCATATGTGGTCTAAATGACTAAAATTTTTATTATTTGACTTTCTGTGTAATTTCAGTTCAGTCGCACAGTCATGTCTGACTCTTTGTGACCCCGTGGACTGCAGCCCTCCAGGCTTCCCTATCTGTCACCAACACCTGGAGATTGCTCAAACTCATGTGCATTGAGTCAGTGATGCCATCCAACCATTTTATCCTCTGTTGTCTCCTTCTCCTTCTGCTTTCAATCTTTCCCAGCATTGGGGTCACTTCCTTGCATCAGGTAGCCAAAGTATTAGAGTTTCAGGTTCAGCATCAGTCCTTCCAATGAATATTCAGGAATGATTTCCTTTAGGATGGGCTGGTTGGATCTCCTTGAGAGTCCAAGGGACTCTCAAGAGTCTTCTCCAACACCACAGTTCAAAAGCATCAANTCAATCTTTCCCAGCATTGGGGTCACTTCCTTGCATCAGGTAGCCAAAGTATTAGAGTTTCAGGTTCAGCATCAGTCCTTCCAATGAATATTCAGGAATGATTTCCTTTAGGATGGGCTGGTTGGATCTCCTTGAGAGTCCAAGGGACTCTCAAGAGTCTTCTCCAACACCACAGTTCAAAAGCATCAATTCTTTGGCGCTCAGCTTTGTTTAGAGTCCAACTCTCACATCCATACATAACTACTAGAAAAACAATAGCTTTGACTAGATGGACCTTTGTTGGCAAAGTAATGTCTCTGCTTTTTAATATGCTGTCTACTTTGGTCATAGCTTTTCTTCCAAAGAGTAAGTGTCTTTTAAATTTATTACTGCAGTCACCATCTGCAATGAATTTGGACCCCTAAAAAAAGTCTCTCATTGTTTCCCCATCTATTTGTCATGAAGTGATGGGACCAGATGCCATGATATTGGTTTCCTGAATGTTGAGTTTTAAGTCAACTTTTTCACTCTCCTCTTTTACTTTCCACCATATGTTGAGATCCAAATAGTCAAAGACTTTGGCATGGTCAGTAAAGCAGAAGTAGGATGTTTTTCTGGAACTCTCTTACTTTTTTGATGATACAATGAATGCTGGCAATTTGATCTTTGGTTCCTCTGCCTTTTCTAAATCCCGGTTGATTATCTGAAAGCTCACAGTTCATGTACTGTTGAAACCTGTCTTGGAGAATTTTGAGCATTACTTTGCTAGCATGTGACATGAGTGAAACTGTGCAGTAGTTTGAACATTCTTTGGCATTTCCTTTCTTTGGGATTGGGATGAAAACTGACCTTTTCCACTCTTGTGTCCAAAGCTGAGTTTTCCAAGTTTTCTGGCATATGGAGTGCAGCACTTTCACAGAATCAATTTTTAGGATTTGAAATAGCTCAACTGAAATTCCATCAGCTCCACTGGCCTTATTTGCAGCGATGCTTCCTAAGGCCCACTTGACTTCAAATTCCAGGATGTCTCTAGGTGAGTAATCACACCATTGTGATTATCTGGGTCATGAAGGTCTTTTTTGTATTGTTCTTGTGTGTATTCTTGCCACCTCATCTTAATATCTTCTGCTTCTGTTAGGTCCATATTATTTCTGCCATTTATTGTGCCCATCATTGCATGAAATGTTTCCTTGGTATCTTTAATTTTGTTGAAGAGATCTCCAGTCTTTCCCATTCTATTGTTTTCCTCTATTTCTTTGCACTGATCACCAAGGAAGGCCTTCTTATCTCTCCTTGATATTCTTTGGAACTGCAATCAAATGGCTATATCTTTCTTTTTCTACTTTGCCTTTAGCTTCTCTTCTCTGTCAGATATTTGTAAGTCCTTCTCAGACAAATATTTTGCCCTTTGCATTTCTTTTTCTTGAGGATCCTCTTGATCACTGCCTCCTATACAATGTCATGAACCTGTCTGTAGTTCTTCAGGCACCCTGTCTATCAGATCTAATCTCTTAAATCTGTTACTTCCACTGTATAATCGTAAGGAATTTGATTTAGGTCATACCTGAAATGGTCATCCCTACTTTCTTCAATTTTAAGTCTGAATTTGGCAATAAGGAGTTCATGATCTGAGTGACAGCTCCTCGTCTTGTTTTTGTTGACTGTATTGATCATCTCCATCTTTCCTACAAAGAATATAATCGATCTGATTTTGGTATTGACTATCTGGTGATGTCCAGGTGTAGATTCTTCTCTTGTGTTGTTGGAAGTCAGCGTTTTGTATGACCAGTATGTTCTCTTGGGAAAACTCTGTTAGCCATTGCCCTCCTTCATTTTGTACTCCAAGGCCAAATTTCCCTGTTACTCCAGGAATCTCTTGACTTCCTACTTTTGCTTTCTAGTCCCCTATAATGAAAAGGACATCCTTTTGGGGTGTTAGTTCTAGAAGGTCTTGTAGGTCTCAACTTCTGCTTCTTCAGCATTACTGGTTGGGGCATAAACTTGGATTACTGTGATATTGAATGTTTTGCCATGGAAATGAACAGAGATCATTCTGTTTTTTGTGATTGCACCCAAGAACTGCATTTTGGATTTTTTTCTTAACTATGAGGACTACTCCATTTTTTCTAAGGGATTACTGTCCACATAGTAGATGTAATGGCCATCAGAATTAAATTCGCACATTCCAGTCCATTTTAGTTCACTGATTCCTAAAATGTCGATGTTCACTCTTGCCACCTCCTGTTTGTTTGTGTTTTTTTTTAAATTTTACTTTATTTTACTTTACAGTACTGTATTGGTTTTGCCATACATCAACATGAATCTGCCATGGATGTACACATGTTTCCAATCCCCCTCCTACCACCCTCCCCATACCATCTCACTGGGTCATCCCAGTGCAACAGCCCCAAGCATCCTGCATCCTGCATTGAACCTAGACTGGCAATTTGTTTCTTATATGATTTTATACATGTTTCAATGCCATTCTCCCAAATTATCCAACCGTCTTCCTCTCCCAGAGAGTCCAAAAGACAGTTCTATACATCTATGTCTCTTTTGCTGTCTCGCATACATTTGTTTGACCACTTCCAATTTACCTTAATTCATGGACCTAACATTCCAGGTTCCTATGCAATATTGCTCTTTACATCATTGGACTTTACTTCCATCACCAGTCACGTCCACAACTAGGTCTTGTTTTTGCTTTAGCTCCATCTCTTCATTCTTTCTGGAGATATTTCTCCACTGATCTCCAGTAGCATATTGGGCACCTACCGAACTGTGGAGTTCATCTTTCAGTGTCCTATATTTTTGCTTTTTCATACTATTCATAGTGTTCTCAAGTAAGAATGCTGAAGTGGTTTGCCATTGCCTTCTCCAGTGGACCTCATTTTGTCAGACCTCTCCACCATGAGCCGTATGCCTTGGGTGGCCTACATGGCATGGTTCGTAGTTTCATTGAGTTAGACAAGGCTGTAGTCTATATGATCATTTTGATTAGTCTTCTGTGATTGTAGTTTTCATTCTGACTGTCCTCTGACCAATAATGATAAGAGGCTTATGAAAGCTTCCTGATGGGAGAGACTGACTATGGGGGAACTGAGTGTTGTTCTGATGGGCAGGGCAATGTTCAGTGATTTTTAATCCAATTCTCTCTTGATGGGTAGGGCTGTATCCCCTCCCAGTTATTTGGCCTGTGACCAAACTATAGTGGAGGTAATGAAGATAATGGCTACCTCCTTCAAAAGTTTCCGTGCATGCAATTCTACACTCAATACCCCTGACCCTGCAGCAGGGCAATACCAACCCATGCCTATACCAGAGACTCTTCGACACTCACAGGCAAGTCTGGGTCTGTCTCTTGTGGGATCACTACTCCTTTCCCCTGGGTCCTGGTGCACACAGGATTTGTTTGTGCCTTCCAAGTGTCTGTTTCCACAGTCCTTTGTAAGTTCCAGTGGCTCTACGGTGAGGTTAATGGTGACCTCCTCCAAGAGGGCTTATGCCACACCCATACACCCAGAGCCCCAGCCCCTGTGGCAGGCTAGTGCAGACCCATACCTCCACAGGAGACACAGAAACACTCAAAGGCAGGTCTGCTCAGTCTCTGTGGGGTCTCCTGGTGCACAGCAGTTTTTCTTTGAGTGCTCCGAACCTCTCTGGACAGTATAGGGTTTGATTCCAAACATGATTTCTCCCCTCCTACCATGTGGCTGGGGCTTCTCCTTTGTCCTTGGACGTGGGGTATCATTTTTTTTTTGGTGGGACTCAATATTCTCCTCTTGATGGTTGTTAAGCAGCGAGTTGTAATTTTGGAGTTCTCACAGGAGAAGATGAGCGAATCTCCTTCTTCTCTGCCATCTTGACATTTCTGTGTAAAATGTCTCCTAATCTCTACTTTATTGTTAGTTCTAGATGAAAATACCAATACATTTGTTAACTACAAATTGTTCAGTTTCCTTTAAAATCTAATAATTTTGATAATAATAACAGTAATAACACCATAGATAATGCAATGTGGAGATTAACAATAATTGAAGTAAAGAGCAATACATTTAAAAAGCTCAGTAAAGTGAGAGTTTAGTAGAAAGAATCAATTAATTCTGTGTTTGAGGAAAATGTATTGCATATATTTTAATCAAGCCATCCCATTTAATAGTTAACACTCAGTCAAAGAAAATAATGTATTAAACCCTCATAGTTGTTGCAGATTAATATGTTCCTGGTGTATACTTAAAACGTCAACTGCTTTATTGTAATCTGGGCCACTTAAGTCATGGTCAGAAAAATTATGAAACAATTCATGTCACGGGTACTTCAATTATAGACATTTACTTAGAAAAAATATTGATTTTGTACCTTGGAGAAAATGAAAATAATCACAAAATATAGCCTTAGGTTTCTAAGCGTTGCTCTTCTCATTTGTGAGAATATTTATATGCTCTCAAGGAGATGGAGAAGAACAGAGGGGCCTGGTATGCTGCTGTCCATGGGGGCGCAAAGAATCTGACAGGACTTAGTGACTGAACAACAACAAATATGTATACAAACAACAGTAGATCAATACAAATGATTGCATCCTTGAGTAAAATATAACTTTTTAAACAAATGTATAAATCCTAAAGTATTATACTTAGAGTATAGCCATACATATTGGTTTGCCTGGGACAGTAATAGTTTACACCCACTTTTCCCAGCATTATTATTAATACTGTCCTTTCAAGTCACAATATCATCTTGATTTGGATAACAACTTGTGTGGTCCCAAGGTATAATTCAGAGGAGACCTGCTGTTCTCAGTCAAGTGGAAAAACTACTAAATAAGCTAACTATCATCAACTGTCACACAAAACATTAACATATTTTATGCTACTGCTGCTGCTTAATTGCTCAGTCATGTCCGACTCTTTGAGACCCCACGGACTGTGGCATTCCAGGCTCCTCTGTCCATGGGGATTCTTCAAGGAAGAATACTGGAGTGGGTTGCCATGCCCTCCTCCAGGGGATCTTCCCAACTCAGGGATTGAACCCAGGTCTCCTGCATTGCAGGTAGATTATTTACTGTCTGAGCCATCAGGGAATCAACATATTTTATAGCTGGGATTATTTATATTCTATTCAAAGAGACAGGCATGAGGTGTAACAAAAAGGTCATATTTTCAGATTATAGAAGGAGAAAGTATTACCCAGATAAACTAGAAAATGTCTAATGCTTATAAGACTTGAGATGACAAGAACTTCCATATTAGGGAACAGGTCAGGTATTTTTAACTTGAGATAAAGTGACTGTAGCTGGGACTGTTGGACCCTTTCTCCTGGAATGCTTGCAGTATGACCCGACTTCATCCAGCTTCATATGCCCTCCCTGTCACTCCAGTGCTTGCCCTGCAACAAGAACAAAAAGGCAGACAGTTCCAAATGTAACACCCAGGAAACCAAGCACAGTAGATGTTTATGGTATAAGTGAAACATATGCAAAGATGATTAGCCACACTCCTAAAGAATCAAAGTTAAATTGACAGTAAAAAACGTAAGCATTAAAGGAACTATTCCCAGGAGACAATGGACTCATGAGGCACACATGCTATAAGAATGTTCATTTTACGTTGGGGTGATAGAGTCTGACACATATACAGGATGACTATATATGAAACATAACTAAGAAGTACCTATTGTATAGAAAAGGGAACTGTACATGTATAACTGATTCACTTTACTGTACAACAGAAAAAACATTTACAGCACTGTAAATCAACTATATTCCAATAAAAATTAATTAAAATACAAAGTTAAAAATTAAATACCATAAGGATGAAAAATAGAATTTGATAAACATATTTCTTAAATGTATGGAGATCCAAAGTCTTTCAATGTTACAATGACATATTACTTTGAATGAGTTATATACACTTAAGATATAGCATTTGCCTTATATGCTTAAAATTATTTTTGATGTTGATTTTATTGTGTTGTCTTTGTCACTTACTGAACTCTAACCTTTATTTTCAAAAAAACCTGACTATCAGATGTAAAGTCAGTTATTATAACAGTTGTATTTGTTTTCTTGACTAATTCTTCTTTTTTTTTTTTTTTTTCTTTTCCTTTTGAACCTTTTATTTTGTATTAGGGTATAGCTGATTACCAATGCTGTGATAGTTTCATGTGAACAGCAAAAGGGCACAGCCATACATATACATGTATCTACTCACCCCCAAACTCCCTTCCCATCCTGGCTGCTACAAAACATTGAGCAGAGTTTCATATGCTATACAGTAAGTCCTTGTTGGTTAGCCATTTAAAATATAGCAGTGTGTACAAATCCATCCCAAACTCCCTAACTATTCCTCCTCCCCCCACCGCCACCTCGCTGGGAACTATAAGTTTGTTCTCTATGTCTGTGAGGATGTTTCTGTTTTAGAAGTAAGTTCATTTGTATCATTACTTTTTAGATTCTACATATAAGGGATATCAAAATATTTCACCTTCTCTGTCTGACTTACTTCACTCAATATGACACTCTCTAGGTCCATCCATATTGCTGTAAGTGACATTATTTCATTCTTTTTAATGGCTGATAATATTCCGTTGCATATATGTACCACATGTTTATCCACTCCTCTGTTGATGGACATTTAGGTTGCCTCCATGTCTTCACATGTAAACAGTGCTGCAATGAACATCAGGGTGCATATATCCTTTCAGATCATGTTTTTCTCTGATTATATGCTCAAGAATGAGATTGCTGGGCCAAATAGTAGCTCTATTTTGTTTTTTAATGTACCTCCATACTATTCTCCATAGTGGATATATCAATTTACATTCCCACCAACAGTGTAAAAGGGTTCCCTTCTCTCCATGTCCTCTCTGGCATTTATTGTAAAATATGTATTTAAAATACCATTGTCTCTGTAGTCAGTATATAGGAAAAAATTTGTAATGCATGGCCTTTGTTTTCTGGTAATTTAATCAAAGATGTAGGTTTCAATTATGATAGCATTGATATGGCACTAAATTATCCCATATGCATCATAAAAACTATGTAAAAATGAGAAGTAATTTCTGATTTACATACTATCTTTTCTTATTTTATGTACTATATAATATATGTAAGATACATATAATCTTTTTATTATTATTTTATAAACAACATATGTCCTCTTCTTCCTGATAACTATAAGAGTATGTGAGAACAAAGAAATATCCTGAAAAGGGAAAAATGACTCTACAATGTAAGGATATGGCAATTTCTCACTTTCTGAATTTAATTTTGTGAAGTCTCAGTACCATATTGTTCTCAATGTGACTTTAGGTGCTTATAAAGAGCCAATAAAAATGTTATAATATTTTGTAAGCCATTGAGTCTGGGACTTTAGTCTGATTATACTGTCTACAGCTCTTTAAAAGTTAGTACAAAAGACATCCAAATCTAATAAAATCTAATCTGAGCAAGGAATTATTGAGTTTTCCAAATCCATTAAGAAACCTAATGGCCATGTGCTGTGAACTAAGGCAAATGGAGTAATGTAATTTTTCCTTTTAAATGAGAGAGAGTAGCATGATTGTCAAAGACCTGTCTTTAGATATTAGCTAAGAAAGTCACAATAATAAGCATCATTACATTACATTACATTAAAAGAGTAATGCACCAAGATTGCTAAATCTCTGATCTTTAGTTAACAAAGGAACTATTGTAAACTTGCCAAAGGCTGACCTCAGTGAAGAGTCAAGACTACCAGAAGGGTGCAATTAGCAGGGACTAACCTACACACAAGCCCACAAAGGAGTGAAAGAAGAAAAAATATCATGCAAAATTTCCATAAATACCCATAAAATACATTATTAAGTTAAGCTTCCTTAACAAAGCTTTTTTTGCTTCATTTTCAGTTATCTTATCATCTTTTTCTATTTTTCTATTATCTCTAATGACAGAGTAACTTTTTCATTGCAATAAAGACAACATATCTGTCTTTGTGAGACTTCCAGAGACAATGCATACTAAAGATTCTCCTTTAGTATGTTTATATTTAATTGAGACACAATGAAGCCAAAAAATATTCTTAAAAATATGATAGCCTAAAAAAACATGATACAAATGAACTTAGTTACAAAACAGAAACAGACTCAGCAACACAGAGAATGAACTTATGATTGCTAGAGGTGGGTAAGCAGGTGGAAGGATGGGGGAATGGATAGGGAATGTGGATGAACAGGTATACACTGTTATATTCAAAACTGGGTAACCAACAAGATCCTATTGTATAGCAGATAGTGTTGTGTGACAGCCTGGATGGGAGGGGAATTTGAGAGAGAATGGATACCTGTATTAATATAAATATATGGCTGAGTCCCTTTGCTGTTCACCTGAAATTATCACAATATTGGTAATCGGCTATATCCCAATACAAAATAAAACATTAAAAAAGTAGGATAGTCTTCCACTGTGCCTGATAAACTTATTGGCAGGACAATATCAAGCTTTCTACATGGTTCTGCAGTTCCAGATATTTTCCTCTTCCATTCAGTCATTCAGAAATATGTTAAATGCCACTACAATGGCCTATGACAGACATTAGAGAAACCACAATCTTTTGGCATCAGTAGTTGACCAGGGAAGTCCTCTTACAGATTATTAAATGATACCAAAAATTAACATTACTATGAAAAGCTATTATAAGAGCTCTGACTGTGAAAGTATATAGTTTGAAGCACATCTTATAAATATAAACATCTGATCCCATCTTAAGTCTCTAGGGAAATATGCAAAAAGAGTTATGCAAGCTGCAACAAGGGCGTGAGGAAAAGTGTGGCAGATAAGTAAGTGGGAGTGTTAGATATTACACATTGAGAAGAAATTGTAAAAGACCAGCTACATCAGAAAATGAAATGACCAGATCTTAATTTTTCTCACCATATGCACACAAAATAATCATGTGATGTGAAAGAAGTGTTAACTAATGCTACAGTGGTAATCAGACTGTACTACGTAAATGTATCAACTAAACATGTTGTATATCTTAACCTTGCACAGTATTATAAGTCAGTTATATCTCTATAAAAAATGTCAACTCTTGGTGAAAAGGAAATATGAATTGGGAAGTGGGTACAGTGAAAAAGATGAGGCTAAAGAGGGAAGGAGACCCAGGTTAAGAATCTCACCATTTATCTTTAAGCTAAAGGAAACAGTCAAACAATATTAATGATGATTCAGACATAAACGTATTTATATATAAAAATGATCACTTGGACTGCCATAAGGTCATTTTTTTTTCCCTAAGAGCTGGGAAAATTTGAAGTGAATATACTATTAAAGTAGACCGCTGCAGTAAACATTGCTGGTGAATTTCTCATATGCAGAATGAATGGAAGGAAACAAATACATTTATTTTTCATCTTATATTCAAGCTTGCTCTTGTCATATTTTTCCTTATCCCAAAACCATCTTGCTTGCATCCTATATCTTCCCAAGCACTTGAAGGTGGTAAATAACAATACTATATTCAACGTGAGAAACGTCACCACAATATCAAAATATCAATCTCACCAAAATGAACACTTGATTTTCCTAATTTGTCTTGTCCAGGAAATTCTCTAATAGTGGGGAAGTAGAGACAGTCATTCTTGGAAAAGGCAATGGCACCCCACTCGAGTACTCTTGCCTGGAAAATCCCATGGACGGAGGAGCCTGGTAGGCTGCAGTCCATGGGGTCGCTAAGAGTTGGACACGACTGAGTGACTTCACTTCACAGAGGCAGTCATACCTCCCCCAGGTTTTGGATGAATGAAGGAAAGAATATCAAGGGATCAAAACAGGCCTGCTGGACTAGTGTTGCTATTATCTAGAGCTGGTGCAGCCAATGTCTGTGGTGCAGGTGCTCCAGGCTGGTCATTTCCTTGGAGAGCTGTTTTGCACATTCAGGATATCTCTACCCATGCCCTACAGACTTCCTGGTTGCAATCCATTTTCTAGCAAGGCAATCATAGTTACTCAGCAGCAGAGTGACTGTCTCTTATTATTCTTCCTTGAGGAAATAGCCTGGGGTGGGGGACTATACACAGACTTTTTCAGATGGGGTTGTTTGACTAAATTGTTGCCTTAAGAATCTGATAAAAAAAATTCCTTGAATCTAATCCTCTTGGTTTGAGATTGAAGAAGGAGTTGGAACACAAGAATGAACAGTCATGGTAATTGGAAAGCTTTTGTAAAACATCCCCTTAAATTTTTCTGATGAATTGTTTTCTCATCTAGTCTGGAGGGTGGTTGATGGGCCTGAGGGACCTCATTAGAAAGCACTGGAACTGTACTTTGTATCTTTTCAAAAAATTAAAACAATTATTTGACCAGTTTTCAATAGCATGGTGCATTATCTTAAATTGAGACAACTCATTTTACATCTTTGTCCTAATGAAATGGTGGTAGAGATTCACTTGTTTTTAAGATACATGATCAATAAGATTCAGTGGTTAGAGGGATAAGTAAAAGACAAGAAGTTCAGTTTGACTACTCAGATATCCTTAAGAGAATGGTGATACAACTCATTGAAATAAGGAGGGCACAGACACAGTATTAAGGGGCTAGTAAGACTAGAAATCTCTTCAAGAAAATTAGAGATACCAAGGAAACATTTTATGCAAAGATGGGCTCAATAAAGAACAGAAGTTTTAGGGACCTAATAGAAGCAGAAGATATTAAGAAGAGGTGGCAAGAACACAGAAGAACTGTACAAAAAAGATCTTCACGATCCAGATAATCACGATGGTGTGATCACTCACCTAGAGCCAGACATCCTGGAATGTGAAGTCAAGTGNCTATACAGTAAGTCCTTGTTGGTTAGCCATTTAAAATATAGCAGTGTGTACAAATCCATCCCAAACTCCCTAACTATTCCTCCTCCCCCCACCGCCACCTCGCTGGGAACTATAAGTTTGTTCTCTATGTCTGTGAGGATGTTTCTGTTTTAGAAGTAAGTTCATTTGTATCATTACTTTTTAGATTCTACATATAAGGGATATCAAAATATTTCACCTTCTCTGTCTGACTTACTTCACTCAATATGACACTCTCTAGGTCCATCCATATTGCTGTAAGTGACATTATTTCATTCTTTTTAATGGCTGATAATATTCCGTTGCATATATGTACCACATGTTTATCCACTCCTCTGTTGATGGACATTTAGGTTGCCTCCATGTCTTCACATGTAAACAGTGCTGCAATGAACATCAGGGTGCATATATCCTTTCAGATCATGTTTTTCTCTGATTATATGCTCAAGAATGAGATTGCTGGGCCAAATAGTAGCTCTATTTTGTTTTTTAATGTACCTCCATACTATTCTCCATAGTGGATATATCAATTTACATTCCCACCAACAGTGTAAAAGGGTTCCCTTCTCTCCATGTCCTCTCTGGCATTTATTGTAAAATATGTATTTAAAATACCATTGTCTCTGTAGTCAGTATATAGGAAAAAATTTGTAATGCATGGCCTTTGTTTTCTGGTAATTTAATCAAAGATGTAGGTTTCAATTATGATAGCATTGATATGGCACTAAATTATCCCATATGCATCATAAAAACTATGTAAAAATGAGAAGTAATTTCTGATTTACATACTATCTTTTCTTATTTTATGTACTATATAATATATGTAAGATACATATAATCTTTTTATTATTATTTTATAAACAACATATGTCCTCTTCTTCCTGATAACTATAAGAGTATGTGAGAACAAAGAAATATCCTGAAAAGGGAAAAATGACTCTACAATGTAAGGATATGGCAATTTCTCACTTTCTGAATTTAATTTTGTGAAG
This sequence comes from Neotragus moschatus, assembly GCA_006410615.1. Classification (NCBI taxonomy): domain Eukaryota; kingdom Metazoa; phylum Chordata; class Mammalia; order Artiodactyla; family Bovidae; genus Neotragus; species Neotragus moschatus. The sequence goes on from SJYA01002253.1 coordinate 446,060, forward strand.
TCTCAGTACCATATTGTTCTCAATGTGACTTTAGGTGCTTATAAAGAGCCAATAAAAATGTTATAATATTTTGTAAGCCATTGAGTCTGGGACTTTAGTCTGATTATACTGTCTACAGCTCTTTAAAAGTTAGTACAAAAGACATCCAAATCTAATAAAATCTAATCTGAGCAAGGAATTATTGAGTTTTCCAAATCCATTAAGAAACCTAATGGCCATGTGCTGTGAACTAAGGCAAATGGAGTAATGTAATTTTTCCTTTTAAATGAGAGAGAGTAGCATGATTGTCAAAGACCTGTCTTTAGATATTAGCTAAGAAAGTCACAATAATAAGCATCATTACATTACATTACATTAAAAGAGTAATGCACCAAGATTGCTAAATCTCTGATCTTTAGTTAACAAAGGAACTATTGTAAACTTGCCAAAGGCTGACCTCAGTGAAGAGTCAAGACTACCAGAAGGGTGCAATTAGCAGGGACTAACCTACACACAAGCCCACAAAGGAGTGAAAGAAGAAAAAATATCATGCAAAATTTCCATAAATACCCATAAAATACATTATTAAGTTAAGCTTCCTTAACAAAGCTTTTTTTGCTTCATTTTCAGTTATCTTATCATCTTTTTCTATTTTTCTATTATCTCTAATGACAGAGTAACTTTTTCATTGCAATAAAGACAACATATCTGTCTTTGTGAGACTTCCAGAGACAATGCATACTAAAGATTCTCCTTTAGTATGTTTATATTTAATTGAGACACAATGAAGCCAAAAAATATTCTTAAAAATATGATAGCCTAAAAAAACATGATACAAATGAACTTAGTTACAAAACAGAAACAGACTCAGCAACACAGAGAATGAACTTATGATTGCTAGAGGTGGGTAAGCAGGTGGAAGGATGGGGGAATGGATAGGGAATGTGGATGAACAGGTATACACTGTTATATTCAAAACTGGGTAACCAACAAGATCCTATTGTATAGCAGATAGTGTTGTGTGACAGCCTGGATGGGAGGGGAATTTGAGAGAGAATGGATACCTGTATTAATATAAATATATGGCTGAGTCCCTTTGCTGTTCACCTGAAATTATCACAATATTGGTAATCGGCTATATCCCAATACAAAATAAAACATTAAAAAAGTAGGATAGTCTTCCACTGTGCCTGATAAACTTATTGGCAGGACAATATCAAGCTTTCTACATGGTTCTGCAGTTCCAGATATTTTCCTCTTCCATTCAGTCATTCAGAAATATGTTAAATGCCACTACAATGGCCTATGACAGACATTAGAGAAACCACAATCTTTTGGCATCAGTAGTTGACCAGGGAAGTCCTCTTACAGATTATTAAATGATACCAAAAATTAACATTACTATGAAAAGCTATTATAAGAGCTCTGACTGTGAAAGTATATAGTTTGAAGCACATCTTATAAATATAAACATCTGATCCCATCTTAAGTCTCTAGGGAAATATGCAAAAAGAGTTATGCAAGCTGCAACAAGGGCGTGAGGAAAAGTGTGGCAGATAAGTAAGTGGGAGTGTTAGATATTACACATTGAGAAGAAATTGTAAAAGACCAGCTACATCAGAAAATGAAATGACCAGATCTTAATTTTTCTCACCATATGCACACAAAATAATCATGTGATGTGAAAGAAGTGTTAACTAATGCTACAGTGGTAATCAGACTGTACTACGTAAATGTATCAACTAAACATGTTGTATATCTTAACCTTGCACAGTATTATAAGTCAGTTATATCTCTATAAAAAATGTCAACTCTTGGTGAAAAGGAAATATGAATTGGGAAGTGGGTACAGTGAAAAAGATGAGGCTAAAGAGGGAAGGAGACCCAGGTTAAGAATCTCACCATTTATCTTTAAGCTAAAGGAAACAGTCAAACAATATTAATGATGATTCAGACATAAACGTATTTATATATAAAAATGATCACTTGGACTGCCATAAGGTCATTTTTTTTTCCCTAAGAGCTGGGAAAATTTGAAGTGAATATACTATTAAAGTAGACCGCTGCAGTAAACATTGCTGGTGAATTTCTCATATGCAGAATGAATGGAAGGAAACAAATACATTTATTTTTCATCTTATATTCAAGCTTGCTCTTGTCATATTTTTCCTTATCCCAAAACCATCTTGCTTGCATCCTATATCTTCCCAAGCACTTGAAGGTGGTAAATAACAATACTATATTCAACGTGAGAAACGTCACCACAATATCAAAATATCAATCTCACCAAAATGAACACTTGATTTTCCTAATTTGTCTTGTCCAGGAAATTCTCTAATAGTGGGGAAGTAGAGACAGTCATTCTTGGAAAAGGCAATGGCACCCCACTCGAGTACTCTTGCCTGGAAAATCCCATGGACGGAGGAGCCTGGTAGGCTGCAGTCCATGGGGTCGCTAAGAGTTGGACACGACTGAGTGACTTCACTTCACAGAGGCAGTCATACCTCCCCCAGGTTTTGGATGAATGAAGGAAAGAATATCAAGGGATCAAAACAGGCCTGCTGGACTAGTGTTGCTATTATCTAGAGCTGGTGCAGCCAATGTCTGTGGTGCAGGTGCTCCAGGCTGGTCATTTCCTTGGAGAGCTGTTTTGCACATTCAGGATATCTCTACCCATGCCCTACAGACTTCCTGGTTGCAATCCATTTTCTAGCAAGGCAATCATAGTTACTCAGCAGCAGAGTGACTGTCTCTTATTATTCTTCCTTGAGGAAATAGCCTGGGGTGGGGGACTATACACAGACTTTTTCAGATGGGGTTGTTTGACTAAATTGTTGCCTTAAGAATCTGATAAAAAAAATTCCTTGAATCTAATCCTCTTGGTTTGAGATTGAAGAAGGAGTTGGAACACAAGAATGAACAGTCATGGTAATTGGAAAGCTTTTGTAAAACATCCCCTTAAATTTTTCTGATGAATTGTTTTCTCATCTAGTCTGGAGGGTGGTTGATGGGCCTGAGGGACCTCATTAGAAAGCACTGGAACTGTACTTTGTATCTTTTCAAAAAATTAAAACAATTATTTGACCAGTTTTCAATAGCATGGTGCATTATCTTAAATTGAGACAACTCATTTTACATCTTTGTCCTAATGAAATGGTGGTAGAGATTCACTTGTTTTTAAGATACATGATCAATAAGATTCAGTGGTTAGAGGGATAAGTAAAAGACAAGAAGTTCAGTTTGACTACTCAGATATCCTTAAGAGAATGGTGATACAACTCATTGAAATAAGGAGGGCACAGACACAGTATTAAGGGGCTAGTAAGACTAGAAATCTCTTCAAGAAAATTAGAGATACCAAGGAAACATTTTATGCAAAGATGGGCTCAATAAAGAACAGAAGTTTTAGGGACCTAATAGAAGCAGAAGATATTAAGAAGAGGTGGCAAGAACACAGAAGAACTGTACAAAAAAGATCTTCACGATCCAGATAATCACGATGGTGTGATCACTCACCTAGAGCCAGACATCCTGGAATGTGAAGTCAAGTGGGCCTTAGGAAGCATCACTATGAACAAAGCTAGTGGAGGTGATGGAATTCCAGCTGAGCTATTTCAAATCCTAAAAGATGATGTTGTGAAAGTGCTGCACTCAATATGTCAGCAAATTTGGAAAACTGAGCAGTGGCCACAGGACTGGAAAAAGTCAGTTTTCATTCCAGTCCCAAAGAAAGGCAATGCCAAAGAATGCTCAAACTACTGCACAATTGCACTCATCTCACACACTAGTAAAGTGATGCTTAAAATTCTCCAAGCCAGGCTTCAGCAATACGTGAACCGTAAACTTCCGGATGTTCAAGCTAGTTCCAGAAAAGGCAGAAGAACTAGAGATCAAATTGCCAACATCCACTGGAACATCAAAAAGGAAAGAAAGTTCCAGAAAACACCTGTTTTTGCTTTATTGATTATGCCAAAGCATATGACTGTGTGGATCACATTACACTGTGGAAAATTCTGAAAGTGATGGGAATACCTGATGAACAGACTTGCCTCTTGAGAAATCTAAATGCAGGTCAGGAAGCAACAGTTAGAACTGGACATGGAACAACAGACTCCAAATAAGAGAAGGAGTACATCAAGGCTGTATATTGTCACCCTGCTTATTTAACTTACATGCAGAGTACATCATGAGAAACATTGGGCTGGAGTAAGCACAAGCTGGAATCAAAATTGCCGGGAGAAATATCAGTAACCTCAGATATGAAGATGATACCACCCTTATTGCAGAAAGTGAATAAGAACCAAAGAGCCTCTTGAGGAAAGTGAAAAATGAGAGTGAAAAAGTTGGCTTAAAGCTCAACATTCAGAAAACTAAGATCATGGTATCCAGTCCCATTAATTCATGGCAAATAGATGGGATAACAGTTTAAACAGTAGTTGACTTTATTTTTCTGGGATCCAAAATCACTGCAGATGGTGATTGTAGCCATGAAATTAAAAGATGCTTACTCCTTGGAAGAAAAGTTATGACCAACATAGACAGAATATTAAAAAGCAGAGATATTACTTTGTAAACAAAGGTCTGTCTAGTCAAGACAATTGTTTTTCCAGTGGTTATGTATGTATGTGAGAGTTGGATTATAAAGAAAGCTGAGCATTGCAGAACTCATGTTTTTGAAAAGTGATGTTGGAGAAGACTCTTGAGAGTCCCTTTGACTGCAAGGAGATCCAATCAGTCCAACCTAAAGGAGATCAGTCCTGGGTATTCATTGGAAGGACTGATGTTGAAACTGAAACTTCAGTACTTTGGCCACCTGATGCGAAGAGCTGACTCGTTTGAAAAGACCCTGATGGTGGGAAAGATTGAGGGCAGGAGGAGAAGGGGATGACAGAGGATAAGACGGTTGGATGGCATCACTGACTCAATGGCTTGGGTGGACTCCGGGAGTTGGTGATGGACAGGGAGACCTGGCGTGCTGCAGCTCATGGGGTCACAAAAAGTCGGACACGACTGAGTGACTGAACTGAACTGAACTGACTCTTTTAATCGGTGGTATGACTATCAGAAAGTACAGTATCTCAGAAAATGAAAACAGCTTCAACTGTAAGTGTGTACACATGCAGAACATGTGGAAAAATAGCAAAACATTTTGAGTAATTATTAACATAAGTTCTCACTTCAAAATAGATAAATGCAAGGTTCTTTTTCTGAAGATAAACATCAAATTTGATGCCAGATAGGACACAGAAGAGGATGGCAGAAGATGAAATGGTTAGGTAGCATCACTGACTCAATGGACATGAGTTTGAACAAAATCTGGAAGATAGTGAAGGACAGGGAAGCCGGTTGTACTTCAGTCCGTTGAGTTGCAAAGAGCTGGACATTACTTAGCAAATGAATAACAATGACACAGATATCAGGCTTGAAAACTGATCAGACAGCTAATGGACATATAATCATCTTGTGTCTCTTATGCATACATTGCATGTGAGCAGGACTGTGTTTCAAATTTTATAGCCTAGAAATATATAGGCTGGAACTTGCATTTATAATTATCTATAAAATAATTGTGCAATAATTCACCCCCATAAAAAGGTAGTATCTTGGGTCTCCCTATTCTAAGGGTAGGTGAAAATGTTTTTAAAGACAGAAACCTTGCCTTTCATGCATGCTCACTCATATTCAACTCTTTACAACCCCATGAACTCTAGCCTGTCAGGCTTCTCTGCCCATGGAATTTTTCATTCAAGAATACTGGAGTGGGTAGCCATTTCCTACTCCATGGCATCTTCCTGACCCAGAGATTGAACACTATCTATGAATTACATAAATATTTGAATACACTGCGGTAAGAATTGTAGTGGTAAAGCAAGAGACACAGTATGTTGGTACAAGCCTGAGGAGTGTATTTATTTTTATTTAAAGAGATTTAATCTAGTGTCTGCTCAATATTGAATCCTCTTCACCAAAAAAAAAAAAAAGTTATAATTAACTATTAACATTAATGAATTTAAACCTTCCCAAAAGCATACATTCAAAAGAAAGTATCCAACAAAGTGGATATGAATTAGTGTGATGTTTCTTGTTCTGGTCTCAAACATTCTAAACATCAATCTAAGATGTTTGTGATAAGTTAAAATATGTACTTTGTCCTTGTTTCTCCTAGAAAAAAGAAGAGCTTAAGTAGTGACTGACAATAGTAGATATTTAATATATAACTTAGGAGGATTTTTTTTTTTTTGGTACTTTTTTAAATGTTCAAATGTTGAAAGAATGTTTCTTAACTATAAATATAAGCTGAAGTGGGTCATTTATTTTTCTGGAATTGAGCTGCATGAGTTGCTTGTGTATTTTTGAGATTAGTTGTTTGTCAGTTGCTTCATTTACTGTTATTTTCTCCCATTCTGAAGGCTGTCTTTTTCACCTTGTTTATAGTTTCCTTTGTTGTACAGAAGCTTTTAAGTTTAGTAAGCTCCCATTTGTTTATTTTTGCTTTGATTTCCAATATTCTGGGAGGTGGGTCATAGAGGATCCTGCTCTGACTTATGTCGAAGAATGTTTTGCCTATGTTCTCCTCTAGGAGTTTTATACTTTCTAGTCCTACATATAGATCTTTAATCCATTTTGAGTTTATTTTTGTGTATGGTGTTAGAAACTGTTCTACTTTCATTCTTTTACAATTGGTTGACCAGTTTTCCCAGCACCACTTGTTAAAGAGATTATCTTTAATCCATTGTATATTTTTGCCTCCTTTCCCTCAAAGATAAGGTGTTCATAGGTGTGTGGATTTACCTCTGNTACTTCCCTTACAAGCTGATTAACCTTCATCAACTTACCTTCAAGTTCATCTCTAATCCTTAGTTTCTCTGTTTATAGAAAGAGGAGAGGATTTACTTTTAAAGTTATTACCTCCAGTCACTGTAAGAGATCTAGGGCAGAGCTGGGGCTCAGATTAGCAACCTCTCCCCTGAGAACACTCCTCAGGCCTTCCTAGCCCACTAGCTAGGAAGAGACCCGCGGCTACTTGTAGTCTGAAGAAGACACGTGAGCACTCAGGATGCACACACCCCCTACTGCAGTTAAAAGCCCCAAACCAGGACTTGCCCTCCCCAGGACAGCAAAACCCCTTTGCCTCACTGAGCCATACCTTTTCTAGAAATAAAACCACTTACAAGTCAGCCTAAGAAAGTTAAGAACGTGTAAAACAAGAGGAAAAAGATATTCGATGTTGTTGTGTGACAGTTCTGGCCCACCTGTGGGGTTATTATGCTGCAGGTCCCAAGAGGACCTAGCCTAAAAACCACCAGTTAGCTTGAGTGCCCTGGGAAGAAGAGCTGGGGGTCTCAGAGGAAAAAGACGAACCAGAGTCTGCAGGGTGGAGCCCGATGGTTCGGGGATTTTTGGAACCAGACAAGGAGTGGGTGTGGGTGGGTCCAGCTGAGTTTTTTTCTGTTTGTTTTGGGAGGGAAAGAGAAGGGGCCCAAGCCTGTGAGGGGGTTCGGTAGTTCTTCCACTAATTCTGAACCCAACCCCGTCCACTTCCAAATCCGACCTTCAAAGTGCTAGACGTTTCATAATAATGGCTCACACTTAAGGAGCACTACTACCACAATGGTTAGCACTTAATGAGCCCTTGTTATGAAAATACCAGCTAACATTAGGGCTGGGAACTGATTCCGGATCAGGAGAGGGGAGGGCGGACTTTTTGCCTGGCGCAGAAAGGAGGGTGTGTCGGGTCCAGGGTGACAGGACTGGGACCAGGTTCTAGGGGTCCCGGGGTCAGTTTGGGTCTGGCCATCAGACNTTTCCAATGAGTCAACTATTCACATGAGGTGGCCAAAGTACTGGAGTTTCAGCTTTAGCATCATTCCCTTCAAAGAAATCCCAGGGATGATGTCCTTCAGAATGGACTGGTTGGATCTCCTTGCAGTCCAAGGGTCTCTCAAGAGGCTTCTCCAATACCACAATTCAAAACCATCAATTCTTTGGCACTCATCTTTCTTCACAGTTCAAATCTCACATCCATACATGACTACTGGAAAAAACAGAGTCTTGACTAGACGGATCTCTGTTGGCAAAGTAATGTATCTGCTTTTCAACATGCTATTTATGTTGGTCATAACTTTTCTTCCAAGGAGTGTCTTTTAATTTCATGTCTTCAGTCACATTCTACAGTGATTTTGGAGCCCAGAAAAATAAAGTCTGACACTGTTTCCACTGTTTCCCCATCTATTTCCCATGAAGTGATGGGACCGGATGCCATGATCTTTGTTTTCTGAATGTTGAGATTTAAGCCAATTTTTCCACTCTCCACTTTCACTTTCATCAAGAGGCTTTTAAGTTCCTCTTCACTTTCTGCAATAAAGGTGGTGCCATCTGCATACCTGAGGTTTTTTATATTTCTCCCAGCGATCTTGATTCCAGCTTGTGCTTCTTCTAGCCCAGAATTTCTCATGATGTACTCTGCATATAAGTTAAATAAGCAGGGTGCCAATATACAGCCTTGACGTACTCCTTTTCCTATTTGGAACCAGTAGTTTCTTTAGGTAGATATATTCCTAAGTATTTTATTCTTTTTGTTGCAATGGTGAGTGGAATTGTTTCCTTAATTTCTCTTTCTATTTTCTCATTATTAGTGTACAGGAATGTAAGAGATTTCTATATGTTGATTTTATATCCTGCAACTTTACCAAAGAAGACATACAAATGGCTCACGAACACATGAAAAGATGCTCAACATCACTCATTATCAGAGAAATGTAAATCAACCACAATGAGGTACCATTTCATGCCAGTCAGAATGGCTGCGATCCAAAAGTCTACAAGCAATAAATGCTGGAGAGGGTGTGGAGAAAAGGGAACCTTCTTAAACTGTTGGTGGGAATGCAAACTAGTACAGCCAATATGGAGAACAGTGTGGAGATTCCTTAAAAAAAAACTGTAAATAGAACTGCCTTATGACCCAGCAATCCCATTGCTGGGCATGCACACCGAGGAAAGCAGAATTGAAAGAGACACACGTACCCCAATGTTCATTGCAGCACTGTTTGTAATAGCCAGGGCATGGAAGCAACCTAGATGTCCATCAGCAGATGAATGGATAAGAAAGCTATGGTACATATACACAATGGAGTATTACTCAACAATTAAAAAGAATACATTTGAATCCATTCTAATGAGGTGAATGAAACTGGAGCGTATTATACAGAGTGAAGTAAGCCAGAAAGAAAAACACCAATACAGTATACTAACGCATATATATGGAATTTAGAAAGATGGCAACGATAACCCTATATGCGCGACAGCAAAAGAGAAACAGATATATAGAACAGTCTTTTGGACTCTGTGGGAGAGGGAGAGGGTGGGATGATTTGGGAGAGTGGCATTGAAACATGTATAATATCATATATGAAACGAATTGCCAGTCCAGGTTTGATACATGATACTGAATACTTGAGGTTGGTGCACTGGGACGACCCAAAGGGATGTACAGGGAGGGAGGAGGAAGGGAGGTTCAGGATGGGGAACACGTGTATACCTGTGGCAGATTCATGTTGATGTATGGCAAAATGAATACAATATTGTAAAGTAATTAACCTCCAATTAAAATAAATAAATTTATATTAAATAAATAAATATATATAAGCTTAAGTGTTTCTCAAACTATAATGTGCCTGAAATTCAACAGAGAAGNTCATGTTGATGTATGGCAAAATGAATACAATATTGTAAAGTAATTAACCTCCAATTAAAATAAATAAATTTATATTAAATAAATAAATATATATAAGCTTAAGTGTTTCTCAAACTATAATGTGCCTGAAATTCAACAGAGAAGCTTATTAATACTTCAGATTCTTGGTACACAAAAGGTAGAGATCACATGTGAATTATTTGACAAGGCAAGGCTGATGGGCCCAAGATAATAAACTATAAGTCTCTGACGTAGGTGGTTAAGAAGTTGGCACTAATAATAGGAAGTTGCTATATGACACTGGAACATAGGAAGCTCATCTGCCATGGCTGGGAGGGAGGTTCAAGAGGGAGGGGATATATGTATACTTATGGCTGATTCATGTCCCTGTATGATAAAAGCCAACACAACATTGTAAAGCAATTATCCTCCAATTCCAAATTAAAAACAGCAACAGACACACACACAAAATCAATGAGCAAAAAATGCAGAATTTAAAATGATGCATACACAATGATCACAACTATATAAAATTATATCTGTATAGCCAGCAGGATTGGAAAAACTACAAAACTGGTAATTTATAGTGCTGTGTGCTTAGTCGCTCAGTCATGTCCAACTCTGCAACCCCGTGGACTGTATTCTGCTGGGCTGCTTTGTCCATGGGATTCTCCTGGCAAGAATACTGGAATGGGTTGCCATGCCCTCCTCCAGGGGATCTTCCCAACCCAGGTATTGAACCCAGTTCTCCCAAATTGCAGGTGGATTCTTTACCAGCTGAGCCACACAGGAATCTCAATAATACTGGAATGGGTAGCCTATCCCTTCTCCAGCAGATCTTCCCTACCCAGGAATCAAACTGGGATCTCCTGCATTGCAGGCAGATTTTTTACCATCTGAGCCACTAGGGAAGCCCTAACATTTTTGTTATTATTTGTTCATTCACTGGTAATTTTTATGTATTTCAAGTTATATTGTACTGTATTATAGCACATAAACATTAAAAAATGTAAATCTCCTTTTTTTTCTGGAAAATTAAAAAAAAAGAAAGTTGGCACTAAGACAAAGATTAATCAAACCCTATCCTGTTAGGTTTATAATTGTGTGTTATAGGAAATACAGTTGACTAGATGGTACAGAAAATTGTCTAAGGTTTGGTTATATATGCAGTGGGCTCCATGGGGCTATTCTAAAGGGAGGCTAGTGTCTAAAAATGATTCAGCCTCTCTATATGTAACATTTCAAGCACAAATCTATGCAGGGACAATGCAGGTAATCCAGGAATAGAAATATCTTTCCAAAAGGGTCTTCAGAATAAATTTTCACAGTTATATATTATGAAATAACATTTTTCCAACTTGAGCTCCACATCAGGACAGCTTGTCTCTCTTGGCATCTTCCTTATTCACTGAGTTAATCTTACATCCTTACTGTAACCAAGATTTTAAAACAACCTATCATGATTTACATGTGTGTGAAAGTCTGTCTTTAATAAAGTGATAAGAAGTTATTTGGCCTTTTAGATTTCTCAAACATAGCATGAAAATAAATTCTATAAAAATGATAGTCAACATTTTGGTAATTTCCAGGGTTTCCCTAGTGGCTCAGTGGTAAAAAATCCACCTGCCTATGCAGGAGATGCAGATTCAGCCCCTGGGTTGGGAAGATCCCCTGAAGGGAATGGCTATCCACTCCAGTATTCTTGCCTGGGAAATCCCATGGACAGAGGAACCTGGAAGGGCTACAGTACGTGGATCTCAAAGAGTCAGACATGACTTAGCCACTAAACAACAAATAAATGTCATAATAATCTTCCAGATACTATTAAGTCAATAATATCCTTGTTCTTAACTCTTCCAAAATGAACCTAACAAAAACATGTGTATTGAATATCATTACATTATAGAAGTGGTGAACCAGGCACAGTGTAAATAAACTCCAGCTGAAAGCAGTGGGCCTCCAATGTAAGCGTGTTTTTAGTTCTTGCAAAGAACGGACTCTGCAGATGTGACATTATTAATAGCATTAAAGAAATGGTTTATATCTTTAGCCCTTGTTTGTTTTTTAACACTTTAAAGCAGATATTATTAAAGTAGACATTAATAAAAGGGCACCTACAATATGTGTAATGGTTTACAGTTTAAAATGTGCATTCATATCATAGACTTACTGATTTTCACTATCTTCATGTCTATTTTACTTATGACAAATGTGGAAAACAGAACTCGATCATAAACAGATAGTGAATGACAAAATTGCTCTTAGATGTCTCTTTGCTATAAAACATATGACACTGTAAGTATTATATTGTACAGAAAATATATATTCTACCTACCACTGTACCAGGGTTTCCCTGAAAGCTCAGTTAGTAAAGAATCTACCTGCAATGCAGGAGATACCAGTTCGATTCCTGGGTCAGGAAGATGCCCTGGAGAAGGGATAAGCTACCCACTCCAGTATTCTTGGCCTCCTTTGTGGCTCAACTGGTAAAGAATTCACCTGCAATGCAGGAGACCTGGATTCCACCCCTGGATTGGGAAGATGCCCTGGAGAAGGGAAAGGTTACTCACTCCAGTATTCTGGCCTGGAGAATTCCATGGACTGTATAATCCATGGAGAAAGAGTCAGACACAGCTGAATGACTTTCACTTTCATTTCACTGCTGTACCAAGTTACTAGGGGCATTGTTAATTACAATTCCACNCCCTGGATTGGGAAGATGCCCTGGAGAAGGGAAAGGTTACTCACTCCAGTATTCTGGCCTGGAGAATTCCATGGACTGTATAATCCATGGAGAAAGAGTCAGACACAGCTGAATGACTTTCACTTTCATTTCACTGCTGTACCAAGTTACTAGGGGCATTGTTAATTACAATTCCACATGCGAAGAGTTGACTCATTGGAAAAGACTTTGATGCTGGGAGGGATTGAGGGCAGGAGGAGAAGGGGACGACAGAGGATGAGATGTCTGGATGGCATCACTGACTCGATGGACGTGAATCTGAGTGAACTCCGGGAGTTGGTGATGGACAGGGAGGCCTGGTGTACTGTGATTCATCGGGTCGCAAAGAGTCAGACACGACTGACTGAACTAAACTGAAACATAACAGTATGTAAGACACAAGGATCATCTCTCTGGATCATCCCCGTGCACCAGTCCCAAGCACCCTGTATCCTGTATTGAATATAGACTGACGATCCAGAGAGTTGATATGGGGTGGGAGGGGGGAGGTTCAAGATTGGGAACTCATGTACACCTGAGATGGAAAAAAATAAAAAATTAAAATTAAAAAAAAAAAACCACAAGGAAAACTACTTTCTTTTAGGACAGAGATAAATCAGGTGACTTAAATTTGAGATCCATTCTTCAAACAGTGGTGTGGTGATTTTCTGTATTATATTGATGAGGGTATCATTAGAAATATTTGATCTTGTGTCAATAGTCCCACAAGAAAATCATTACCCCCAATATTTATATTAGAAAATAAACAGATGGAAAGAATTAGGTTCAAAAAGTTTATAACTAACTATATTTTCTATAAAAGGGCTTGAAAGTTTTAATTTCATCAGGCAGTTTCCAAGACAGATTCTTTTCGATTTTTCAGTCACTGCAAGTTTTCACTGAAGAAACATAAATCCATTTTTATTTAGCTTATTTTATTTAGCTTGTTTAGCATAAATAAATTGTATTTATTTTATTTATTTCTCCACATTTTTATGAGGTTGTTTCCTTTTATTAGAAATTTGCCTGCATATAAAGTTTAAATGTCTGGAAAATGTTACTATTAGGAGTGTTAAGATAAAAATATATTGTTATAATAACATTTTTATATCATGTTAATAATATGTAAGCTTCGATTTAAGATGTAGGTTTTTACTAGATGAATAATTGAACATTAGAACTGTGCATATATTAACGCAAATATCTAAGTTTATGCTAATTTTAATTAATTTCTATGTCTGTTCTTAAATTGCTGAAATAGAATGTGATCTTAAAGAACTTTCAATAACCAAAAGATTACATATCTAAACATTTGCTCAAATATTTAGTAATCTAAATACCTGCTTAATCTCTAAATATGTGTTTTCAAAACTACACTTTTTAGATTTTTCAATTACTTTTTAAAGGAAGCATGTAAATAAAAATAGCTGCTTTATCACATGAATACCTTTAGGGGTCTTGTTTCAAAGTACTTTCTTTTTGGCCAATGTAACTAGATTCATTTATACTTATCCATATGAGGATAGTCTAATATATTATTTATAAGCATGCTATCTAGAATTGAAATGTCATTTCATGAAACAAGTTAATTAACTACTCTGTGGTCTTTGAACAATAGGCATGAAAATGACCTGTGAAAAATTTCAACCCTATCTTGACTCTGTAAAGAGACAGGAGAACTCTATCTCTCCCCTTCCCTATCACCCTCCTCCCCACCTCCTCACTGGTACCTTCTTACCTCCAGAACTTTAGACAGTATGTTTCTGTTGTACAATCCCATATACTGGTGCCCAGTATATAGGCAGACTAACACGCAGCTAAAACTAATCAAAATATATTAATTGTAGCCCAAGAAGAGCTCAGAATAGGGAAATTAACCAGGGATAAAGAGTTGCATTATATAAAGATAAAAGGAAGGACCAATTCTCCAAGAAGATAAAACAACTCTTAACATTATCTACTTAAGAATAACACATCAAAATACAGAAAACTAAAACTGAGGGAAATGCAAGGTTATTTCTAGGTAGTGGAGCTTTCTGGACTGTATTTTCTAAATCCCACACAAATCATTTGTTAATGAGTGATGAACAATGTGAACTCTAAAGTTGGAAGATATTTTCTCTCTAGAAATGGTGATTTTTTTTCTTAAATACAATACATTTTCAATACAAAACCATGAATATATAAAAATTTAGGCAGCAAGAAAAAAGAAAAATTATGATAAACTACATCCCAAACTGCTTACTTTGTACCACTGAAAGTGCACCAGATCATTACCATAATAGGTCATTCTGATATCTGTTCATGTCATTGCTAGAAAAGAATTCATTGATAGTTTCAGGGGACGGACTTTCAAGACACAATTATATATAAAAATGAGAAGAATAACAATAATGTATTATTACTTTAGAAATATATAATATTAGGATTCAAAGCTGAGAATGTTAATTATAAGAGATACAGAACATTTTAAGTTTCAACTTTAATTCTTTATATATCATTATACTTGAAATTTAAATTATGTTCATACAGTTCTTAAAATTCCATTTTAGAAAAAATCTTCTTCCCCTGATTTTCTTCACTCTCCTCTCAATTCCCCCTCAAAATAAAAAGCTAAAATGAAAAACAAAAATAAAAACATGAAGTTTCTTGCCTGCTTTTTTGGAGTCTTCTATTTTTCTCTAGAAATAGTTTCAACATTTCACAGTGCAATAAATCCATTTAGCCTCCCTGACTCCAGGTTTTTATTTCCATCATTAAAATAAAGGCCTTGACCTCTCAGTGGCTCCTGAGCAAAGTGTCTTCTTAGAAGGTGAGGAGGTTGGGGTGGACAGTAGAAAGGCAGACTCAGAGGGGAGGAAGCTCGGCACAAGGATAATAGCAAGCCACATGCAACCTTTTAATTATTTAAAATAAAAAACAACTTTCGAAGTCGTTTTCCAGGACAAGAAAATAAAGCACTGTCTGTTGTTTAGTCTGAGCTATGAATACCTCTTCACTGCACATATTAGAAAAGGGGATACATTGTTCTCCTTTTCTCATTTCACAGGAATATGATGACAACTTTTTGACAGAAAATCATTCTGCAAAAGATATTGCTGGTCTTCCATGCCCACATGTTTTCTTAACCCTTGTAAATTATTGTAAACATTTTTGTGTGAAGATGAAAGGGTAAGAAAATATGTCTTTGGCATACTTCTAAAATACTGTATTTTATCCCAGGTAAATCAAATAATTCAAACCCTTCTTCTTTTCCTTTCTGCTTCTATTCAATTGACCTCTCCCTTTTTTCTCCTCATGAGTTTTAATACATCAGTGGCCTTGTCAAATTCCAATTTCATGTAAGTTTTCACAAATAGCTTGAAAATTACATCCCATTTCCAGAATCTTGTCATCTGTTAGGTCTCCAGTTTTCTCAAGGTAGAGTATGTCCTTAAATGCATTTTTGAATTCTCTAATTCTTTAAATTGATAAAGCACATGAGTACTCAGGATGTACCTCAGCTACAGCTTTGCTTGCTGAATTATAATCACACAAACAATATTCCCCAGGGGCACTTGCTGTGCTTGCCTGTTTCCCAATGGTGACTGGACTTGCTCTCAATTCAGAGTTCATTTTCCCTTACTGCTGGTCTCAAAAAAACTTATATTTCTCAGTTTAACAATCCTAGAGAATTATTTCTTTCTCTTTACTTTTCACATGTCAGAAGATATCTGATCTTACATTTCATGCTTACCCCTGAATGACTTCCTATGTTAAACTAGAATTCTTAGCATTGATTTTGAAGAAAATTAAGTTAATTTAAAAGTACAATTTTATTCATTGTTTTCATCAGAATATAATTTTATACATCTCTTTTACTTATGTCTTTACTCAAATGATATACCTTGAATTATAGAAGAACAAAAGAAAAGAAAAATTATCTGTGTTTTCACAATGTCCAATTAATATTCTATTAATTATACCTTATTTCCTTTTGCTTCTTAAGAAACTACATTTCAGTCACGATCCACTTTTCATTCTATTTTTAATTGACAGTGTGATTTTCTTTCAATTAAATGGCAGTCACAAAGCACCTGAGGTAGAAGTCTAAATAATCTGTGTTAACCTGATTATAGATGGTTATAATAATTTGGCAGTGCCTTTCATTATTTCAGGTTATGAAAAATTTGAGCAGAGGACCTTGGTGGTATGCTGGAAAATGGAGATATGTACTTTCTATCATCTACTTCCATAGACTCTCTTTTTTTAGCCTTCTCTCACAAGGAATGGAGCACTGATAATGCAAGTATGCATAACAAGGAAATAGAATTAACAGCGTATTTACTCAGAAGATCACTAGATAAAAAGACAAGTGAGTTAAGTTTAGGGAGACCAAAATCATAAAAATACCAATACTCAGTAAACATGAAACAACATCTTCAGCCATACTACTATGAAAACATATGTCTTAATAATGAGTAAGATTTTCAAAACTAAAAATAATAACTAGAGCAAGGATGCAGCAAAATTACTCTGCATTCATGGCTTGTGGAATGGTATATAGACAAAACCTCTTCTGAAAGACAGTTTAAAATATAGATCAAAAGGTTTAGAAATAGTTACAATTTTTGCTCAGTATTTAATTTTGTAAAAGTTCTCTTAGAAATTAAGTGATGTCTATGTGCATATTCTTGAATAAGGCTTCATTTCATATGTACATATAGACACACATGCAAAATATATCATGTACAAACAGATACCTCTGGAGGAAAAAAAATAGGTGGCATACTAAATGTTGAATCAATTAAAATGTATCCATAAGACAGGACAGTATGGGCTGTTTAAGATGGGCTTTCTGACATCCTTTACAGTATTATGGTTGAATTTAATTACCATCCGTCTTCAGGCTATAAACCTCAACATATGATCTCAGTTAAAAGTTGTTGGTGTTTGCATATTTAAGAAGAGGGAAATGATAGAAGATATATATGAATTATAACAGTTGTCTCTAAATGATAAGCTTTTGATGTTTTTAAAACAAATCTTCTTCATAAATTCATAGGTTATAAAGTATTTTAAGAACCTCTCATTAAAATTTATAGACTGTCAATAAAATACAGGCACATAAATATAGGGCCTTGCTTTCTGAACATCTTGAACTTCTCTTTTTCAATTAATGACAACTTGCTACAAAATCAAGATTTGATTAGTGTGTTAACTTTTATTTAGGATTTTATAAGGGCTTTTAGAATATGTATTTTAAAGTAGTATATACCATTAAAAGAATAACAGGGAAATACTATATTACTATAATAAGAGAGTTGGCCTGATGATTAGATAGATGAGGCTTAAAACCCTCTGTATGACCTCCACAAACACACTTTCAGACTCAGGTGCTTCATATTTAAAATTAAGACAAAGGCATACACATCAACTCTTACACAGTTTATAAGCTCTAAAAAATAGCTGATTAAAAAATGTATGTGTGTCTGTATGTATGTATCTAGGCATAAGTATGTATGTGTGTGTATGTATATGTGTGTATGTATATATATATACACACATATACATATATATTTGAGTTGGTATTCTGTTTCATATATATATGTGTGTATGTATGTGGTGGTTTAGTTGCTAAGTCCTATCCAACTCTTGGTGACCCATGGACTGTAGCCTGCTGGGCTCCTCTTACTGGAATGGGTTGCCATATCCTTCTCCATAATATATATATGAGCTGGTATTTTTCTTTCTGTTATTATTTTAGAACACTTTAATTTTTAATTTTCAAACTGTGGTGCTCTTATTCTATATACTTGGTACTGAACTAGAAAATGAACCTGAAAATAAATACATGCTGCTGCTGCTGCTGCTAAGTCACTTTAGTCGTGTCTGACTCTTTGTGACCCCATAGACAGCAGCCCACCAGGGCCCTCTATCCCTGGGATTCTCCAGGCAAGAACACTGGAGTGGGTTGCCATTTCCTTCTCCAATGCATGAAAGTGAAAAGTGAAAGTGAAGTCGCTCAGTCGTATCCAACTCTTAGTGACCCCATGGAAATATTATATAAACTAAATAAAAAGTAGCCACTCTAATATCTTTGATATCCAGAACAATTTTAATACACTTAAGCTTATAAGGGGTTATTGAAACTATTTACAAAATGATAGCCCAGGGTCCCAGAGACAAAATTATATTTAAGTTACAAACAGGATGGTATGTTTTATAACTTCCTCTCCAGTACTCACAACATTATTATTAATTGAATTTCATGCTTGCAGAGATTCTTCACATGCTTTCTTTTGTGTTATTAAGTGTACTGTTTGAGGGATCTTAGTTCCCTGACCAGGGATCAAACATGTGACCCCTGCAGTAGAAGCACCATGTCCTAATGACTCTACCATCAGGGAAGTTCCTCCATGTGCTTTGCTTGAGAATGGACATGTGACATATATTTATATTTTACAGATTTCAGTGATACAATTGATTACAAGAGTCTCCTAAAAATACTGCCACTCTTAAAAAATGAAGTTAAATCCTAGTAAATATTTCTATTAAAGCTGTCTTTAAAATATAGTACAATATAAAAACTGTTTAACAAGATATATGCTTCTTCCCTTTATATGTATGGATGAAATTTTAGTTACTATTAAAATTGTTGTCTTAGGGTGTTATTCTTCAAGAAGAAGAAAAAGTATCTGTGTAAAATCTTACCTATTAAGGACAATATTACTAGAAGAAAAGTGTTTCTGATACTGCTTTCACAATTTATACTAAATGCTAGAAAATTAGGATTTTATATTAAAGATGATATAGCAAGTTTCTTTGCTACTTTTCTTCTCTAAAACAAACAAACAAACAACATCAAGGAAAGGGGGAAAGAAAAAGAGAGTGAGACCCAAACCTTCATCTTTAATGATGAGAGGAAACATGGTGATAAGTAGTATGAAGATTAAATAAAGGCAGGAAGACCCCAAGAATATGCTGAGTAAAATCACCAGAAATGAGGACTCTGCAGCTAACACTACCCAAGCTGATGCCCATGAAAAGAAAGAAAATAAATATGGTCTTTCTAATATGATAGTTAAGAACAGGGATTTCACAATCAAAGAGAGAAATAAGAAGAAGATTTTTTTAAAAAGTGAGAAGGTGGGGGAAGAAAAATTAAGTGCTTGGGAAGAAACTAAAATATATTAAATGACTGTGTGATAATAATGTTTGAATATGAATTTATATGCTTATAAAAACTATTGACAGTGGCAATGATGGAGGATGTATTATTTTAAAGCATTACATAAGATTCAGCTGAAGAATCATAAATGCCCCTTCCATTGTAAAGTAATTTTAGGCAGATTGATTTGACAAGCCCTAATTGTATCCTTTGTGCTAAAGCAGATCCTAATCATCTTTCTGAGTCATTTCAGACTGATTTGCAATGTAAGAAATCTGCTAACATCCTTTAGCTAATTCTTACATCTGTTTCCAAATCAGAAGTAACTTGTATGATATTTATTTAAGTAAATTTGGAAATGTAGAGAGAATAATTTAAATCATAATTCATTTTGTAATATTGCCTAATGTGACAAGGTGATAACTAATTAAAAATAACAAAGAGCAATTTCTCCATCTCTTCTTTTTTTTCGATGTTCTTTCTCAAGACTTGCACAGTAGAAAAGGTTTTATATATATATATATAATATAAATAATATATATAAATATATGTATATTTTAGATAACTTATGAATTTTTGCCTAACTGAAAAGTTCATGACATTTTGATTCTACTTGTTCAATTTAGTATTAATAGAATGCTAGGTTTCTAGTTTTAAAAATAGATATGAAACAAGCAACAAAAGTTTACCATATAGCACAGGGAATTATAGTCAATATTTTATAATAATCTATAATGGAAAATAATTTTAAAAAATAATATATGTATATATGTATAACTTAATCACACAAAAAAAGAATTCTAAATTTTGAAATTTAGTAACATTTATATTTTCACCAGTTTTCTAAATGTCTTGTGGACATTTAATAACAGTGTATGAGACACAAATTTTAAATATATCTGTGTATAAGCCCTCTTGGAAGAGGTCACCATTAGCCCCACCATAGAGCCACCAGAACTTACACAGGACAGGGGAAACAGACTCTTGGAAGGCACACATTAAAAAAACCTTGTACGCACCAGGACCCAGGAGAAAGGAGCAGTGATCCCAAAGAGACTGACCCACACTTGCCCATGAGTGTCCTGAAGTCTCTGGAGGAGACAAGGGTTGGCGGTGGCCTGCTGCAGGCTTCTGGGCACTGAGTCCAGTAGTGCATGTATAAGGGAGATAACCATTATCTTCATTATTTCTACTATAGTTTGGCCCCAGGTCAAATAACAGGGAGAGAACACAATCCTGCCCATCAACAGAAAATTGGATTAAAGATTTACTAAACATAGACCCCCATCAGAACAAGACCCAGTTTCCCCCTGTCCGTCTCTCCATCAAGAAGCTTCCATAAGCCTCTTATAAGACTCTGTATATATTTATACAGAGGCCAGACAGAATGCAAACCACAATCACAGAAAATTAATCAAAATGACCACATGAACCACAACCTTGTCTAACTCAATTAAACTATAAGCCATGCCCTGTACAGCAACCTAACAAGTATGGGTCATGGTGGAAAGTTCTGACAAGATGTGGGCCACTAGAGGAGGAAAAGGCAAACCACTTCTGTATTCTTGCCTTGAGAACCCCATGAACATTATGAAAAGACAAAAAGACAGGACAGTGAAAGATTAACTCCCCAGGTGGCTACGAGCCCAATATGCTACTGGAGAAGAGGGGAGAAATAACTCCAGAAAGTATGAAGAGATGGAGCCAAAGCAAAAACAAAAACAAAAACAAAACCACCTAGTTATGGATGTGACTGGTGATGGAAGTAAAGTCCAATGCTGTAAAGAACAATATTGCATAGGAACCTGGAATGTTATGTCCATGAATCAAGGCAAATTGGAAGTCATCAAACAGAAGAAGGCAAGAGCGAACATCAACATTTTAGGAATCAGTTAACTACAATGGACTGGAATGGGTGAATTTAACTCAGATGACAATTATATCTACTACTGTGGGCAAGAATGCCTTAGAAGAAATGGAGTAGCCCTCATAGTAAAAAAAAAAAAAAAGGAGGGGTGTTCAAAATGCAGTACTTGGATGCAATATAAAAAATGACAGAATGATCTCCATTTGTTTCCAAGGAACCATTCAATATCTCAGTAATTCAAGTNGTTGGTATTCTGTTTCATATATATATGTGTGTATGTATGTGGTGGTTTAGTTGCTAAGTCCTATCCAACTCTTGGTGACCCATGGACTGTAGCCTGCTGGGCTCCTCTTACTGGAATGGGTTGCCATATCCTTCTCCATAATATATATATGAGCTGGTATTTTTCTTTCTGTTATTATTTTAGAACACTTTAATTTTTAATTTTCAAACTGTGGTGCTCTTATTCTATATACTTGGTACTGAACTAGAAAATGAACCTGAAAATAAATACATGCTGCTGCTGCTGCTGCTAAGTCACTTTAGTCGTGTCTGACTCTTTGTGACCCCATAGACAGCAGCCCACCAGGGCCCTCTATCCCTGGGATTCTCCAGGCAAGAACACTGGAGTGGGTTGCCATTTCCTTCTCCAATGCATGAAAGTGAAAAGTGAAAGTGAAGTCGCTCAGTCGTATCCAACTCTTAGTGACCCCATGGAAATATTATATAAACTAAATAAAAAGTAGCCACTCTAATATCTTTGATATCCAGAACAATTTTAATACACTTAAGCTTATAAGGGGTTATTGAAACTATTTACAAAATGATAGCCCAGGGTCCCAGAGACAAAATTATATTTAAGTTACAAACAGGATGGTATGTTTTATAACTTCCTCTCCAGTACTCACAACATTATTATTAATTGAATTTCATGCTTGCAGAGATTCTTCACATGCTTTCTTTTGTGTTATTAAGTGTACTGTTTGAGGGATCTTAGTTCCCTGACCAGGGATCAAACATGTGACCCCTGCAGTAGAAGCACCATGTCCTAATGACTCTACCATCAGGGAAGTTCCTCCATGTGCTTTGCTTGAGAATGGACATGTGACATATATTTATATTTTACAGATTTCAGTGATACAATTGATTACAAGAGTCTCCTAAAAATACTGCCACTCTTAAAAAATGAAGTTAAATCCTAGTAAATATTTCTATTAAAGCTGTCTTTAAAATATAGTACAATATAAAAACTGTTTAACAAGATATATGCTTCTTCCCTTTATATGTATGGATGAAATTTTAGTTACTATTAAAATTGTTGTCTTAGGGTGTTATTCTTCAAGAAGAAGAAAAAGTATCTGTGTAAAATCTTACCTATTAAGGACAATATTACTAGAAGAAAAGTGTTTCTGATACTGCTTTCACAATTTATACTAAATGCTAGAAAATTAGGATTTTATATTAAAGATGATATAGCAAGTTTCTTTGCTACTTTTCTTCTCTAAAACAAACAAACAAACAACATCAAGGAAAGGGGGAAAGAAAAAGAGAGTGAGACCCAAACCTTCATCTTTAATGATGAGAGGAAACATGGTGATAAGTAGTATGAAGATTAAATAAAGGCAGGAAGACCCCAAGAATATGCTGAGTAAAATCACCAGAAATGAGGACTCTGCAGCTAACACTACCCAAGCTGATGCCCATGAAAAGAAAGAAAATAAATATGGTCTTTCTAATATGATAGTTAAGAACAGGGATTTCACAATCAAAGAGAGAAATAAGAAGAAGATTTTTTTAAAAAGTGAGAAGGTGGGGGAAGAAAAATTAAGTGCTTGGGAAGAAACTAAAATATATTAAATGACTGTGTGATAATAATGTTTGAATATGAATTTATATGCTTATAAAAACTATTGACAGTGGCAATGATGGAGGATGTATTATTTTAAAGCATTACATAAGATTCAGCTGAAGAATCATAAATGCCCCTTCCATTGTAAAGTAATTTTAGGCAGATTGATTTGACAAGCCCTAATTGTATCCTTTGTGCTAAAGCAGATCCTAATCATCTTTCTGAGTCATTTCAGACTGATTTGCAATGTAAGAAATCTGCTAACATCCTTTAGCTAATTCTTACATCTGTTTCCAAATCAGAAGTAACTTGTATGATATTTATTTAAGTAAATTTGGAAATGTAGAGAGAATAATTTAAATCATAATTCATTTTGTAATATTGCCTAATGTGACAAGGTGATAACTAATTAAAAATAACAAAGAGCAATTTCTCCATCTCTTCTTTTTTTTCGATGTTCTTTCTCAAGACTTGCACAGTAGAAAAGGTTTTATATATATATATATAATATAAATAATATATATAAATATATGTATATTTTAGATAACTTATGAATTTTTGCCTAACTGAAAAGTTCATGACATTTTGATTCTACTTGTTCAATTTAGTATTAATAGAATGCTAGGTTTCTAGTTTTAAAAATAGATATGAAACAAGCAACAAAAGTTTACCATATAGCACAGGGAATTATAGTCAATATTTTATAATAATCTATAATGGAAAATAATTTTAAAAAATAATATATGTATATATGTATAACTTAATCACACAAAAAAAGAATTCTAAATTTTGAAATTTAGTAACATTTATATTTTCACCAGTTTTCTAAATGTCTTGTGGACATTTAATAACAGTGTATGAGACACAAATTTTAAATATATCTGTGTATAAGCCCTCTTGGAAGAGGTCACCATTAGCCCCACCATAGAGCCACCAGAACTTACACAGGACAGGGGAAACAGACTCTTGGAAGGCACACATTAAAAAAACCTTGTACGCACCAGGACCCAGGAGAAAGGAGCAGTGATCCCAAAGAGACTGACCCACACTTGCCCATGAGTGTCCTGAAGTCTCTGGAGGAGACAAGGGTTGGCGGTGGCCTGCTGCAGGCTTCTGGGCACTGAGTCCAGTAGTGCATGTATAAGGGAGATAACCATTATCTTCATTATTTCTACTATAGTTTGGCCCCAGGTCAAATAACAGGGAGAGAACACAATCCTGCCCATCAACAGAAAATTGGATTAAAGATTTACTAAACATAGACCCCCATCAGAACAAGACCCAGTTTCCCCCTGTCCGTCTCTCCATCGAGAAGCTTCCATAAGCCTCTTATAAGACTCTGTATATATTTATACAGAGGCCAGACAGAATGCAAACCACAATCACAGAAAATTAATCAAAATGACCACATGAACCACAACCTTGTCTAACTCAATTAAACTATAAGCCATGCCCTGTACAGCAACCTAACAAGTATGGGTCATGGTGGAAAGTTCTGACAAGATGTGGGCCACTAGAGGAGGAAAAGGCAAACCACTTCTGTATTCTTGCCTTGAGAACCCCATGAACATTATGAAAAGACAAAAAGACAGGACAGTGAAAGATTAACTCCCCAGGTGGCTACGAGCCCAATATGCTACTGGAGAAGAGGGGAGAAATAACTCCAGAAAGTATGAAGAGATGGAGCCAAAGCAAAAACAAAAACAAAAACAAAACCACCTAGTTATGGATGTGACTGGTGATGGAAGTAAAGTCCAATGCTGTAAAGAACAATATTGCATAGGAACCTGGAATGTTATGTCCATGAATCAAGGCAAATTGGAAGTCATCAAACAGAAGAAGGCAAGAGCGAACATCAACATTTTAGGAATCAGTTAACTACAATGGACTGGAATGGGTGAATTTAACTCAGATGACAATTATATCTACTACTGTGGGCAAGAATGCCTTAGAAGAAATGGAGTAGCCCTCATAGTAAAAAAAAAAAAAAAGGAGGGGTGTTCAAAATGCAGTACTTGGATGCAATATAAAAAATGACAGAATGATCTCCATTTGTTTCCAAGGAACCATTCAATATCTCAGTAATTCAAGTCTATGCCCCAACCAGTAATGTTGAAGAAGTTGAAGTTGAACGGTTCAATGAAGAACTATAAAACCTTCTAGAACTAAAACCCAAAAAAGATGTCCTTTTCATTATAGGCAACTGGAATGCAAAAGTAGGAACTCAAGAGATATCTGGAATAACAGGCAAATTTGGCCTTGGATTGAAAACAAAGTGGGGCAAAGGCTAACTTGCCAAGAGAACACCCTCTTCCAACAACACAAGAGAAGACTCTACACCTGGACATCACCAGATGATCAATGCATAAATCAGATTGATAATATTCTTCACAGCAGAAGATGGAGAAGCTTTACAGAATCCACAAAAACAACAGCAGGAGCTGACTGTGGCTCAGATCTTGAACTCCTTATTGCCAGATTCAGACTTAAATTAAAGAAAGTAGGGAAAACCACTAGAAAATTCAGGTTTCACCTAAATCAAATCCCTTAGGATTATATACTGGAAGTGACAAATAGATTTAAGAGTTAGATCTGATAAGCAGAGGTCCTGAAGAACTATGGATGGAGGTTTGTGACATTGTACAGGAGGCAGTGAAAGAGACCATCCCCATGAAAAAGAAACGCAAAAAGGCAAAATGGTTGTCTGAGGAGGTCTTACAAATAGCAGAGGAAAGAAGTGAATCAAAAGGCAAAGGAGAAAAGGAAAGATATACCCATTTGAATGCAGAGTTCCAAAGAATAGCAAGGAGAGATAAGAAAACCTTCCTCCGTGATCAATGCAAAGAAATAGAGGAACACAACAGAGTGGAAAAAACTAGTGATCTCTTCAAGAAAACTAGGAGATACCAAAGGAACATTTCATGCAAAAATTGGCACAATAAATAACAGAAATGGTATGGACCTAACAGAAGCAGAAGATATTAAGAAGAGGTGGCAAGAATACACAGAACTGTACAAAAAAGATCTTCATGACCCAGATACATGATGGTGTGATCACTCACCTAGAGCCAGACATCCTAGAATGTGAAGTCAAGTGTGCCTCAGGAAGCATCACTACGAGAAAAGCTAGTGGAGGTGATAGAATTCCAGCATCCTAAAAGATGCTGCTGTGAAAGTGCTGCACTCAATATGTCAGCAAATTTGGAAAACTCAGCAATGGCCACAGGAATGGAAAAGGTCAGTTTTCATTCTAATCCCAATGAAAGACAATGCCAAAGAATGTTCAAGCTACCGCACAATTGCATTCATGTCACATGCCAGCAAAGTAATGCTCAAAATTCTCCAAGCCAAGCTTCAACAGTACATGAACCATGACATCCCAGACGTTCCAGATTGATTTAGAAAAGGCAGAGGAACCAGAGATCAAGTTGCCAACATCTATTGGATCATCAAAAAAGAAAGAGTTTCAGAAAAACATGTACTTCTGCTTTATTGACTATGCCAAAGGCTTTGACTCTATGGATCAAAATACACTGTGGAAAATTCTTAAAGAGATGAGAGTAACAGACCACCTTACCTGCCTCCTGAGAAATCTGTATGCAGGTCAAGAAGCAACAGAACTGGATGTGGAACAACAGACTGTTTCCAAATTGGGAAAGGAGTATGTCAAGGCTGTATATTGTCACCCTGCTTATTTAACTTATATACAGAGACATCACGCAAAATGCCAGGCCAGATGAAGCATAAGCTGGAATCAAGATTGCTCGAGTAATATCAATAACCTCAGATAGGCAGATGACACCACCATTATGTCAGAAAATGAAGAAGAACTAAAGAACTTCTTGATGAAAGTGAAAGCAGAGAGTGAAAAAGCTGGCTTAAAGCTCAACATTCAGAAAACTAAGATCATGGCATGTGGTACTATCATTTCATGGCAAATAAATGGGGAAACAGTGGAAACTACAACAGATTTTATTTTCTTGGGCTCCAAAATCACTGCAGATGGTGACTGCAACCATGAAATTAAAAGACACTGTTCCTTGAAAGAAACTCTATGACAAACCTAGAAGCATATTAAAAAGCAGAGATATTACTTTACTGAAAAAGATTAGTCTAGTCAAAAACAGTGGTTTTTCTAGTAGTCATGTATGAATGTGAAAGTTGGACCATAAAGAAAGCACCAAAGAATTGATGCTTTTGAACTGTGCTGTTGGATAAGACTCTTAAGAGTCCCTTGGACTGCAAGGAGATCCAAGTAATCCATCCTAAAGGAAATCAGTCCTGAATATTCATTGGAAGAACTGATACTGAAGCTGTAACTCCAAAACTTTGGCCACCTGATGAGAAGAACTGACTCATTGGGAAAGACCCTTATGCTGGGAAAGATTGAAGGTGGGAGGAGAAGGGGATGACAGAGGATGAGATGGTTAAAATGCATCACGGAGTCGATGGACACGAGTTTGAGCAAACTCCGAGTCGATAATGGAAAAGGAAGCCTGGCATGCTGCACTCCATGTGGCCTCAGAGAGTCAGACATGACTGAGCAACTGAGCTGAGCTGTTGTGTAGGATATGATTAATAAATTAAATATAAATCTATTATATTTAAATTATGAAATCATTCAAGATGCTTCTATTCTTTTGCTGCATTGATAACATATTCTCTGAGAAATGTTAATATGTCTCACTATGATTTTATATTTTTTCTTTTCACTTATATATCTTCTGAATTATGTTTTATGTATGCTTATTTCCTTGCTGTTGGTATCTAATAGTTTATGATGTCTATCTTCTTTGTGAATTGTAACTTTTATCATTGAAAATATTCATCTTTGTTTCACTTAAAAAACATAATAAAGAGTGATGTTTCCTTACTCAGAGAGCAGATTTCTAGCCATTTATTTTTATTTCTACAAGTTTACTCTTTCATGAAAAGAACTCTGACCATTCAAAATAATCCTCAGTTGTCAATAGCTTTAACTTTGTGAGTGTTAGGAAATACTGTGTATATAGGCTTATCTCTTAAAAGCAGGAATGGTGATGGCAAAGACATGAGGATGACAAATTGACAAAGAAATTAGAGATGAATAATATTGCAAGTAGTCACTGGAGAAAGCTTACTGCCAATGCAGTAATGAAGGTTCATAATGATGGTTAAAGCATTAAATAAGCAGTCCAAGTAATCTTTGCTACACACCCGAAACTAACACAGCACTGTAGATTAACTATACTGCAATAGTAAAAAATGGCTAAAGGAAAAAAAAAAAAACTTAGGAATAACATGAAGTATTAAATATATGATCTATGGTATAACAATTATTTTTTAATGTTAGTGTTGAGAAATAAATATTAGTTGTCTGTGGTATTATATGAGCCTTTTCCTAATTGGCTAATATAAAAAAGGATATAGTGAATAGGAGATACTGAATCCCAAATATGTAGTTTCATTCTTGATAAGCATGTGCTTATAAAGATATAGAACTTTAAGACTCAGAAGAAAATAGAACTTAAAAATCATAATTATCGTTTTAAACTATTCAAAGAGAAATACTCAGAGATAAACATAGTGAGGATATGGAACACTTTAAGAATAATACTTTAAACTATGCAAACTGGCTAACTTACACAGTATCTGAGTATCTCTGCCCCCAGGCAGCTATGTTACTCTATATTGCCCTGTCTGTGCACTGAATTTTTGTAAGTTTTTATCTTGATCTTTTTCTACTTCTTCATCTCTTTTTTGAATTTTTATACATATCTACTTTTTGGAGTTATATTGTCTCATCTCTTTTCTCTTGCTAACAGCTAAAAGATTTGTGGATTCATCCTCTAAAGTGAAAAATAACTCCTTACCTTAACTGTATCTAAGCTTACATCTTTAATATTTTTGTCCTTGAATCAGGAGAGAGGGTAGTCAAAGAACTGGTTCTCTGTTAACCTGTACAAAGTTGAATACAAAAACATATACTATTAAAGGATACAAGGATGATAGGGAAAACTCCCAATTAGAATTAATTATATGCTTGCATTAAATGATGTTAGAAGATATTAGATTATCTAGCCAAAAAAAAAAGATTTTAATGCTACTTCAAACATACAGGGGTGTGTGTGCATGCTATAACGTAAGTAATTACAAAATTGCATGGGTTTCTTGAAGAGGCAGATAATTCTGTCACATAATATTTTTCTAGTTATGTATTATAAGTGACCTTCTATTTAGATTTGGAAGTTAGGTAAGGATCTCAGATCTTGCTCTATTCCTGAAATTACATTATGCTATAAAATATTTGGAAGAATTTCAATAAACAGAGCATAAATGTGAATGAGGCTGAGACTCAGTATGAGTAATAACATACTAGAAATGAAAGATGCACAACTTTCTGGAATTCTACAAGCATATGTTTAAAGATAGGAGTTGGACTATTCAATTGCTACCAAACTATCACTATACTAACAGCTTATATAAATTCTATAGAAACAGCTAACTCATGGAATATATAGCATGCACCAAGCATAGTACTAAATATACAAGCTTTATGATATCTTACACCTCAGCTCTCTAAAGATATATATCCCTATTATCCAATACTATAGTCAAAGAGAACTGATCATAGACAGGCAAAGCTGTGGCAAAGCTGAGATTCAGACGTCTGACATTAGGCCTCCTGGTCCCCATTCGTAAACATCGCACACTATTCCTTTCATCCCTCTTCTCTACTTTCTAAAATGAAATCCCCTTTATTAGTTAACACCTTCTCAAAAAACAAACACATTTCCAGTTTCCAGGCCCACATGTAGGGAGCTTGGAAGTTGCTGATCCATCTAACAAGTTAAGAAGTGCACAGGCTGCAGAACCAACAATGCTTGGGTCCATAAGGGAGGGGAGAGCACAGACTAAGACTCTGCCCCCAGGACTGGAGAGAAGAAAGGAGAAAACAGGGAGTACCAAACTAATTATAACCAAACTGAAAGAGGCACAAGAGGTATTCAATAGAATGGATGAAACAGAAGCAGAAATCAGCAAGCAGGGAGACACAGCAATTAAAAGCATCCAGACGAAGTAGTGAAATTAAACAAAAAATAATTAAAAGATGTGAACATCCTTTAAGGGACTTCTGGGACAACATCAAATGGAATAATGCTTGCATTACAGAGGCTCCCTGAAGGAAAAAAGAGAGAGAAAGGGCCACAAAATTATTTGAAGAAGAAATGTCTAAAAACCTACCTAACCTGGGGAAGGAAACAGTCAGGTATAAGAAATCCAGAGAAGTCCAAATAAGATGAAGCTGAAGAAATATAAAGCAAGATACAATATAATTAAAATGATGATGATTAAAGATAAAACTTTCTTTTTTTTTTTTAAGAGTAGTCAAAACTGCATGGTATTGCCACAAAATCAGCCACACAGCTGCACTTCAGTGGAACAGAACAGAGTTTAGATACAAACACACACTTATACAGACAGAATGAAAAAGGAGGCAAGAATATGAATGGGAAAACATCTCTTCAGTAAATAGTGTTATACAGTTTGGATAATCACATGCAAAAGAATGAAACTAGACCTTTTTTTTTTTACACCATATACAAAAGCAAACTCAAAATGAAGGAAGGACTTAAATGCAACACCAGAAATCCTAAAAATTACTCAAAGAAAATACGGGCCCTATGCTCTTTAACATTGGTCTGAGCAATATATAGGTATAGATAGATATTTTTTAATCTATCTCTTCAGGCAAGGGCAGGAAAAGCAAGAATAATCAAATAAGACCATACAAAACGGAAGTTAACCTACTGGATGGGAAAAGAATTTGAAAATGATATATCTGATAAGGGTTTGATGTAGGAAATACACACAAAAATCCTTATAGAACTCCATATCAAAACAATGACACAATCTCATTAAAAATGGACAGAAGATCTGAATAGACATTTTTCTACACAAGACATACAGATGGCAAATGGACACATGAAAAGATGCTCAAAACCATGAGTTATCAGAAAGATGCAAATAAGATGCCACTTTACACCAGTCGGCCTGGCTATAATCAAAAAGATAAGAAACAGCAAGTATTGATGAGAATGTGGCAAAAGATAGCACTTGTACACTGTTGATAGAAATGTATATAGGTGTAGCCACTATGGAAAACAGTGTGGAAGTTCCTTATAAAATTAAAATAGAGTTACTATAAAATCTAGTGATCTACTTTTGATTGTTTATCTGAAAAAAAATGAAAACAATTTTTAAAAATGTATGTGTACAGCTATATTATTGCAGCAGTATTTACAATAGCCAAGATATGGAACCAATAAGTGTCTGCTGAGAAGATGAATGGATAAAAAAATTGACATATACACACGTTTATACATATATATATATGTATATATGTATGTGTGTATGTATATAGTTTCCCAGGTGGTGACAGGGATAAAGAATCTGCCTGCCAGTGCAGGAGATGAAAGAGACACAAGAGACATGGATTCAGTCCCTGGATTGGGAAAATCTGGAGGCAACCCACTCCAGTATTCTTCCCTGTAAAATCTGATGGACAGAGGAGCCTAGTGGGCTACAGTCCATGGAGCCACAAAGAGTCAAACATGACTGAGCACATGCACGTGTGCTCACACACACACACACACACACACACACACACACACACACACGTTTATCATCAATGGACTATTACTCAGCCATGAGAAGAATGAAATCTTGTGATTTATGTTGACATGGATGAATCTAGAGGGTTTTATGCTAAGTGAAATCAATCAGAGGGAGACAAATACTGTGTGATTTCACTTGTATGTTATCTGAAAAAAATAACAAATGAATAAGCAAAACAAAAATAAATTCATAGATAAGGAGAGCAAGCTGATAGTCGTCAGAGGGGAGTGAGGTTGGGGGTTAGAGAGAGTGTAGGGACAAAGAGATCCACACTCCCAGCTATGAGGTAAAGAAGTCTTAAGGACAAAATGCACAGAGGCAATAAAAATGTACTATCTCTGTACGGTACATTTTTATGTGCTAAGTCATTTCAGTCATGTCTGATCCTTTTGTGACCCCACGGACTATATATAGCCTGCCAGGCTCCTCTGTCCATGGGGACTCTCCAGGCAAGAATACAGGAGTGAGTTGCCATGCCCTGGTCCAGGGGGTATTTTGACCAGGAATGACAAAAAGTAACTAGACCTATTGTGGTGATCATTTTGTAATGCATAAACATATTGTGTTACTATGCTAGATGCCATCCAACCAGTCCATCCTAAAGGAGATCAGTTCTGGGTGTTCATTGGAAGGACTGATTAAGCTGAAACTCCAATACGTTGGCCACCTGATGCGAAGAGTTGACTCACTGAAAAAGACCCTGATGCTGGGAGGGATTGGGGGCAGGAGAAGAAGGGGACAGCAGAGGGTGAGATGATTGGATGGCATCACTGACTCGACGCACATGAGTCTGAGTGAACTCTGGGAGTTGGTGATGGACAGGGAGGCCGGGTGTGCTGTGATTCATGGGGTTGCAAAGAGTCGGACACCACTGAGCGACTGAACTGAACTGACCTGACTGAACTGATGCTATATGCCTGAAACTAATAGAATACTGTATGTCTTATTAAAATTAATAAGAAAAACAAAATTAGCATTAATGGAAAAAGTTAATTTAAAAATGATGTTAGCTCTTGGGACTCTCAAAAATTGCACAAGATAAAGTTAGAAAGGCAAAGACTACTTTATTCAAGATAATTACAATAGAAGTCAAGACTTATTGCAATAGGGAAAACAA
Source organism: Neotragus moschatus (assembly GCA_006410615.1). NCBI lineage: Eukaryota > Metazoa > Chordata > Mammalia > Artiodactyla > Bovidae > Neotragus > Neotragus moschatus. The sequence continues at coordinate 479,096 of SJYA01002253.1, forward strand.
ATTTAATTCAGTTCTGTTGAAAAATGGGCCTGGAGATACTTTAAGAATGGAGCTGATCTAGTGAAAAAGTTCTGAGGATATTAGGCAGGCTCAGCAGTGGGATTAGAGCATCTGAGTTTGCTGAGTGGTGCTTATTGAAGTTAGACTCACCCTTCTATGGTCTAGAAGTCAGGGGCATTGTCTTCATGATTCCATTTCAAAGGGATCAATAAGAGGTCCCTGAGGAATACATTCTGGGTTGCCAGACTTCAAAAGGGTGAAGAAGATTTACATCATAAAAGGGAAGACAGCATTCACAGTCTTATTTCCCTAGAAAAGAGAGGTCAAAAGGCTGAAAGTCAGGAAAATCTTCGAAAGTTTCATCAAGTCAAGGGGAAGGGTAGGCTATTTTTGTCAGGAAATTAACATCATATCATAACATAACAACTTATAGCATAACATTGGGTTGACCAACAAGTTCATTCAGGTTTTTTCATAACATCTTATAGAAAACCTCAAGAAAGTTTTTAGCAAACCCAATGTAATGCTATTATATTAATAAGATATGACTAAGTGCAATAAAATAAGTAGAAATAGGGACTAAATAGTAAGTTAAAAAAAAAACCCCACAGATTATAAGTTAATTTTGTGCACCTGAAATCCACAAAAATAAGTATAAAAAGATTTTAATATATTTACATAAGTTATCTGAATTGGATATAAAATGATTACATTAATATATATTAGTTATAATCTATGAGCATATATCAGACACATTTTTGTAACATTAAACCAGACCTTTGGTATAATTGCTTGGTTATGTATTAGATATTTGGAGAAAAATATGTTACGTATCTAACAATGATAGAGAAAAATTCACTTTATATTTAATTTTATTAATAGTAGAAATAATTATTTATCTGTAGTCCAAGTGGAAGTGTCTTTGTTTAGATATTTAATGGGTTATGAATAATCAAAGGTAACTCCTTACTGATTTTAGCAAGATTTCCCTGCACAAAGTAGAAAGAAGTATTCTTGAATCTAGATAATTGCATTAAATTTTCCCGTTAGCCCACATCGATAATATCCTTCATAACACAAATACTGAAGCTACAAATCTGTGTTTTATTTAGCAGTAACATTTCATCTTTGTAACAGAAAAACACTTGCTCTCGCTTCTACCCTTGTTATTATTCTTTTAGAGGTTAAATATCATGTGGGTGTCATGAAACCCACCAACTAATAGACTTGACAAGAAAGCCTACAATTTTCTCCAATTATCACTCTTTATAACACAGTTTCTAAAAAGAAACTGTGACTGTAAACCATTATCTTAAGTTCAGAGAAACATAGATGAAGTAAAAAATGTCAATCAAGAAAATAAAATGCAATGCTATTGTTTGATGAAAGATAAGGAACTACAGTGAGACAAATCAGAGCTTGTTAGCCAGACCATATGATTTAAGCAGTTGCAAACCTATTTTTCTCAAATGAGCCACATTCTTTCTTTGTGTCTTTTCCAGACTCTCATCCATTTCAGATCAGTAAATTCTCTTGGGAAGATGAGCATTACAACAAAATTGATCAACACATTAAATGGAAATAATTCTCCAGATGTAACCTTTTCCACAAAAGCTTAAGATGCATACTTGATAAAAGGTCATTGAAGACAATATCCTATTTTCCATGCTAAAGGAGGTGTTTTAAGAGAAGAAAGAAATCACTCTTCCCTGCCAAAGTCATACTTTTGGTGAGTGTTAATTTCTTAGCTTGATTGATACAGCTTAAGAATCTCTGGAATCCTGGATTTCAGCAGAAGTTTCTTTCTTCCTTCCTTTCTTTCTTTTTTAAACTTTTTATTTTGTACTGGGGTATACCCAATTAAAGAGGTTATATGATGCTAAGTCACTTCAGTTGTGTCCAACTCTGTGCGACCCCATAGATGGCAGCCCACCATGCTCTCCCATCTCTGGGATTCTCCAGGCAAGAACACTGGAGTGTGTTGCCATTTCCTTCTCCAATGCATGAAAGTGAAAAGTGAAAGTGAAGTCACTCATTCGTGTCCCACTCTTAGCGACCCCATGGACTGCAGCTCATCCATCCATGGGATTTTCCAGGCAAGAGTACTGGAGTGGGTGCCATTGCCATCTCCAAAAAAGACTGTATAGCTTCATGTGAACAACAAGCAGAAGTCAGCCACATATGTACATGTATCCATTCTCCCCCAAACTCCCCTCCCACCCAGGCTTCCTCATAATATCAAACAAAGTTTCATGTGCTATACAATAGGTCTTTGTTGGTTATCCATTCTAAATATAGCAGTGTGCACAAGTCCATCCCAAACTCCTTATCTATCCCTTCTCCCCATCCTTCCCATCAGCAACAATAAATTTGTTCTCTGTGAATCTCTGATTAGTAAGTTAATTTGTATAATTTCTTTATAGATTCCACATATAAGGGACATCATTCATGGATCCCAGTGTGCACTGCACCACTCTTTACAATGGTCAAGAAATGGAAGCAACATATATACAAAGGAACGTTATTCAGGCACTAAAAAGAATTAAATAATGCCATTTGAAGCAACACAGATGGACTTAGAGATTGTCATACTGAATGAAGTTAAGTCAGACAGAGAAGGAGGAATATTATAGGTAGACTTTTCTTAAAGGGGAATAAACAAGCACCCTTTTATAGGTATAGTTTTCAATGATCTTATAGGTTTAGAAAAGCAATTCATTTCACCTTCTTATGTAATTCCAATCATTTTGTATTTCTAGAGATGCAAACTTAAAAGTTGAGAAGAAATTTAGAGGACAAAGCAGATATTCAAACCTTTCTCAAAAAATGACCAGAAGGTTATAAACATTTATATAAAATATAATTATAAAACTTGCTACTCACAGGTAAGAAATACTTAAGGAAAAAAGCTTTGTAAGAACAACTAATTATTTAATATCACCATTATTCTTTTGCAAACCTTCTGTTTCTATCTCCCTAAGATTAATATTTAAACAAAACCATTTCAGATTTAGAAATGTTCTTTAAATTTTTAAAAAGCAACCAACCAAAAAACAAAACAAAACCAGACAACTTCCTCCTCTTTGCCTTACAAGTTCTCAATGTTTATAACTGAAAAAAGCATCATAATCTATTATTGAGAAAAAGGATGGCATGTTTTTAAAGTTTAGACTTAATCTAAATATTTGTTGAGAAGACAGTGTAAGCAGAATGTAAATATTTATCACAGGTTTTCATACATTTTGGAAAGACAATACCTGGAAAAAATTTCTCTTGGATGAAAGTATTTAGTTTGCAAAGTGAACTCGGGAGGAAAGCAGACACATTTATAAGGAGGCTGTGATAAGCATCCAATTTGACTTATGGAAACAGAAGGAGAAATCAGCACAGGGAAGGACAGAATGCATCTTACAGCAATTATCTGCAAAATGGCAGCAGCTGTTCAAGCTTTTGGATGACTGAGATTCTGAAAAGTCCAGATAGAAACATATGGTATAGTGCATCACAAAACAAGTTAAAGCTATTACTGTCCATGTTATTTCTTTATGTTATTCTCAGTGAAAGTTAATATGTACATAGATTTTTCTCTGGTGTATCATGAACAAGCAATAAGTCTTGGGGTCCACAAACATATAGACTCAGACAAAAGAATCCTTTAGGCAAAAATGCCTATAATTTATATTAAAAATTTTATAACATTTATATTCTGTATCTATTTTGCATAAAAGTCTACTGCTATTACATTTTTGGAAATTGATGTAAAATTCAGTTAATAAGATGAGAAACCACTAAGCTTTTAAAAGATCCATAGCACCTCTTTTGTAATAGATACTTTGCATTGAAGAAAAATAAAATTTTCCATTAGCACCTCCCACTTATTTGTGTGGGCCCATTACAATTTTAACACTTATAAAAGGAAGTGTTAATGGTGACATTTTAAAGCACTGGTTTAAAAGGAGGGGGGTGACTTTATTTTAAAAAAAAAATCAGAACAAATTCTTTTTTCTAGCGTGTTAAAATTACATGAGATAAAATTATATTTTATTAAAAGATAAAATCTCATTAAAATCAGAGTATAAATGCACAAGATGAATCCAAGATATATTGCCATGTATAATAAACTCTGTCATTAGTGAGTTTGCTACATGATTATAGTATTCAAAATATCAAAAATTGTCTAATCAGTTAAGAGCATTTGAGGTACCATTTTACAAAATGAGTGAAGACTATTAAAACTGTTCTATAGTATACGAAATTTTTGTTGGTTTGTTTTTCCCTATAGCTTTCAGTTTAAAAGTTTGCTCATCCTTTCGAAGTTGTATAGAATATTTTCGAATGGCAAAGTAATAATCCAATGTTTCTGGAAATTTTTGCCTCTGTTCCACATTTTGAATGTTGAATCTATGAGAAAATTCAATTTATTTGCAATTATTTATATTCTTAAAAGATACAAATAATAACTTTTGCTAAAATATTATAAAATGAAGAATATGCAAAATGGCAGACACGTGTGGCACATATATGGTTTTTAAGATTTAATTCTCCAGCTAGATTGAAGTTATAGGTTATATAACAAAAATACATTAGTAAGAAAAATATTCTAATGATTCACTCCTATTTCAAGATTCACAGAATCTAATATTTAAAAATGAATTTTTTTAAGTGATAAAAACTTAAATATCATAAGAAAGAAGTAACATGTGATGTGCCTTGTAGCACACATATTTTTAAGGAGAAAAACCCTGAACAGTTTAAATATTAGCTCAATATTTTATCAGCTGAATGACTTCATTAATCAATGGCTTTATTAATCAATCTCTGTCTCATATTTCTCTAGCAGAAAAAAAGAAGGAAAAAGACAATAATCACCTCACTAGTTGTTTCAAAAGAAAAAGCTTATTCAAAGTTAGTTTTTAAACTCTAATGCATCTTTAACATAACTGCTTACAACTCAGAGCCACATAACTAATTAAACCTCAATAAACTGAAAAACAGATGTTCAACAGATGGACAATTACATCTATACTTATTGACCTAAAGTGAAGGGTGTTGATGCAATGAGGAGTTTTAGAAAGACACACAAATCTTTTATAACACTCTACCTGAGGCATTTGTTGAGTAGGTTCAACTTTCAGATTTAAAATAGGATCTACAGAAATTGAAAAATATATACACATCATATATAAATATATACGTGTGTGTGTATATATTTATGCATACATGCATGTGTGTGTGTGTGTATGTGTGTGTATATGTGTGTATATATATACACACACACATATATACATATATATTCTCTCACTCACTATGTATCATCAAGAAGTTGTGAAGTGAACCCAGTTAGGTCATTAATCAAGATTATTCTAATTTATACTTCGCAGAATTCACTTATCTTAACTACCTTCTAGATTTTTGCCCACCCTGCTGAGATTCCCAGACAGACAATATAACAAAATGGGCAATCTATCTTCTAATTCTAATAATAAGAGCTAGAATTTTATTGAGCACTTCATATGTACTCACACTGTGTTAAGTACTTTATTTTATTTAATATCATTTCATGAAATAAGTAATTTTGGAATAACCATTCTTGTTAATTGAAATAAAACAACAGGGTAATCACAAATTTGAAATGCTTTTGATTAAAAAGTACAGGCGCCAAAATTTTTGGTCTCCAAAACTTGTTTCCAAGACAAATGCCCAATCATCTATTACACATGAATTCAGAAGAAAGCAGATATAAAACAGTCTCCAGTTCTCTGACCTGCCAGGTAATCCAACATAATGACGAATAAGTTTGTTCAAATAAGATGCAATCTTTTTCTAGAGTCCGGATTCCATTACCTTATTTTCAGACAACTATATCCCAACTTTCACCCAATAATTAAACACTAGACTATTCAAGAATCGAGCTTTGTATTCTATCCCTACAAAGTACAAACTGCAGGGCTTCCTTTGTACACAGAAGTGTTAAGAAGTGATGCTAAAATGCTCTAGTTAACACACTTAGCTTGAATATCACTTATTTTATCCATGAGATGTCATGTTATCCTTCACTATGCAGAGAAGCTAGTCACTGATTTCATCAATGAACGTTTGCATCTATGTGTGTGTTCAGTCACTTAGTTTTATCTGATTCTTTGTGACGCCATGGACTATAGCCTGCCAAGTTCCTTTGTCCATTGGATTTTCCAGGCTAGAATATTGGAGTGGGTCACCATTTATTTCTCCAGTGGATCTTTCCAACCCAGAATTGAATCCATGTTTCTTGTGGCTCCTGCATTGGCAGGTGAATTCTTTGCCACTGAGCCACCTGGGAAGCCAATGAAACTTTAAAAGGTAATATTTCTTATGTTAAATAGAAAGGCTTCAGATGTTCCTTGCCTATAACGATAACTGAGTTGTTTAGTAACTGCCTCTAGAGTGTGGTTACTGTGATCAAAGGCTAGCGGAGCATTGTTGAAGGATGAAATTCTGACTAGAAAAGGTAAGCTTACTTAGACTGAGTATAGCACAACTAAAGCATACATTGGCAGCTGTGAAGCACAGGAGCAGCTGAGAGGAGATACCCCACATCCACGATCAGGAGCGGCAGCCAAGAGGAGATAGCCCAAGTCGAAGGTCAGGAGTGGCGGCCAAGAGGAGCTACCCCACATCCAAGGTAAGGAGCAGCAGCTGAGAGGAGATACCTCAAGTTCAATCCAAGGTCTAGAGTAGTGATAGTGAGGAGATACCCCATGTCCAAGGTAAAGAGCACCAGCTGAGAGGAGCTACCCCATATCCAAGGTAAGGAGCAATGGCTGAGAGGAGATACCCCAAGTCTAAGGTCAGGAGCAGTGGCCCAGAGGAGATACTCCAAGTCCAGTCCAAGGTAAGAGAAATCCAAGTAAGACAGTAGATGTTGTGAGAGGGCATCAGACGGCAGACACACTGAAATGACAGTCACAGAAAACTAGCCAATCTGATCACATGGACCACACACTTGTCTAACTCAATGAAACTAAACCATGCCGTGTGGGACCACCCAAGAGGGATGGGTCATGGTGGAGAGGTCGGATAGAATGTGATCCACTGGAAAAGGGAGAGGCAAACCACTTTACTATTCTTGCCTTGAGAACCCCATGAACAGTATGGAAAGACAATGATAGGACACTGAAAAATGAACTCCCCAGGTCGGTAGGTGCCCAATATGCTACTGGAGATCAGTGGAGAAATAACTCCAGAAAGAATGAAGAGATGGAGCCAAAGCAAAAACAATACCCAGCTGTGGATGTGACTGGTGATAGAAGCAAGGTTCGATGCTGTAAAGAGCAATATTGCAGAGGAACCTGGAATGTTAGGTCCATGAACCAAGGCAAATTGGAGGTGGTCAAACAGGAGATAGCAAGAGTGAATGTTGACATTCTAGGAATCAGCGAACTAAAATGGACTGGAATGGGTGAATTTAACTCAGATGACCATTATATCTACTACTGTGGGCAGGAATCCCTTAGAAGAAATGGAGTAGCCAACATAGTCAAGAAAAGAGTCCAAAATGCAGTACTTGGATGCAATCTCAAAAATGACAGAATGATCTCTGTTTGATTCCAAGGCAAATCATTCAATATCACAGTAATCCAAGTCTATGCCCCAACCAGTAACGCTGAAGAAGCTAAAGTTGAATGGTTCTATGAAGACCTACAAGATCTTTTAGAACTAACATCCAAAAAAGATGTCCTTTTCATTATAGGGAACTGTAATGCAAAAGTAGGAAGTCAAGAAACACCTGGAGTAACAGGCAAATTTGGCCTTGGAGTACAAAATAAAGCAGGGCAAAGACTAATAGAGTTTTGCCAAGAGAATGCACTGGTCATAGCAAACACTCTTTTCCAACAACACAAGAGAAGATTCTACATATGGACATCACCAGACGGTCAACACAGAAATCAGATTGATTATATTCTTTCATCCAAAAATGGAAAAGCTCTATACAGTCAGAAAAATAAGACCGGGAGCTGACTGTGGCTTAGACCATGAACTCCTTATTGCCAAAATCAGATTTAAATTTAAGAAAGTAGAGAAAACCACTAGATCATTCAGATATGAACTAAAACAAATCCCTTATGATTAAACAGTGGAAGTGAGAAATAGATTTAAGGGACTAGATGTGATAGAATACCTGATGAACTATGGATGAAGATTTATGACATTGTATAGGAGACAGGGCTCAAGACCATCCCCATGGAAGAGAAATGCAAAAAAGAAAAATGGCTGTCTGAGGAGGCCTTACAAATAGCTGTAAAAAGAAAATGAGAAAATAGAAGATATTCCCATTCGAATGCAGAGTTCCAGTGAATAGCAAGGAGAGGTAAGAAAGCCTTCCTTGGTGATCAGTGCAAAGAAATAGAGGCAAGCAAGTGAATGGGAAAGACTAGAGATCTCTTCAAGAAAATTAGAGACACCAAGAGAACAGTTTATGCAAAGACGGGCTCAATAAAGGACAGAAATGGTCTGGACCTAACAGAAGCAGAAGATATTAAGAAGAGGTGGCAATAATATCTATAGAAGAACTATACAAAATAGATCTTCATGACCCAGATAACCATGATGGTGTGATCACTCACCTAGAGCCAGACATCCTGGAATGTGAAGTCAAGTGGGCCTTAGGGAGCATCACTATGAACAAAGCTAGAGGAGGTGATAGAATTCCAGCTGAGTTATTTCAAATCCTAAAAGATGATGCTATGAAAGTGCTGCACTCAGTATGCCAGCAAATTTTAAAAACTCATCAGTGGCCACAGGACTGGAAAAGGTCAGTTTTCACTCCAATCCCAAAGAAAGGCAATGCCAAAGAATGCTCAAACGTCTGCACAACTGAACTTATCTCACAGGCTATTAAAGCTTAAAAGTCTCCAAGCCAGGCTTCATATGAGAACCATGAAATTCCAGATGTTCAAACTGGTTTTAGAAAAGGCAGAGGAACTAGTGATCAAATTGCCAACATCTGCTGGATCACTGAAAAAGCAAGAAAAACATTGATTTCTGCTTTATTGACTATGCCAAAGCCTTTGACTGTGTGGATCACAATAAACTGTGGAAAATTCTGAAAGAGATGAGAAGACCAGACCACCTAACCTCCCTCTTGAAAAACCTGTATGTGGTCAGGAAGCAACAGTTAGAACCAGATATGGAACAACTTACTGGTTCCAAAAAGGAAAAGGAGTACCTTAAGGCTGTATGTTGTCACCCTGCTTACTTAACTTATATGCAGAGTACATCACAAGAAACACTGGGCTGGAGGAAGCACAGGCTGGAATCAAGATTTCTGGGAGAAATAACAATAACCTCAGCTATGCAGATGACACCACCTTTACGGCAGAAAGTGAAGAGCAACTGAAAAGCCTCTTGATGAAAGTGAAAGTGGAGAGTGAAAAAGTTGGCTTAAAGCTCAACATTCAGAAACCCAAGGTCATGGCATCCACTCCCATCAACTCATGGCAAATAGATGAGGAAACAGTGGCTGACTTTATTTTTCTGAGATCCAAAATCCCTGCAAATGGTGATTGCAGCCATGAAATTAAAAGACACTTGCTCCTTGGAAGGAAAGTTATGACCAACCTAGACAGCATATTGAAATGCAGAGACATTACTTTGTCAATAAAGGTCCGCCTAGTTAAGGCTATGGTTTTTTCAGTAGTCACGAATGGATGTGAGAGTTGGATTATAAAGAAAGCCGAGCACTGAAGAACTGATACTTTTGAACTGTGGTATTGGGGAAGAGTCTTGAGAGCTCCTTGGACTGCAAGGAGGTCCAACCAGTCCATCCTAAAGGAAATCCATCCTGGGTGTTCATTGGAAGGACTGATGGTGAAGCTGAAACTCCAATACTTTGGCTACCTGATGTGAAGAGTTGACTCATTGGAAAGACCCTGATGCTGTGAAAGATTGAGAGCAGGAGGAGAAGGGACAACAGAGGATGAGATGGTTGGATGGCATCGCTGACTCAATGAACATAAATTTGGGTATACTCCGGGAGTTGGTGATGGACAGGGAGGTCTGGCGTGCTGCAGTTCATGGGGTCGCAAAGAGTCAGACACGACTGAGTGACTGAACTGAACTGAACTGATACCACATTGTAACACCCACTGTAGCACCCATCTCAGAAATTAGAGAACAAGGTGACTGCTTCCATCTTATAGTCTAAATACCAGAACCAAAAATTAGACCCAGAGTTCTCTGACTTAAGCATACACTAGTTCTGTTTCACCAGAGTTCCTTTTGGCAGCAGAAAGTCACTAATACACAAACCTAGAAACTAAAAATATACAGACTCCTTTTAGTGTCAGTGTGCATGTACTGAGTCATTTCAGTTGTGTCCTACTCTGGGTGACCCCATGGACTGTAGCCCAGCAGTCTTCTCTGTGGGAATCCCCAGGCAAGAATACTGGAGTGGATTGCCATGCTCTCCTCCAGGGGATCTTCCTGACCCAGGGACTGAACCTGTGACTCTTACATCTCCTGCATTGGCAGGCTGGTTCTTTACCACTAGCACCACCAGGGAAGCCTCTTAGAGTCAAGCTTCTGCAGAAATATATTTCTGCCTCTCAAAGACAAATTGAAGAGTGACCGGTAATGAAACCCTGGTAAACTTANTGATCCACTGGAAAAGGGAGAGGCAAACCACTTTACTATTCTTGCCTTGAGAACCCCATGAACAGTATGGAAAGACAATGATAGGACACTGAAAAATGAACTCCCCAGGTCGGTAGGTGCCCAATATGCTACTGGAGATCAGTGGAGAAATAACTCCAGAAAGAATGAAGAGATGGAGCCAAAGCAAAAACAATACCCAGCTGTGGATGTGACTGGTGATAGAAGCAAGGTTCGATGCTGTAAAGAGCAATATTGCAGAGGAACCTGGAATGTTAGGTCCATGAACCAAGGCAAATTGGAGGTGGTCAAACAGGAGATAGCAAGAGTGAATGTTGACATTCTAGGAATCAGCGAACTAAAATGGACTGGAATGGGTGAATTTAACTCAGATGACCATTATATCTACTACTGTGGGCAGGAATCCCTTAGAAGAAATGGAGTAGCCAACATAGTCAAGAAAAGAGTCCAAAATGCAGTACTTGGATGCAATCTCAAAAATGACAGAATGATCTCTGTTTGATTCCAAGGCAAATCATTCAATATCACAGTAATCCAAGTCTATGCCCCAACCAGTAACGCTGAAGAAGCTAAAGTTGAATGGTTCTATGAAGACCTACAAGATCTTTTAGAACTAACATCCAAAAAAGATGTCCTTTTCATTATAGGGAACTGTAATGCAAAAGTAGGAAGTCAAGAAACACCTGGAGTAACAGGCAAATTTGGCCTTGGAGTACAAAATAAAGCAGGGCAAAGACTAATAGAGTTTTGCCAAGAGAATGCACTGGTCATAGCAAACACTCTTTTCCAACAACACAAGAGAAGATTCTACATATGGACATCACCAGACGGTCAACACAGAAATCAGATTGATTATATTCTTTCATCCAAAAATGGAAAAGCTCTATACAGTCAGAAAAATAAGACCGGGAGCTGACTGTGGCTTAGACCATGAACTCCTTATTGCCAAAATCAGATTTAAATTTAAGAAAGTAGAGAAAACCACTAGATCATTCAGATATGAACTAAAACAAATCCCTTATGATTAAACAGTGGAAGTGAGAAATAGATTTAAGGGACTAGATGTGATAGAATACCTGATGAACTATGGATGAAGATTTATGACATTGTATAGGAGACAGGGCTCAAGACCATCCCCATGGAAGAGAAATGCAAAAAAGAAAAATGGCTGTCTGAGGAGGCCTTACAAATAGCTGTAAAAAGAAAATGAGAAAATAGAAGATATTCCCATTCGAATGCAGAGTTCCAGTGAATAGCAAGGAGAGGTAAGAAAGCCTTCCTTGGTGATCAGTGCAAAGAAATAGAGGCAAGCAAGTGAATGGGAAAGACTAGAGATCTCTTCAAGAAAATTAGAGACACCAAGAGAACAGTTTATGCAAAGACGGGCTCAATAAAGGACAGAAATGGTCTGGACCTAACAGAAGCAGAAGATATTAAGAAGAGGTGGCAATAATATCTATAGAAGAACTATACAAAATAGATCTTCATGACCCAGATAACCATGATGGTGTGATCACTCACCTAGAGCCAGACATCCTGGAATGTGAAGTCAAGTGGGCCTTAGGGAGCATCACTATGAACAAAGCTAGAGGAGGTGATAGAATTCCAGCTGAGTTATTTCAAATCCTAAAAGATGATGCTATGAAAGTGCTGCACTCAGTATGCCAGCAAATTTTAAAAACTCATCAGTGGCCACAGGACTGGAAAAGGTCAGTTTTCACTCCAATCCCAAAGAAAGGCAATGCCAAAGAATGCTCAAACGTCTGCACAACTGAACTTATCTCACAGGCTATTAAAGCTTAAAAGTCTCCAAGCCAGGCTTCATATGAGAACCATGAAATTCCAGATGTTCAAACTGGTTTTAGAAAAGGCAGAGGAACTAGTGATCAAATTGCCAACATCTGCTGGATCACTGAAAAAGCAAGAAAAACATTGATTTCTGCTTTATTGACTATGCCAAAGCCTTTGACTGTGTGGATCACAATAAACTGTGGAAAATTCTGAAAGAGATGAGAAGACCAGACCACCTAACCTCCCTCTTGAAAAACCTGTATGTGGTCAGGAAGCAACAGTTAGAACCAGATATGGAACAACTTACTGGTTCCAAAAAGGAAAAGGAGTACCTTAAGGCTGTATGTTGTCACCCTGCTTACTTAACTTATATGCAGAGTACATCACAAGAAACACTGGGCTGGAGGAAGCACAGGCTGGAATCAAGATTTCTGGGAGAAATAACAATAACCTCAGCTATGCAGATGACACCACCTTTACGGCAGAAAGTGAAGAGCAACTGAAAAGCCTCTTGATGAAAGTGAAAGTGGAGAGTGAAAAAGTTGGCTTAAAGCTCAACATTCAGAAACCCAAGGTCATGGCATCCACTCCCATCAACTCATGGCAAATAGATGAGGAAACAGTGGCTGACTTTATTTTTCTGAGATCCAAAATCCCTGCAAATGGTGATTGCAGCCATGAAATTAAAAGACACTTGCTCCTTGGAAGGAAAGTTATGACCAACCTAGACAGCATATTGAAATGCAGAGACATTACTTTGTCAATAAAGGTCCGCCTAGTTAAGGCTATGGTTTTTTCAGTAGTCACGAATGGATGTGAGAGTTGGATTATAAAGAAAGCCGAGCACTGAAGAACTGATACTTTTGAACTGTGGTATTGGGGAAGAGTCTTGAGAGCTCCTTGGACTGCAAGGAGGTCCAACCAGTCCATCCTAAAGGAAATCCATCCTGGGTGTTCATTGGAAGGACTGATGGTGAAGCTGAAACTCCAATACTTTGGCTACCTGATGTGAAGAGTTGACTCATTGGAAAGACCCTGATGCTGTGAAAGATTGAGAGCAGGAGGAGAAGGGACAACAGAGGATGAGATGGTTGGATGGCATCGCTGACTCAATGAACATAAATTTGGGTATACTCCGGGAGTTGGTGATGGACAGGGAGGTCTGGCGTGCTGCAGTTCATGGGGTCGCAAAGAGTCAGACACGACTGAGTGACTGAACTGAACTGAACTGATACCACATTGTAACACCCACTGTAGCACCCATCTCAGAAATTAGAGAACAAGGTGACTGCTTCCATCTTATAGTCTAAATACCAGAACCAAAAATTAGACCCAGAGTTCTCTGACTTAAGCATACACTAGTTCTGTTTCACCAGAGTTCCTTTTGGCAGCAGAAAGTCACTAATACACAAACCTAGAAACTAAAAATATACAGACTCCTTTTAGTGTCAGTGTGCATGTACTGAGTCATTTCAGTTGTGTCCTACTCTGGGTGACCCCATGGACTGTAGCCCAGCAGTCTTCTCTGTGGGAATCCCCAGGCAAGAATACTGGAGTGGATTGCCATGCTCTCCTCCAGGGGATCTTCCTGACCCAGGGACTGAACCTGTGACTCTTACATCTCCTGCATTGGCAGGCTGGTTCTTTACCACTAGCACCACCAGGGAAGCCTCTTAGAGTCAAGCTTCTGCAGAAATATATTTCTGCCTCTCAAAGACAAATTGAAGAGTGACCGGTAATGAAACCCTGGTAAACTTAGAAATTATAGACAATGTGGCTGTCCTCAGTAATTTTGTTTTCTACTCTGGCCACGTATCAGGTGTGTATTTTGTTTGTTTGTTTGTTTGTTTTTCCCTTTAGAAACTGCTGAAATGATGATGTAACACCTGGATAGAATTTGTTTTAAAAGGAATAACTGAATGCTAAATCTTTCAGGCCAGAGATGTTGAAAACATTTTCAAAGATCCAAGACACTGAACAGACTTACAAGATTATAATATCCTCAGTTTAAATTTCAAAAACTCATGGAGCCTATGGATGTATTCTCTACCAATAAAAAGATAATCCCCACATTTATAACACTAGACAGGTTTACTGAGGAGAGAGGGGTGAGTAGACACAGTAGAAAGGAAATAAGAGAGAAAACAATTTTTCACTTTGCAAGAATGAGAGTGAATCTAAGTCGGGTGTCTAGAGTCATTCACCGGTAATGCAAACACACGTTTGTGAAATCTCCCTCTTAGAGAAAAATGGGGCATTATATGCCCCATCACCTTATCTAAACTATCTACTTTTATTACAGTGACTATTCTCTTGGGGAAAAGCACAAGAATACTCTTGTCTTAGAATACAATTTAGACATCATATCTGGGAGATGGCGGATGCATGCGCTTCTGTCTGCCACTGAGTCTATTGTCACAAGTCTGTATTTAGATTGTTGAGATGTATATTAGAAATCACTGTGAGTCCCACACTCCAAGGAATTCTATTGTAGTATTCTGCCCTCAGGTTGATCTCCTTACACCTTGAGGTGAGAGGAAAATACTTTTTGTTCTGCCCCTAACCTTCCATGTCCTGGGGTAGAAAATGCCACAGGACTCCAGCACTTTTTATTGCAGTGATTTGGTTCTTTCTCTTCACTGTCTCAATACTTATTTAACCTTAATTCTGCTACTCAACTGCCACAGCTGACAGAACACCACAACCAGCCTGAATCTGTACAGAGGAAATATATAGTAAATATTTTTGCTCATATAACTGAAGAATCCACACATAATGATAATGATTGAGGCAACCTTTCTTTAAAGTAGAACATTTTACCACCAGGACTGAGTTTCTCCTTTATGATCTCTTATTTTCTCCAATTTAGACACTTCTGCCAACATACAGACTATATAAATGATGTGAATAACACACAAACTTAAAAATAACAATGTTAGGAAGTTCAGGAAAGCAAAAGTAAATGACAAAAGTTCTTATATGTATGACAAATTGCAAGAGTTCAGAACCTAGAAAAAAGGCAAAATTGACATCTTAAAACTGAAAAATGTTACACTTGATGCTAAGAACTCAATAATGGGCAACAGGGACACCTGACATTCTGCAGTCCATTGGGTCACAAGGAGTTGGACATATTGACTGAACAACAAGAACTTAATAGATAGTTTCAACAGCATATTAGATACTCCAGAAACTCAAATAATCTCAAGAAGCATAAATGCAATAAAAAGCAAAAGCAACAATAAAGATATCCTACCATAGCTCACTTTAACTAAATTAAAATCCAGAAAAATAAAAACCCATACACTTATAAGAACAGAGGGAAATGGTGTATTATCCTCAAAAATAAAAAGTAAGTTTGATGACTAACTTTTTAACAAAAATGGCAAAAATTAGAGCAATAAAACTAGTTATAAATATAAGTGAAATAATTATAAAATGGGTATAGAGAAAAAACTATTTTCTAAAATTAAGCAAAAGTGACACTAAATATTGAGAATAAACAAAGGTTTTCCAGGAAAAAAAAAAATGATTTTCACCATCAGAACATATATAGAGTAATACCAAAGAGAATACTTCTAGGAGAGGGAATGTAAACCCTAAGAGAACAGAAACACAGGCATAAATATCTGCATATTTTTCTGAGAATTAATGGGATTGACAGTACAGAGGAATCAGAAATCATTCTCATTCTACCAAAAAAACCAGAAGTCAGAAGTCCCAAATACAAACTTAATAAAACACAGTCCAGTATGCAGATAAACAATATTCTGATGACTTGCCATCTTGCAAAATTAATGTTGTTTATTCCTTAAGTCAGCTCAGTCACTCAGTTGTGTCCAACTCTTTACAATGCAATGAATCACAGCACACCAGTCTTCCTAGTCCATCACAAACTCCCAGAGTATACTCAAACTCATTTCCATGGATTCAGTGATGCCATCCAGACATCCTATCCTCTGTCGTCCCCTTCTCCTCCTGCCCCCAATCCCTCCCAGCATCAGGATCTTTTCCAATGAGTCAACTCTTCACATGAGGTAGCCAAAGTATTGGAGTTTCAGCTTTAGCATCAGTCCTTCCAATGAACACCCAGGACTGATCTCCATTAGGATGGACTGGTTGGATCTTCTTTCAGTCCAATAGACCCTCAAGAGTCTTCACCAACAGCATCAATTCTTTAGCCCTCAGCTTTCTTCACAGTCCAACTGTGAAGAAAGTTCACAGTCATCCATACATGACCACTGGAAAAACTGTAGCCTTGATTAGACGGACCTTTCTTGGCAAAGTAATGTCTCTGTTTTTTAATATGCTATCTAGGTTGGTCATAACTTTCCTTCCAAGGAGTAAGCGTCTTTTAATTTCATGGCTGCAGTCACCATCTGCAGTGATTTTGGAGCCCAGAAAAATAAAGTCTAACACTGTTTCCCTTTTTTCCCCATCTATTTGCGATGAAAGTTGGGACAGGATGCCATGACCTTAGTTTTCTGAATGATGAGCTTTAAGCTAACTTTTTCACTGTTCTCTTTCCCTTTCATCAAGAAAGTTCCTCTTCACTTTCTGCCATAAGGGTGATGTCACCTGCATATCTGAGGTCATTGATATTTCCTCCAGCAATCTTGATTCCAGCTTGTGCTTTCTCCAGCCCAGCGTTTCTCATTATGTACTCTGCATATTAGTTAAATAAGCAGGGTGACAATATACAGCCTTGACATACTCCTTTTCCTATTTGGAAACCAGTCTGTTTTTCCATGTCCAGTTCTAACTGTTGCTTCCTGACTTGCATAAAGGTTTCTCAAGAGGCAGGTTAGTTGGTCTGGTATTCCCATCTCTCAGAATTTTCCACAGTTTATTGTGNGCCCTGACGGACTCCTTTTCCTATTTGGAACCAGTCTGTTGTTCCATGTCCAGTTCTAACTGTTGCTTCCTGACTTGCATAAAGGTTTCTCAAGAGGCAGGTTAGTTGGTCTGGTATTCCCATCTCTCAGAATTTTCCACAGTTTATTGTGATCCACACAGTCAAAGATTTTGGAGTCAATAAAGCAGAAATAGATGTTTTTCTGGAACTCTCTAGCTTCTTCCATGATCCAATGGATGTTGGCAATTTGATCTCTGGTTCCTCTGCTTTTTCTAAAACCAGGTTGAATATCTGGAAGTTCACAGTTCACGTATTGCTGAAGCCTGGCTTGGAGTTTTTTAAGCATTACTTTACTAGCGTTTGAGATATGTGTAATTGTGCAGTAGTTTGAGCATTCTTTGGCATTGCCTTTCTTTGGGATTGGAATGAAAACTGACCTTTTCCAGTCCTGTGGCTACTGCTGAGTTTTGCAAATTTGCTGACATATTGAGTGCAGCACTTTCACAGCATCATCTTTCAGGATTTGGAATAGCTCAACTGGAATTCCATCACTTCCACTAGCTTTGTTCATAGTGATGCTTCCTAAGTCCCACTTGACTTCACATTCCAGGATGTCTGGCTCTAGGTGAGTAATCACACCATCATGGTTTTCTGGGTCAAAAAGCTCTTTTTTGTACAGTTATCCTGTGTATTCGTGCCACCTCTTCTTAATATCTTCTGCTTCTGTTAGGTCCATACTATTTCTGTCCTTTATCGAGCCCATCTTTACATGAAAAGTTCCCTTAGTATCTCTAATTTTCTTGAAGAGATCTCTAGTCTTTCCCATTCTCTTGTTTTCCTCTATTTCTTTGCATTGATCACTGAAGAATGCTTTCTTACTTATCCTTGCTATTCTTTGGAACTCTGCATTCAAATGGAATATGTTCCCTTTTCTCCTTTACTTTTTGCTTTTATTCTTTTCACAGATATTTGTAAGGCCTCCTCAAACAGCCATTTTGCCTTTTTGCATTTCTTTTCCATGGAGATGGTCTTGATCCCTGTCTCCTGTACAATGTCA